>JAPSGF010000004.1:9493617-9666824 GCA_035772895.1 Perdix hodgsoniae | reverse complement strand
CCGGGCGCCCCCGCCCCGCTCTGGATGCCGATCGCGGCTGCTCGGGCCGGGGGGTGGCTGCGGCTTCCCGGCGGGGGGCGCGGGGCAGGATGCCGGTGCTCGAGCGCTTCTTCCCCGCGGCAGAACCGGGCAGGCGGAGGAGGACGGGAGAAGAGCCGATGCCCTTTCCCATGGGCAGCCTGCCCGGTTATCAGCAGGGGACCCTGGCCTGGGACTTGCCGGAGATGATCAAGATGGTAAAGCTCGTTTGGAAATCCAAGGGCGAGCTTCGCGGGGCGAAGCACAGAGGGGTTCTGGAGAGCGAGGATGCCCTGGGCGGCTCGGCAGGTAGGTAGGCTTCCCTCGGCGCGCCGCGCGGGGCCGGGGGTGCGGGGAGTCGGCCCGGCCCGGCCCGTGGCGGAGCTGAGCCGCCGGAGAGGGGCGGGCTGGAGAGGCGCGGGCCGGGGAGCGCTGCCCGAAGGGCGTCCGGGTTTGAAAACGCGCTTTTGGCAGCTGTCGGCTCTCCCCGCTCGGAGAGGCACACATAGAGTTTGAGCCCGCTTTGGAAGCCAGGTCCATTTGCTGATCGCGCTCTCTCCTGCAATCTGTTGCCTGCTTTTACGAGCGGGGTGAGAAAAGCTCGGCGGCAAAACACAGCGAGCAGCTCGGTGGCTTTGAGGCTGACCTCCGCCGGGCGGCCGGGTTCGGTGCCGGCTCGGCTCAGCCTCTCGGCCCGCAGGCAGCCCGGCGGCGGAGGGCTCCGCTGGACGCCGGGCCGGGCCGGAGGTGCCGCAGCCGGCCCCGCGTCCGTGGTTTCCTCGCTGCTTTCGCTGCGACCGGCGGAGAGCGTGGCCTCGCCTCCCGCTCCGCCAAACTTCGCCCCGAACTTTGAGTGTGCGCGGCGCGTTCCACATGATCTGCCCGTGCTTCCAGCGCGGCCATCTGCAGCGCGCTGTGACACCCTTATGACTTACGTGCCTTAAATCTTGCAGTAACCCTGCCCCGATCCGCTGCTGTCTTAGAGCGTGGTATGTTACCGGCTGAAGAGCACGTGCTCTTCTCTAACCCTGTAAATCTCGTATGTCAGATTTTTTCCTAACTCAGTTACGGGGTCATATGGCACCGTATCAAATGCTTTATTGAAGTCCAGATTAGACTTTTCGCCTTTTTGTTATGTAGAAATGAGATGTTATGTTAGCCTGGCACTTACTTCCAATTAGCTGATCTCAGTTTTGCCCCATGCCCTGCTACATCTTGGTTCAAAGCCCATCTACTGAAGATGAGCTCATTTGCCTACAGTTGTCTCAATGCCCTGTGATGAAGCTTTTGATTCTTCTGTCACCACACCACCTTGGCTCAATAGACCACTGAAAGTCTGCAGCGTGTTTCTTCAGAACCCTAGGTTGTTATTTCTGCAGCCTGGCCACTGAACTCTTTGGTGCCTTCAGTCTTCAAAGATTATATCCCGACCTTTTTCTGCACCTTTCATTGAGTCCTTTATCTAGCAGCATTTCCTATCGGAATAATTTAATTTCTCATGCGACGTGACCTTGCTGCAGAGATTTCAAAGTTCTTGTGTATGTGTGTAACTGTACTTACAGACTTGAATAGCACACGTGTGTCTGTGCATCACTTTTGGATGCCCACCGGTGCGGCCCAGTTGATCATTTTATGAGCATTATTTAGCACATTTGCAGATCAACTAAGAAATGCTTGGTTCCCTTCTATTTAGAAAAAGGGAAGATACGTTCTCAGAGTCCAAGGAAACTGTACAACTGGCCAACCTGCTGTTTGAGAATTGCTTCAGTTTAAAAGAATAATAAGATTGTTGTGGATAAAGCAAGGGGAGGTCAAATGTTCAAATTGCTCTTTAAGACTTGGAGCAAATCAGCTGGGAATGTACCGTAGCCAACCGGGGAGGTTGAGGTTTGTGTGGTAAATGGTGAGGGTTCAGAGATGGACCCTAATCAAACAGAACTTGAGAAATGCTGCATTGGTTACACCTCATGTATGAGTAATAGTGGTTTTCCAGTATGCTTCTGTTAGATCTGGTGGAATTAATTTCATTAGGTAACAAATGAGATTCGCCTTCAGATTCCTGGAGGCAACTAAAAATGTGCATGAATGTACAAAGAGAGATTATTCCACTAGCAGGATATGAATAACTTGCATTTACTCAAGTGACTATTACTCGTATCCTGTGAAGGGACAGTTCTCTCCGTGGTGCCAGATCCCATTTCATAACCTCAGTTGACTTGCAGCAGCACACATCAGAGCAGAAGATGACTGTAGCCCTCAACGTTTTTAATGCGAATCATCAGAGAGTTTGAGTGAACCAGACCTGGGTTGCTGGTTTTTCCTCCTCAGCAACAGTCATGCTGGTAGTTTTCCCTCTTGTGGTTTCATTTTAGTCACTTGAAGTACTCTGGAGTACATGGGAAAACCAGTAAATACTGAAATCCGGTGTGCTTAAGTAAGTGCAGAAGCAAAGAATGTAGAAATGGGGGAAAAGGAGAATCATTTGGAGGAATTGGTAGCGTGGGACGCTTGGTTTGATGTTCATATTGTGGTGTGAAAGAAACACACATGTAACTTGCATCTTATAAAAAGGCACTACTTCAGTAGGAGATCAGGTTTTTTTTCAGGTGAAGCTAAAGCAAATAACTTCTGCCCAAGGTACTGCTGGTTAGGCAAATAAAGGTTGATTGTTCAGCAGTGGAGTTCAGAGCACTCTCCACATCAAGGGCTTTTTCATTTAAATTTGTAAGTGTTCATGTGATAACTCATGTTCAGTTATCACATGCTCATGAAACTATTTTGCTTACGGTAGAAGACGAGGAAATAGATACACATTCTGGAAGGGAACTCTCAGGATTTCTGTCTTGCTTGATCATGTTATCAGAGAGTTTTCAATCTTAGCAAAGCAAATTCCCTTGTCCTAGCCTGAGTGATGGCACCCAGCTTTGGGCTGGCTTTCTAGAAAGAAATAACCTTCTTAACTGTAGGTAGTGAAGGGAAAGGAGAGCTATATCTGGGTGTGATATCAGTTCTATGGATGGCAATGTCCTGGTGACCAGTATAACTGTAAATCATACCGCATTCCTATTTCCTGAGGTAGCTTTTACAGAGCAAAGCTGTCTGTGTGTTCTGAGCTCTCAAATTAAAGAACTGTATCTGGATCCTTCATCTTGTTCAAAACTTAGATTAAGGCACTGAATCTCCGTGCAGAAAAGTGTTTACAGTACATGATGCAGTTTACGGTTGGAACCCAGATCTCGTAGATACTGACTACCTTGGATTTCTCTCTCTCTCTTTTTTTTTTTTTCTAAAGCAGTAACATTCACATCTTGAGCCCTCTCTTACTGCTTTTTAAAGTTGATGTCAATTAAGACTGCAGACCTTTCTCCTGCTCCTGGCCTGCTGTTGCTTAGTAACTCTTTTATTTTCTTGTTTCAATCCCCAACCAAATCAGTACAAAACCATGGTTTGGTGAGAACTCTCTTCAGCTCTGCCAAAAGCCATTTAACACATTCAGACTGGACATGAGATAGTAAGAAAGTGCAGTAATGGAACATAATTAGTTTGAAGAGCATTGGGTGGGAAATGGGTTATGATTCACTGTCGCTCTTTACGGTGTTTCAAAGATTAATTGCAATGCTATCTGCTTGAGTAAAGTAACAGCATGTGTTGATACTACTACAATTGAATTATTACAATAATTCTGTATGGAAACCACATTGATGCTTTGTAGGGAAGTGCGTTTTGCTTCTGGCCTTAACTTTATCACTTTCTCATACAGTTCAGCGGATTAAACAAACCGGATCAGGGAACAGGTACACATCTGCCTCTTAAGACTCTTCCTTATGAGCATTTGCAACCTCTTAGATTTACAGTGACCGTCCCAGATAATTCCAGAGAGACATTCTGTACTGTTTGAGTCTTGCACATGTGCAGGCACGCAAGGCTTTCAGAGAAAGCACAGTGGTACTTAGAATTCTTGAGGTCCTCTGCGACACTGATCTCTGTGGGTTTCTGAAATAGCTCTGAATGTATTTTTCCACCTATCTCTGTCTGTAGATGTTTTCTGAGAAATGCAGGTTCTGATTCATGCGTGCATCACACTCATCCTTAACTGATGAGTCCCTTTGCCTTGAGGAGGAAAAACAAGCAGTACCAAACATCACTCTTATTACAGTTTGCTTCTGGAAAAATCTCCGATTATTGGTGTGTCCACTTACTTCCCCTCTGCAATCAACTGTCTCCTTTCCTACTTGGGAGTTTATTAAAACATCTCGACATTGTCTGAGCTGTGCTGCACACCAGGCCTTGCTCCTTCAGACCTTACAGCTGTCTACTGAGCAGTTCTGTGACAGACTTGCTGGAGAGGTCAGAGTTAAATCATCTGTGTGCGTCTTCAGTGGTTGCTCAAAGCACTTCCCAAAAGTTATTCATAGGACCTCTTAAGACTCAGTTCTTCCATGATAACCGAGGAAATGCGCTTCCAACTCCTTTTTCTTTTGCAGTGAACAGCTCTTAATCATGCTGTGCTTGTTAAAATAAACTTCATGCTTCCCCTTCCCGTCATTACTTGCTGAATCATATTTAGTTGTGACGTCCTGAAACTCGTGCATGTTTTTCTAGTCCCATTGCAATAATTAATAAGCATAAAAAGATTAAAATCTGAATCATTTAATGCCAAATGGGGGCTAGCTAACTGCTTAGAAATCTCATCATTCTGTGTGGTTGCTGTTGAGCTTGTAGGTGCTACAGATGTAGATCCCAGCAATAAGTGAAGCACAAAAGCTATCAAATGGCATTGTTTTGGCATCTGACCAGTTTATTCTGTTATTCCTTAGGTTGAAAACAACTTGCTTTGTGTCCAGCTGAGAGGTGCACAGCAGGCAGAAAGGTTTCTTGCTGATGTCTTTCTGAAGTTAGGTTTTCTTTCTTCTTTTCTTTCTTTCTTTTTTTTTTTTTTTTTTTTTTAAGGCTTACATTGAGTTGTTAAATCCATTACCCTTAGTAGAGACAAAGAATGTGACTTTGATAGAATCAAGGCTACCTGTGGCAACCTCGATTGCTCTCCGACTGTTATGTTGAAACTCCAGTGCCTCAGAAGAGGAAATATGCTTTTTTGTATTCTTATGAAGAGGTGCTTAAATCAGTGGAACTGTGCATGGTGATCTCAGTAAGAGCAGTGAAATGAGTTTGTATGCAGTATTGCTTTCACGCTGTGTGTATGTAGACCGTGTGATAAAATACTTAGAATTTGGAGCACTTTCATAGGTAGTTCATTGTCCAACTTAACTTTGCAGTTTACTGACTGAACACAGGTTAGTAACATTTGTAATTTGGAGTTATATTTTTTCAAAATGGTAGCTGTAGAATTTTCTTCAAAGGTCAAAAACAAAAGAAAACAAAAACCTTTTGGAGACATTAAGTCATGGTCACTGTTTAAATTCTAGTCTCATTTAAGGAGCTCTTTATTTAGAACTAACTTAAAATTGCCATTTAGAATGAAATGCTGAATTAAAAGTCTTTCATTTTAATATCAATGCGATATGTCAAAATTAGTTGATGCTTGTCCACCAAGCTCTGGATTTATTTAGGTGGTGAAAATTTTCACTGAACTATACCTCTTAGAGCCTCTTTGAGGTCTCTTTGCTACTTAATTCTTATGTAAATTTTCTGTTGTGGATTTGGCAGCATTCAGGAATATTTGGAATTAAGTGCTTGACCTGAGATAAACAGTAGAAAAGAAATAATCCAAAATTGTCAACAATTTCTGAGTAGTCTTTTGGTTTGGCCTTGCTGGCACAATTTCTGTTTGCTGTGTTGTGAATGTTGCAAAAACAAAATTTGCTTGCAGAAATACTTGGAGAAGCTCTTGGAGCAGCTGTTCAGCTATGTACAGCCACAACAGAAAGATTACAATACATAGTTAAGGCTTCGGGATAAAGTTAGCAGATAAAATGTAACTGCTCACATTGGATGTTGGCCAGTATGCCCAAGGTAGTGCTGCTGGAGCGCTAGGGAAGTGACAGAGGTTTTATTGATATGTCAACTGGAAACAAAGAAGCAGCCTGCAGAAAACTATAAACACAAATAAAGCAAATTCCAGACAGTTGTAAAATGGTGGAGAGATCTGTTGCTACCAGTGAAGCTGTTCTAAGTATCAGGAGCCAAAGATGTGGCTTTATATATAAAAACAGTGTTTCGAAAGGAAAGCTACCGAGCTGTAATATAAGCACGCAGTTGGATTTTTTAATTTTGCATGCTTGTTTGTTTCATTAGAGTTAAAGCTGATGATTCTCTTTTATCTTTGCTAAATTAACTCTCAAGTGCTTGATATTATGTAAAGAATTAAACTGACAAATGGCTACCAATAGAAAGCAGTAGTGATATTAGCCATGCCTGGCTAATGGGGACAACTTTCCCTATTGCTTACATGTTATGAGAGAAGGACTTAAAATGCATTGTGAGAGGCTTGGTACTGCTTCTAGGAGCAAAGCATTTTATGCAACATTTGTTATTTCCACGCTCCTTCATGCCTTGTGGACCATAATAGCTCTTAAAACTGTTTCTTGGAGGCATGCATCCCCAGCAACTTCCTGTAGCCCTGCTCTATGAAGTACAAGTTTGTCTCAACCTGCAAGCCAAGGAAACAGGTGCCTGTTTCAGTGTTTTCTCTACTACTGTCTGTTCCGGCTCACTCCCCAGAGCTCAGCCCTCAGAATATCCTAAGCCATGTTATTTGTGATTGCTAACTGATGCTTAACTGCTATCACTTTTCTGAGGGGTGTTTTCATGAATAGGCAAGCTTGGTTGAATTGGAGTTGTACTGCAGGAGCTCCCCACTGTAAGCTTTAGGTTGACTGAAAAAAACTCACCTGACCTCAAGCTGTTACTTCACAGCAGTTATGCACCCTGTTCTGGGTGCATGCTGTAAAATATGCCGGTCCTTCTGTCTTCTCTTAGTCTGGGCTGGAAAGTGCAAACATTTAAAAGACACCCTGTTGAGACTTCCAGTTTGAAACATACCTTGACATTTGTTAAAAAACTTCAAGTCCTCCTAACCTTTTTTGAAAAATGACTTTTAAGCCTGGTTAATGATCGGATACATTACAGTAATTTCTAAAGTACGTTTTCTGTTTCTTTGTGTAAACTTGCAAACACAAGACAAAAATGTCTCATCTCTTCATTTTTACCTCAGCTTGCAGCATATACTTTCTTCTTCATTGTTACAGCTACAAACAAACTGCATGACAGAAGGACTAAATCCTTTTTATTAACCTCCTGGATAAAGCATTCTTTCTGCTCTTCCATGGGCAGCTAGCTATGTTTTTCCCCTTCCCCTTCTTAAATCACTGTAAGATCGTATAAGTTCCCTGTCTTGCCCTGTCACCTGCTAGGAGGAGATGTTGTGCTGCAAAATTCCTGATGCTGCGAAGCCAAACATGGTTGGCCTCAGGTGTATGAAAAAGGAAGGTCAAATACAACAAGGGCATAGCAGGTTCATGATAATATTATTGCTGCCACTTCTGTACATTTTTTTCAGTAGCAGTCAAGGGACTAAACCCTTTCACTGTTCTTTCAATAGAATATCCTGAAATTCAGGTATCCTCCAAAGTTCTCCTAGCTTATGAAATGTTTGAAATTAGTTAGCAGGGGCTGTTAGTGTTTCTGCACCCAGGGCACAGAGGACATGGTTCACATTTTACAGATGCCAGAGAGGGCCTTTCCATGGAAGCCCATGATTTTGTTCTGTTTTGTGTACCAAGATCATCGTTGGCACATCAAGGCGAAACTGTGGAAAGTGTTTTCTTAAGTGTCTGTAAGGACAGGAGACTGTTTGGAGAAACTGCTGTAAACTTCCACAGCTTTGATCCTTCCTGAAAGGGAAGCACGTAAAGTTCTGCTTCTCTCAGGAGAGTATGAAAATCCTTTCCTGTTTCCATAGCCAGCTCTGGCCTGTACGGAGGGAATACCCTTCAAATACTGTTATCTCAGTGTTCTCCTGCTACCCCTGACCCGAGTTAAGGACAAAATATTATCTTTAAGGCCAATTTACAAGATTCTCTGTGCAGGTGCAGTTAAAGGTGAAGCAGCGTCCTAGAGGGTTTTGAGAACACATTGTGCTGCGGAAGGCATTGTTTCATTCCCAGTTGCTTAAGCACTATCTTGAGATTGAATGTTTTATTTTCTTCTGCTGGAATTACGAGTCAGTCAGAGTAACACTAAACTAGGTACAACACAGTAGTGTTTGAACATTGCTCCTGAACGTTAGATTGTAAAGTAGGCTACTCTAAGTAGGAGGAATTAGTTTTAAGCTTGATGGAGCTATTTACCAAAATCATCGAAAATTAGCGCACTACACAATGTGCCAGGTAAATATGCAATTAAGAACAAGTAGAGTAATTGGAAAATGCAAGCAGAGAACATTTTGTAAATCATCAAAACTTTGACAGGTGCAGAAAACACCTTAAGTACACAGATCACTAGTCTGTTTATAATAGCTTCTGGCTAAGTTATTATAGGAGGTGCTTCTCTGACAAGCTTTCCTTTAGTTAAGGTTAGCAGCTGTTGGTTTTGGGGGGTTATGTCTGCAAGTGTCTTTATTACCAGGAGATAATAAAGCTTCAGCGAAGCACCCAGGTGGTTATCCAAATAGATGTGAGTCTCAAACTTTGCTTATCCATACATCTTCCAAATACTTCTTGTGTGCAAACTTAAACTGGAAATCTCGTAATGATAGGCTTTCATGGGAGCTTTCTTATTTCCTGCTTCCAACTTGGGTGGATATGCTGCAGGAACAGCTGCTTTCACAGTAATTTGGCAATTGCATTTCTAATTCCGAATGGAACTGAGAAAATAAAGGGGTAGGACAGACTGGGCTTCTGTGAAATGCCAAAAAGAGTGATTTGATCCAGCTTGGGTTTTGCATGCAGGATTGTGTCATTAAGAGGAGAGAGGAAAAAGGGAATTCTGTAGGCATTGTTTGCAGATTGCTTTAACTATTCAGATGATGTTCAAATGCATTAACAGCAAAAAAATGAGAAAACTGCTTATGAGAGATGATGAACTTTATATGTTCTGCACAACTAGTCTCTTACACTTGCTTTCTCTTCTTCCTGGAAGCTCTAGTGAGCATACATATCATGCTCTCTTTTGGGAACTAAAGCTAACTGAATAAATTAATCCTGGCAGTAGCTCAGGGCCTTTCTTGAACTCCAATTCAATGTGTGTAAAAGAGGTGTGTTGCTTTCTGTAACCACTGGAAAAGAGACTAAGCAGAGAAGAATTTACTGCACAAGGGAGGACTGCAGTCCTAAAATGGCAGAGGAGGGAGGTTTTTAGGTGAGGCAGTGTCAGCATACTCTTCCAAGTGAGGTCAGCTTGAACATCCTGCTTAGAATCAGTAAACTTACAGATCTAAAGAAAGCAGAACAGTGAGGAACAGAGGGCACTTCCAGAAGACTCGCAAAGGGTAGGAGTTGAAAGGAGAAAAGAGGTATTTCTTTAGTGCTGTACAATGTACGTAGGGCATCACACTGTAGTTTCAGCCCAAGTTTCCTTCTTGTCAGTTTGGAATAAGGCAGCATTCACTGCTATATATCAGTGCTGGCACAATTTTTTCCCCGCTCTCTTTCTGTCAAGTGGTCCTGCCCTCTTATGGGAAACCGTAATAGCAGCTGTGGATCAAGGGCATGGTGACACAGATAAGCTGGGCTTGACGTATTTGTGCACTGGCTCTCAGAGACTTATTTTTAAGGAGCATATTGTGAGTTGTGAATTATCAGCCTTTCCTAGCCTTGTGTATCTCAGCCAAAGTGACAGAAAATAGCAAGGATAGCAATTCAAGTTATGGCAGCATGGGAGCTCATGTGGAAGACAAGCTGCAGACAGTACAGTTTAGTGTGGGCAGAGGAGCAGTTACAGGACTGCAGTAGCCTAGCTTCCTGAGTAATTAGAAAGTTTCAGTATGATAGCTTCTTTCTTCCTCAGTGCTAGCGAACTTACCATGGTAGAAATGAAGGGGATGGTAGGACTTAACTGGCAGATGGCATACTGTGTGCAAGGTGAGGTGCAATAAATAATACATGTAGCTTAAAACAAAAGTGTGCTTTAAGACCCTATTTTGTCTGTGGATAAAATAAGAGAATCAGGAGGAAGGGATATTTCTGTCCTAAGTAGAATGAGATGTGTTGAGCCCTGTGTGTGCTTCTGCCTGGGTTACCCACTTGCTGTACTCAGGAGAAATATGTGGTCTTCAACAAGATTTCACAGATCTTTGATAGGACCTGGCTTCTCAGTTGTTCACTGATGATTAGGTCTGAAGAACTGGTTCATTAAGATACAAGTCTGACTGTAAGTGTCTGAGAAGCCACCCAATTAATGTCAAACAAATGCTTTAGCCACTTAGAGAATTCAGGGTTCTGGTTTTCTGATTTGTAAGAAGATATTTGTAAAATATCATCATATAATGAAGGTGCGTAGCTATTAAATTATAATTATATTAAAAATGTAGAATTCAGAACCAAGTTACAACTTTTAACTCTGCAAACTCATTTAATTTCCCCGTGGAATAGCATTAGAATAGATCTTTCCTCCCCCCTTTGCCAGCAATGTACATCATTAAACATGTACTTAGTAGCTGGCAAAACAGACTGAAAGTTAAACTAACTTTGCTAATAATGAGCTGGAATTCTCATAATGAAAATGCAAGGTACCTTATTTAAATGTTGGCCCCTTGACAGAATCTTCAACACAAGCCTCACAAGACTGTCACTAATCTTTTTTGTGGGTGCCCTGTAGCCAAAAATGTGCTGATGTCTGGCTTTGCAGAGACTGGAGACCTGGGAGATTATATGTTTTGAATAGGATCAAATGACCATAAGGGGAAAGCACACTATACTTAGCTGTCTTGTCACACAGACAGAAAAGTGTTTTGCATATGACCTTGTTAAGAGCACAACTTAAGAACACCACTACAAAGTAGAGGCAGGGATACTGAAGCTACTTAGATTGTTGTTGAGAATCTGTTTTTTCTGGTCATCTGCTTACATTTATTTTTTTTCCCCTGTACTCTCATTTTGGCTTAGTGATTTCAAATTTCATGCTGACTGTAAATCAGATGGAAAGATGAGGGTGAGAAAATGTAAGACAGCTCAATGCAGTTTCATGGTTCAGTTCTCTTCCACGTTGGAAAGGCATAGCACCAGTTTGTTACAGGATTTCTTTTTCACCGTCACTGTCAAGTCCTGCTTTTCGGATAGCAGTTATTTGTACTCCTCTCCTACTGCAAAGTCTGCCCTGACATACTCCTCAGCTGCCGTGCCTTTGAGCATCTTTCCAAATTACTGTGACCAGGCTGACTACTTCACCACAAATTAGTTCTCTTCTGTTGCAGTGCACACCTCTGTCTCCAATTTAACTGATTCCCACACTCACAGTCTTATTTGCCTCTTTTCTGTTTTAGATATCCTCTTAAGTCTTCCCCTCCTGCAGTTTCTATCTCTGCACAGAAGATTTTCACTGATCATCCTTTCAACAGAGAACTGACATCCTTTACACCACTAACACCCACCTCTTTGTTGCAGACAGAATTTTATTTACTCCTCCTTTCCTTTACCAAAGGTGGCACATGGTGCAGAAGACTGTCCTGCTGGAGTTTGCAGGCAGTTAATCTCCCTCGCAAACACAGCTTTCACTGTCTTCATGACAATGCCTGCTTGTGAATTGCTCCAGAAATATCTAGTCACTAGTTCAAAACTCATATTTTTGTCCAGGCATCACCCAACACCTTCTCCTAGTTATGGCAGACAAAGCTATTGGAATGATTGTCACCAGGCAAAGTCAATCATGCTACCAACCAGCAACTGTTTCAATTAACATGTCTCTGCCAGGAGGAGTGTGTTTTTGCCCTGGTGCTTCTCTTTTGCCTTTGTCCCAAAGGAGAGAGTAGGTACCTAAACTTAATTTTCTGTGGAAAAACTTGTTATATTAATCTCCTGAACATTACAGCCATCAAAACCATATGGCCTGTAGGATTCAGCAGCTTTCCCAGTGAACTGTTAAGGTGCTGCCAGTAGAAGCTTTTTCAACTCATTTATTGTTGATCAAAAGTTCTGTTCCTATTCCCAGAAACATATTTTTATCATGAGAAAGGCCTCAGACTCTTGTGAGCAAGCACAAGTAGGAAACAACAGCAAGATTTTCTGTTGTTCTGTGTTGCCCTTTCAGTTTGAGGCTGATAGTATAACACAGAGCTGTTTGAGCTACATGCAGAAGCAGAAGTGGAAGGAGCAGAGATCAAATAATATGAAGCAGCATGATAGTAAAAAGAAAAGCGAGTAAAAACATAAATGCCAGACAGATGTTTTTGGGGGGGAGTGCAGCTAATCCATAGGAAATCAGAGCAGTTGCATGGCTGTCTTTAAAGTCCCCTTCTTTAAAGTCTTTTAAAGGGGGAAATCAGCAGTGCTACCAGACTGGGTAGAGGAGAAAACAAAAATAAGCAGCACTGAGATTAGGAAATAATGGCTTCTTATGTATTACTTATGTGGTGCTAAAGAGCATCACAAGTCTACATAGCCCATTTTAATTGAGTGCTGTATGAATAAAAAAATTCTTTGGAAGCAAGGCTGTATACTTCCACTCTAAGCTCTCATCCTTGAGGATGACATAAGAAAACACTTTAAGGCTTGATACGGTTGAATAGGTCTGTGGATTTTTGAAGGGGGAGGAGAGCAGTATATTCTGAATTTGTTTTGGACAAATTTATGATAGAAATGGGGGTTGGTGGGATATGGCCAGTGTACTGGATTACACATTGCACATAAAAGGTGACATTTTGTCCTTTGGGGACAGCAGTTCTGTCTTTTTAATTGGGGTGAAAAAAATTAGAACTGTTTCCACTGTTGGTTCTCTGTTATCAAATGTGAAATCTGCAAACACAGAAGTTACAATGGAAACAGGGAATTGCTTGGCAAATATTTAATTTTGCTGTCTCTGTTTACAGGATGTTTTCACAAATGAAGATACACAGGGAAATTAGGGGGGAAAAAAAGGGAAAACAAAACAAAACAAAACAAAAAACTGTCCATTAGCATCTGTGCAAGAGACTGTAGAGATGTATCTTCCTACCTACTTTGGGTGAAAGGCCTTACATGAAAGCATGGCCAGCTGCAAGAGACAAGGAGTCAAGCTGGCTGAACCACAGGGTGCGATTATTTTAAATCACCAGTGACAGGCCCTGAAAATGCAACCTACAAACTGTTAACAAGAGATCTCCTTTTCAAAAGGCAACCTCTGGTGCTTGAAAACAAGGCTGGGAGAAGAGGGAGGTAGGTGGGTGACCACTGCAGTCAGTTTTCTTTGCTACTCTGCTATATGATGCAGAGTGGGGGAGGAAACTTCTACTTCCTTTTCAGCTGCTGAATGCATGAACTGGTTTACAGGAAAGGTGCGAGGTTTTTTGGGGGGTGGAGAACAAAGACTCTGTGTGCAACTTAATGCCTTGCTGGGGAAGTCAGCTAGCATTTAGAGCTCTTAGATGCCAGTGTGCAACAGATCAGAAATGAGCTTGGAGCGTCTGCCGTCAAATACACACAAACCGCTTTAAGGAAGCATGAATTATGGATGAGGCACTGGAGCTGCTCAGCACAAGCAGTGTTGACGCGTCACAGGTGATCAGTGCATCGGTGGTCTGGTGAAGCTTTTTTGCTATGTGGAGAGGATTTATGTTTTCTGGGCTGCAGGAAGACAGGAAGATTGAAAGCAGACCTGCAGCTCCGGCTCAGGCTGCACAGTGCATCTAGGATAGGTTGCACAGGGCTGATCAGGGCTGCAAACACGGAATCAAAAGGAACAGTCTTCTCTCCATGCCAATGCAGATTTCTTTGTACAACTGAGTTAAGCAACTTCGGGCAGGAGATTTTTTGAGCTGCAGTGGCAGCTCTCCAGGAGCTAATAAGAACTTGAACTAGGGCCCAAGCCTTAAACACACTTTATTTGGGCTCAGAGTGGCAGCTGTGTGTGCTATAATTCAACAAGAAAAAGCTTATAATCTTGTCTCCACATTTCCAGCTTTGAAACTTAGAGAGACTTCATCCTAATGAAAAGATAAGATGGAAGCTATCTCCCTTCATTCTCAACTGCCATCAGTGTGCTCCCTGGAGCAGAGGTGAGGCCTACCAGTGAGGCAAAAACAGTTTGGCCCATCGTGTCCTATGAAGTTCATTTCTATAACCATCCCAGGGAATGTGGGTACAGATGCACAGTGACTTTGGAAACCACCATGTTGGTGGTGTTGTGGTAACTTGTTTCAAGTTACTGTCCCACAAGTTCATTAGCCTGGTTAAAATGTTTGTTTGGTTTTGTGTTGAGGGAGGCGTTCCCCTAATGTAGCAGATCTGTAGGGATGAGGCCTTTGACAGAACAGAATGTATGTTATAAAGCAGTAAGCACTTTGAGTGCAGTCAACCTCATCTTCTGCTCTCAGAAGACAGCTTTACACGTGCAGCTTGGTGACTGCCTTCTTGCTATTGAAAGCAATGGCCTGTTAGAAAGACTGCTACAGGCATGACTGTAGTCACAGAACAGATTGGGCCTCGTATTTTGTAGCTACCTCAACCCAGAAACCTTCTCTGTTTCCCAGATTGGCAAATCAGACAGAAGGGAACATTTTTCACCATCTGACCCCATTTTGGCTGCTTGAGGCCCAGTAAATCTTAAAGTAAAGCCAAAGTTGTGGTTAAGAGTCACTCAGTTGAAGCTCCGATCCTTCCTTTTAAACACTTGATTTACTGATTTATAGCAGTAAAGCAAATAGCTTTCATTTATTTATTTTTAATTTTACTTTTCAAACTTTGAAAACAGAGTAAAATGGCAGTTGACTAGAAGCTGAGTTCTCAGATAATACAGTGCAAAAATCAGTTTTGACTTGTTAGTGAAGGAATTAATGATAGGCACAAAGTCATATGTATGTCTTACTCGGTTAACTGAATACTTAAAATATCTCTAGCCTGCTGATCTGAAATCGGTGATGTTTCTAGAGATGCTCATTATTCTAGAAGACAAGTTCAGAAAAAATGATCAGAGTTTAAGATAATTGCTCCCTTCGTGTTTATCCTGATGATAATTAAAATCTTTGAAAGCTTTCTCCTTTTTAGCCCTCCATCCAGGAAGGCCCACTCCACTCCACTTGTGCTTGCAAATGAGGCACAGAGAGGAGCAGAGCCTGCTGGGGCCTCTTGGAGTTTCATGAGGAAACAAGGCATGATTAGAAAGTGGAAAAAGGGGAGACTGGGAACTTTTATGTGTCAGGGAAAAGAGATGAGAGTTTTAGAAACTGTATGCGGTACAAAAAGAAAGGTTTAAACTTTTGAACATCTAGCTTCTGTTCTTAGGCACGACAGAAATAGGAACTAATTGAGCAATATAACATGCTTATTGGAGTTGGCTTTGGCAAGATTAGTTATAAAAGATTACAAACAAAACAATGAGGTTTTTTCCTCTGTGGGGAAGGGTGTAAGGAAATATGAAATAGGCATTGTAATACAGTTAGAAGCAATTGAAATGCACATATGTGTAAATGTCTTCTTCTGTACCTTTTACATTCTTTCTGACTTGTGAGCTCATAAAACTTGTCCACAAGAGTAGTGAAGAAGGGAGGAAAACCTCAGCACTAGGGGCAGGCAAGAACTTCTCTGTCACTTCTGTGTCAGTGTTGTTTTGGGTATTTTAAATCAGTGGGGTCTTGTTCCTAAACTGTTGATAAATTGTGTCAGGCAGTAAATCTGGATCAGCAATAATCTTATAGCTAAGGACAACATCTAGAGTAAATAGTGCTCCTCATCCCATACAGTTCATATTGCTGTAAAACCTGATCGTGGATATTGTTTTGTTGCACAAGCCATATACCCATGTCCTACTGTGCTGGCCACTGCGCAGGTGGAAGTTAAAAAAATAAAAATAGTAAAAATAAAAGTCTTAGGTTCCAGAAAACTGAGAAGAAAATCTAAATAAACAAATGTAATCAATGGATGTGTTTCGGACTGTTTTCAAATAACAGCCATGATTTGTAACACTAACTGTCCTTCTCAGCAGCAAGTAGTTGTAGAACTGGATTTTAAAGAAAGACTGAAGGAAACCAAATTGCTCAACTGCCACAAATATCCTGCTCTGTTCCTGTACAAGAACATAAACCAACAACTATTAATAATAAGAAGAAAGTTTTATTAACTGCTGGAAAAATTATTTCGTTCAAAATTTCCCAGTAAAATTGAAGTGACTTAATTCCCTAACTTTCTTTCAAAAAAGGCATTTTTTCAAGCTGTTGGAAGTTGGCCACTATGTGTGTCTGTAACACATTAGGCACTGTTTTTCAAAACACCTTGTGGACTGCTAATTGGGGTTTGCATAATACCGCAAAATTGCAGGCATTCCTTTGAAATAAATAGGAATGAAAACTGCTTTTCTGGGGTAGAATAAAAAGGAATTTTTTATTTTTAACAAAAAGCCCAAACAAAAATCCTTTGTTTGAATATGTCATAATAAATGTTTGTTTTTGTTTCCTGAAGAAATTAGAATCATTTGAGGAAAATTTTCTAAGCAATTTTGAGTTACACAAGTTCAAGGGGGCCTTGTACATACAGTACTACTGTTCAGGCCAAGAGGTAAACAATTATGAAATGCTTTTGAAATGCAGGACTGGTGAGGCTTTTCAAGGTTATGTATTTTGTCACTGAACATAACAGTAAGTTGCTGAGAGCAGGCGTGAGTGATACTTATGCACAGATGTGCAAATTAAAAAGTTATGAAATCTAATATCTCAGGGTCCAGATTCCGAGTTATAACACTCTGTTGTAAATCTGACTTACCCTATAGGGACTGGAGCGGGATGAACTTATTATTCGTTATTTATTTATATACTTATTACTTTATTTATTTTGAAATTAGAGCAACACACTTGCTTGGTCAAAATTCAGACATAGTCTGCTGTTCAGCTGGTGAGTTTATGTGTATCTAAGGTACATCCCCCTGTCTGATTTAAGGCTGTGCTGGGTTTGGGCCTGAAGGTCAGTTAGGGTAGAAATGGTTAGAAACATGGCTGGCACAGAAAAGCATTAGGTTCCATTTTCTCCTTCTGTCCCTTCTAACCATTGATCACTCTCAGTTACAAATCCTTTTAATAGCCTCAGATTTTCAAAATGTAAGCCCAAGCAAGCTAGTTTTGTTGTTTCCTAAGTGTCAAGCAACTTGGTGTGACAGGACAGCAGTAGCGATTCTTAGGTAGGAAAAAGCTGGTATTACAACATTGTTGAAGAGAAAGAAATGAACTCAAATAATGCCCTCTACTAAAGTTCCACCCAAAAAGCCACTCGCAGCCTTTAAACTCTGTTTTGAGCCCACCAGGCTCAAAATCCAGGTAAGGTCTTTGAAGTAGTCTAGTTCCTTTTGTTTCCTCTCATCTTCACCATCCTCCTTTGAAGTTGGTACTGTTCAGAGCCTCCTGTGTCTCCTTTGTTTTTTTTTTGCAAGCCACATCAGTGATGTCACTTGCTGGCTACATGAGAGAATCATAGAATCACGGAATCACCAAGGTTGGAAAAGACTCACAGGATCACCCAGTCCAACCATCCACCGATCACCAAGAGAGCGAGTCCTATCCAAAGAACTTCCTTTTCTGAAATTCTGAAAGTGTGTTTGTAACATCTTATGATGCTTTAAGTGATGTACTCAGTCTGAAAGCCCCAGCATTTATTTCCAAATGTGCTTCATTTTACTGTGAGATTTTTTGTTAAATAAAGAAAGGGAAGCTTCAGGCAAACAGACTTGCTTGACATTAACAGACTAGGAAATATGAGTTGCATTTACCAACAAGAACAGTCTCTTATGGTGAGAAGTGTGGAACAGCAAGTAATGTTCAAGCTTGGAGAACAGAGAGGTGTAGGGGAAATGATTTTTTGCTTTGATTGTCAGGATTGACAGTACTTTGCTTCATATCTAATAAATACCTGATGTTTATAGTGAAGCCTTGGTATTTCAGGTTTTTGTAAAGAAGGCTTTAAATGAAAAGTACACATCCTTCAAGTTAATCAATTACACCAAAATAAGGAGAGAAAATTACCTTTTGTTATATCTGAAGCGATAGGAGGAGGAGGCAGGGACAGATTAGCAGAGTTTTGTTCAGCAGTGCCTGTGTATGAAATAAACAGTTTTTGACAGGAAGATTACAAAAACTGAAATCAGTGAGAGAACCTGTTGCTAAATGATAAGCATGAATTTTTTTCTTGTTTACCTACCATTTTCCTTCTGCTTAAATGGAGATACATTCCAGAGATTTTAATTATCTGTGAGCTCTTGAAAATTTTTCACCAGCGCAGTAAACGTATGTTTTATTTAGCCTGAATGGAGAATGCAGATGATAAATGTGCTGAATATCCAAGCCTCCCCTGCCCTCTTGCAGGACACCTGAGATTGCACTTTATCACTGCTACTATACTGTGGGGCTCATGCACAAAGAAGGCAGGCAGCATAAAGCAGGTAGCATCAAGAGTGTCCAACACTGTGCTTTCTTAACACCTCACTTGATAAGGGAGACAGGTGGACAATGGAAATGCAGGAGGCCAGAAGTGGTTGAGAGGAAAAATTCCTCCTACTGTGAGGTTTTCCCACTGAGCTACTAAACTTCTTAAAAAAAAAAAAAAAAAAAAAAACGGGTTCATAGATATCTACAAAGCATAGCATTTGCTTTAGGTTAAAAACAACAGTAAAAAACATCTCCCCAGAAAAGCACAGCACACACCTATCTCTGCAGCAGTGATGAAAAACTAATGATCCTCTCCATAGAGAGGTTGAGTTCTTGTAAGAGTTAAGAAGGAAATAACAGAAAATATTCATATAACAACTTAAGCTTTTCTTTCTTACAATTATGCCTTATGTTCTGTCATCCTGGTATGACAGTATTAAGAATTAAATATGTAATAAAAATACTTGGGAGATAAAGTACTTTTTATTCATTCACTTACTCTTTCCATAGAAATGTATCTGTGCAGAATTATAGATAGTGCAGATGATAATGATTGTAATTAACTAGAGATTATGCAAGCCTAATGCCAAGTATATCATCACCTTTTTTAAACTGCTACTTTTATTGATTCACCTTAGAATGTCAGAAAAAAATCTGGGAAAGTAGAGCCAACATAATTGTTATCCATATAGATATCTTTGCAAAATTTTTATTACAATGCAGTTTCCTGTTGCAGATGCACCCATGGTTCAGAAATACTGTGATCTTGTGTTTCTTATTTCAGACTCGGTTCTTAGAAATTGCAGGAGGGACCCCAGCAAGCAGATAAACCACATTGAGAATAGTGTCTTCTGAGGCATGGACGAAGGTGTATTTTTGTGTTTGGTTTTTTGTTTTGTTTTTTTTTTTGCTAGTGGTTTACTAGCTAGTGTTGGTTTTTTTTTTGCTAGTGGCTTGCTAGTGGTTTACCCACCTATCTCAAAAGGGGCAACGAATCATAGTGCAGGAGCTAGCAGGGCTTATCAAAAGAGCTTTAAACTAGCTACAACAGGGGAAGGGGACAAAACAGACCTCACAGGAGATGAGCCCAGGGGAACGGTTCTTGAGCTGGGGATGAGGCAGATGACTCGGCTGAAGTGCATCTACACCAATGCACACAGCATGGGCAACAAGCAGGTGGAGTTAGAAGCGATTGTGCATCAGGCCATGACCTAGTTCCTATTACCGAAACATGGTGGGACCACTCCCATGACTGGAGTGCTGTGATGGATGGCTACAAGCCCTTCAGAAGGGATAGATGAGGAAGGAAGGGTGGTGGTGGTGTGGCCCTTTATATTACAGACTGTTTGATGTTGAAGAGCTTGGGGTTGAGAATGATAAAGTTGAGGTCTGTGGATAAGGATCGGGGGAAGGTCTGTAGGGGTGACATCTTGATGAGGGTCTGCTATAGACCACATAATCAGAATGAAGAAATGGATGAGGCATTCTATGAGCAGCTTGCGGAAGTCGCACAATCGCCAGCACTAGTTCATGTGGGAGACTTCAATTTCCATGATATATGTTGAAAATATAATACAGCGCAAAGGAAGCAGTCCAAGAGGTTTCTAGAGTATGTGGAAGATAGATTCCTCACACAGCTGGTAGGAGAGCCTATCAAGGGTGATGCTCTGCTAGACTTACTCTTCACTAACAGAGGACTGGTGGGAGATGTGAAGGCTGGGGACTGTCTTGGGCAGAGCGACCATGAAATTGTAGAATTCTCTATTCTTGGAGATGTCAGAAGGGTGACTAGCAAAACTGCTATCTAGAACTTCAAGAGGGCAGGCTTTGACCTGTTCAGGATGCTTGTAGCACAGGTCCCTTGGGAGTTGCTCCTTAAGGGTAAAGGGGTCCAGGAAGCCTGGATGATCCTCGAGATGGAAATCTTAAAGGAGCAAGAACAGGCTGTCCCTGAATGCCGTAAGGCAAGTCGTAGGGGAAGACTGGTGTGGATGAGCCGAGAACTACTGTCAAGACTCCAGAAGAAAAAGATAGTCTATGTCCTCTGGAAGAAGGGACAGGCTACTTGGGGAGATTAGAAGGAAGTTGCTAAGGTATGCAGGGAGGAAGCTGGGAAGGCAAAAGCCCAACTTGAACTCAGACTGGCCACTGCAGTAAAAGAGAATAAGAAAGCCTTTTATAAATATATCAGTGGTAAGAGAAGAACCAGGGAGAATTTCTATCCTTTACTTGATGCAGTGGGGAATGTGACCACTGAGGATAAGGAGAAGGCTGAGGTCCTCAACGCCACCTTTATCTATGCCTTAATAGGCAGATCAGTTATCCTCAGGGCACTATACGCCTGGAAGCCTGGAATGCTATGCAAAATACACCCTCGGTGATTCAGTTGGAGACAGTTAGAGAGCTCCTCCTTCATCTGGACTGTCACAAGTCCATGGGACCAGACAGACTTCATCCTAGGGTGCTGAGGGAGCTGGTGGGAGTGACTGCCGAGCCGCTCTTGGCCATCTACCAGTGCTCCTGGTTATCTGGAGAGGTCCCAGAGGATTGGAGGCTTGCCGTTACAAGAAGGGCCATAAGGAGGATCCGGGGAACTACCTCAGCCTGACCTCAGTACCAGGGAAAGTTATGGAGCAAATCATCTTGGGTGAGATCACACAGCATGTGCATGGCATCCAGGGGATCAGGCCCTGCCAGCACGGGTTCATGAAAGGCAGGTCATGCTTGACCAACCTCATCTCCTTCTACGACTGGGTGATCAGCCTGGTAGACGAGGGAAAGGCTGTTGCTGTAGTCTATCTAGACTTCACCAAAGCCTTTGACATGGTCTCTCACAGTATTCCTCTCGGGAAACTGGGTGCCTGTGGCCTGGACAGGTATACTCTTCTTTGGATATTGACTAGAGGGCTGCACCCAATGGGTAGTGGTTCATGGAGTGAAGTCCAGTGGCGACCTGTTACAAGTGGTGTCCCCCAGGGGTTGGTACTGGGGCCTATCTTGTTTAATATCTTTATTGATGACTTAGATGAAGGACTGAGTGTACCCTAAGTAAGTTTGTAGATGACACCAATTTTGGAAGTAGTGTCGATCTGCCTGAGGGTAGGGAGGCCCTTCAGAGGGATCTAGATAAACTGGATTGCTGGGCTGAGAAGAATGGAATGAGGTTCAACAAGGCCAAGTGTTAGGTCCCGCACTTTGGCCACAATAGCCCCATGCAGTGCTATAGGTTTGGGGATGAGTGTCTGGATGACTGTGAAAAAGAAAGGGACTTGGGGATGTTGGTTGATGCTTGGCTGAACATGAGCCGACAGTGTGCCCAGGTGGCCAAGAGGGCCAATGGCATCCTGGCCTGCATTAGAAATAGTGTGGCCAGCAGGAGCAGGGAGGCGATCATCCCCCTGTACTCAGCTCTGGTGAGGCGGCACCTTGAGTACTGTGTTCAGTTTTGGGCCCCTCACTACAAGAAAGACATTGAGGCCCTGGAATGTGTCCAGATAAGGGCAACGAAATTGGTGAGGGGTCTGGAACACTGCCTTAGCTATCCAGTTATATGTGGAATAATGACAGCCATAGATGTTAATTTGTATGCTTGTAAAGAAATGTCTTAAAGAAATTATACTGCTGTGCTAAAGATTGTAAACATATATAATTTATCAGGCCATTAAAGTTCTTTACCTAAAAGGTAGTGGAAGCTGAACAAAAATGCCATGAGATAGAGTACTCTCTTAGTATTTCCAAACTTGACAGCTCATGATTTATTTTTTTGTGACTCTCCCAAGAACAAAAATGTTGCCCTTGCATTAACCTGCTCTACCCAAAAGCAAGAAATTAAAGCACGCCCAAATCTGTAACAGTGACACTACTCTTCTAACACTGATTCAGTTATACAAGCATAACTTCGTATTTGTAAATGAAAACACATTGAACACCTCCTAGCCATCTGTAACAGAAATGCTAAGTCATGGTCTGAAACAGTGATTGAGCACCTGGTAGGAAGGCAGGGCCAACCCAGCGGAGCTCAGGTGTATGCAGTGCTCCTGAACGACCAGTAGAAGTGGAACTAGGATTCATCTCTTTCCAGACCTCGTAAGGGTTGTCTGTGCCAAGGGTACCTCTCTGGAAGTCCCTGCCTACCAGAAGCCTTTCAAAGGTAAGTAGTTTTTCTTCCTTTTTCTTCCACAGCTGTTGTTTTTGGGATTGTTCTCATTTCCTGCAGTCTAGATTGTGTTATTCTGTTATTGCTGCACTTTCCATTGCATTATGCCATCATAATATTCTTTAGTTAGCTTTGTTATGCTGACTCAAATCACTCCTTTTTTATCTCCAACTATGTTTTGAAGATTCTTTTTGTTCCCCTATTGTTGAAAGTTCTCAGCTTTTCATGTTGCATAAGGCTTCTGTGCAAGTGCTGTGAAGGAGTATTACAGAACTCACAAGAGTGTTGATTTTAGCATTAACGTTGTGGAGATGAATTGGGAGACAAGAACCTTTACATGAGTGGCATTCATTCTTTTCAGACAGCAATGATTAATAGATTTAGGCTAGCTGTCAAAGGACAGTTTCCTGTTTTGTAATAGGTTTGTGTAGCCTGAAAGCATTTCACAAACTGCTGTTCAGGAATGTATGAGAGTGTAGTTAATGAACTGTGGTAAGCTCTAAGTTAATAAATATTCAGATAAGAGCGTCATACTATGTAATTCAATGAATTTGACCACAATTACAGTTGTTGTGGTCATGACCAGTTTCTTAGTTTTGACTTCAAAAAGCACAGTTGTTTTATTTTCAATATTTGGTTGCTAGGGTTTAGGTTAATTAGTCAAGTTTAAACATAATTTATTATGAAAAACAACTTATCTGATGGCTTTTTTGAGTAACGTCTGGGAAAGTAACTTATAGCATAGTACAAGCTGAAATGTTCTTGGGTTATAAGAGGAAAAAAAAAAAAAAAGGTTTCTGCCAAAAATCTATTTAAATATCTTTTTTTCCCCTCTGGAATTATTGATACCCTTTAAATCAGGTTAGTTTCGTGTCAGGTAACATTTGAAAATATTTCATTTCAAACTATATGCTGAACAATTTCTAACTATTTCACTTTTCTCTAAGTTACTACAAAGATTTAACATAATTTATTTCTATAAAGTGTGTTCTCAATCTGTAGTCCTTTTTGATAATTTTGTTCGTTGTCACTAGTGATCAATGAATCAGCTCCAAATAAAGATGCTTAAAGATGGCATAGCTGGGTATGTTAGTTCCTTCTATAGGTAGTGGAAATGTAGTCTTCTCTATTTCTCAGGGATCCACCAACTGTTATGGCTTTGACAATGACAAGAGCCAAGACACCTAGCTTGCGTGCAAATATTTGAAGTAGCTGAAGTTTCTCACAACCTTTAGGTTCTGCTACATTGAGGTGAGGTCATATTCTGATGGTCTGATCCAGAGCCATATCAAGATTTATCAAAGGCTGAACTGGATTTTGTATGTCAAGAACATAGGCAACTGAATTCATATTTTGTCCTTCCCTTTGATGGCAGTAGTGTCATACTGGTAAAAGAAATTCGGGACGAAGTTGAGAAAGCCTAATTGGAGTTGCCAGGCCATAGAAAGGGATGGAAGCTCTGAGGGAAGCTGGTGAATACATGGAAAAAATGGGCAGAGAGAGCTCAGTGGGATGTAGAGTCTGTGAATGAGAGTTTCTCTGTCCCCTTTAAAGACCCTCCTCAGAGAGAGAGATTTTTTTTTTTTTTGAAGGCTGGGGTGATTGCCTGGTATCTTTTCCTTTGGTGGCATTACAAGGCATGAGTCAGATACACAAGAGGAACATACACCTTAGCTCATAAGTCTGTCTGCTTCCCAAGGCACTCTCCTTTTCCTTTGCAGTCAGAGTAGGAGCACCTGAAAAACACTCGCGTACTCACAGATGCCTGGCCTTTAGCCTGTGTTCACAGTATTTTGAGATTTGCTGTTTAGCCAATGCTCTTAGCTCTTCATTTATACAAGTGTCCTTACTTTGCTGTAATGCTAAACGGTGAGAATGGGAGAAAGTAGCAACAACAAAACAAAAAACCCACAGAAACTTCCTTTCACCTGAGTGATGCCTGGTACTTAACTTCTTATGAAGTAAAGGTTAGCAATTAAAGCATGCTTTTCATGTCTTTCCTAAATATTTAACATGTATAAATGTAGACCACAGTTCTTGATGGTTTCCGAATTCTGGATATATGTTATTCTCCTTTTATGCATTAAGGATATCTACTGTGTTACTGTAATCAATTACAGCCTAAAATAGTGCTGGTCTTCTGCCTTTCTCATGGTCTCTCTTCTTAGTGACAGAGAAGTATCGCTATTTTTTCCACCTACTTTGGCTGTTAGGGACATACTTAATGTTTCACGTAGTCTGAAGCCTCCAAGAACTGTTTCTTTATTTGAAAAAATTACTACTTGATATTTTTTCCTTTAAGTAGGATGTTCTGTCCTTGATGGGCTGTTATGGACAGCATGGAGCCATCAAGAGTGAATTGCTCTGTTTGGTCATAACGTGACTAATGGTTACTACAGCTGATCCTTTTTAGCTCCTCAGCATGGTTCTGTCCTGATCTACAGTGGGATCCTTGGAAATAACAGAGAGGCTCATACTCTGAGTCTGCAGAGCCCTCAGAACTCCCTGCTAATCTCTTTGACAGCTTCACCTGGAAGCATAGATGGTAACAGTTATTTCATGACACGGAGACTTGGCTAGAGAGACATGAATGCAAACCAACTTATTTTTAATTACTTCTAAAAGAAAACCACATTTCTTCCATAGTGATAATCAATGGGACTTAAGTTTGAAGGCAAGATGGATTATTCAAAACAAAACTAAATGTGCCCAGGGCAGTTTTCTTATGGATCTTTCTGCTTTATAAACTGACTCATGTTTTCTTAAGTAGTACCTGAATAATGTTCACTAAGTGTAAACTAAAGATCTGCCCATACTAAAAAATTAAAAAAAAAAAAAAAGCCATAGTCTAAATTTGCTTTGTAAACAGTGTTAGGAGCAGTAGTTCTGTCGTGTCAACCAGTATGTTCTTCTTGACTTATATTATTTTCCAAAGTGTTCTGTTTTCATATCTGAATGGCAGTATAAATGACTGTATTCCATTGTGTCCTGTGTGTTCCCTTCAGAACCTTAATCTTCCTGATTAGAAGTCACTACTATTTTCGACTACACTTGTCAACAAGAAATGCAGGGCCTAGGTTGGATCTCTTGAGTTGGACGAGACTCTTAAATCTGTTGCAGACATCACCATAATTAGGTTGCATCAGTTGTGTCCACTGAGGCTGTCTCAGTAGCCTGGGTTCATGTACTAACCCAGCTCAGAGGTATGTCGTGTAATCTAGAAGAGCTCATTTAATAACAGGATGCTTATTCTGCGTATGTTTTGGTCCAGTGTCTAACAGGCTTGCCTACAGCAAGGGTGGTTCAGCTCCAGCATCTGCTTCTTCTCTAGACCTGCAGCTGGAGATTTGAGGCAACTCATGGCCTGTTCTTTCTGGTGTTTTTTTCAGGCCTGAGGAACTTAAAGCCAGTTTTGATATATAATCCTCAGAAGTGCATTTTCTGGATTTCTTTTATTTTATTTTTTCTTGAAAGGTACTGCAACTTCATGAATTAAAGACATCACTTTACTGACTTTCTAAGAGGAGTAGCAGATTGTTCTGCCCTGTCCTGGTGGTACTGTCAGAACTGAAAACTGAATTCTTCACTCCTGATGATGTCTCTTTGGGTGTGAAAAGAAGGAAGAAGTCTTCATAGCAAGAACTGATAAATGTCAATTGTGTAATGACAAGATATTTTGAAATTACTGTCTTGTGTCCTTTAGATGATCTTGCTGTTTAGCAGTCTTCTCTGTTAGAACATGTTTACAGCAGTTCTGCTTTTAAACTAGAATTACTAAAACGATTCAAAGAAAACAGGGAAATTGCCTTTATATTCAGTGACAGCTATAATATCATGCAAATCATTACTAATGGAGAACAATTATTAAGTGCTCAGAGACTATGGTAATAGATTTTTCACACAAAGGAGGAAGGATGTTGGACCTGCTGTAGAACTTTGAAGAAGTAATTACATATCATTTTTTGTACCTAAGAAATGAGATATTTTTAAGATGTCACACTAGCCATGACACACTGAAGAACATCATGTTCTAGGCAGTGAAGTGTTTTGTTTGTATTTACATCTTTCAGAGCAGCCATCTGTACTGCAGCATTTGCATACCTGCTGCACGTTTTGGGCATGTGTCTGTGTTACCACTTTAACTTTGCGCAGTTGTTTGGTAGTCCATTCTTGGATCCATGGTAGCCATTTAGGATCTGTTGTCTTGCTTCAACTGATGTGCGAGTTCCTTTCAGAGTGATTCTTGTTCTGTTTGGCAACACGACTTCCTTGTTACCAGTATCCTTCTCTAAAGCCTTCCTGTTCTTACAGTGAAATTCATTTTAAGTTCTGAGAAGTTTTCATGAAATGTATTAATTTGAGGTTAAAACTTCAGTGAGGCATAATCATCCATATCTTATGAAGATGGAATAGATGCTATTTGAATGTTCTTTTGCTTCAAGGACATAATGCTGCTTGCTTCTGGCTATTCTGTTAATTTTCATCTGATTTTTCAAGACTCTCTGTATCAGCACCTCCCTTAGTTATGAGTGTTTTTTGGTTAATGCCATTTGCTTCCTGCAGATTATGAAGAATTACTTTAGGGCAGCATGCACTGACATGACAGATAAAAGGCTTCAATTGCACCTGCAATCAGACTCACCTTCTACTTCATCCAAGTGGAAAATGGAAGTGGATAAAAAGGACATAGCATGTACTCTGTCGGTTTGTGGCCTGGAGCCCTGAGCCAGAAGCCACTCCACCCCTGAGCTGCGTTAGAGGAATCTGAAAACTTGGGTCCAGCCCTGTACCTTGCTCAGTATGTGATAGTGTCATTTAGTGTATTTTGCAGCATCATTTAGTTACTTAAATATATACAGGAACAACTTTGATTTTAACATTAATATACTTACAATGAATCACTTTGGAGGAACTTGATGGTTTTCCCTTGTTTGTCTGCCTTGAGCATCTTTTCATTTACCTCCCTATTTTAGATTCTCAGAAGTCAATTTCAATTTCCAGGATCAGTTTTCCATTTGTGGATAAAATGGATTTTATATTTAACAGCTATGGGAGTATGTACTGAGCCCAGATTGCATTCATGCCATGCTTGAACTGACTGGAAGAGGTGGGTGTTTCTTCCTGTACTTTGGACTGGAAAGAGTCCATCTGACCATTTCTAGAAGGCTTTGTGGAAATCAACCCTTGACAATACTAGCTAAAAAAAAGTTTTTGTAGTCTTGCATATTTTGTAATCTTATTCACTAGTCATATAAGATATCTTCAGTGTTTATTGAAGATGCAGCAGGGTCAGGGCTTTTGTGTTGTCTTTCAGTTTATCCCCAGATGTCTGTTTTCCCAGTGAATAAAAGTGTAAACAGGACAGTGAGAGGATGGCTTGTTTTCCAGATTCCAGTCTCTTTGTTAAAGTTATTCGTCTCAGAATAACTGTGTAAAACAACATTTTGGAAAAGATAAATGTTCCTGAAATATTTGTGGTTTAAATTTGTTTTCCTTGATAAAGAACATACATTGAAACAATCTTGATGAGCTCAATTCACTGCTGTGGGAGGCAACGCATCTTAAAAAACTTTCAAGTGTGTGTATATTTATATTTCATTTTTCTTTGTAGTTTGCTTTTATTCTCATTGCAAGGTTGCTCGGGTACCTTAATTATGACTTAATTATTAATTATTATTATGACTTAATTCATGGCCAGTTGAAGCCACTTGTTACCCTGCCAGTATTATAGCCTTGAGACAAGTCCTGGTTTGTTGCTGTGTATTAATATTTAGTCATAAGGATAATCAATGTGTGTGACTTATTCTGTGGTTAGAAAAATAAATAAGATAACAAAGCACTTGGTTTTTACTCCTGGGCAGAAGTTCCAAGTAAGTGTTCCTAACAGCAGTGTTCATGTAATTGGTTCCCATTGCTGTGCTGATACTGATTGATAAATAACTGGGGAACCGATGTGATTGAGAAAACAGAATTTGTACTGGATTGCTTTTATTTCTTTTGAAATAGTCAGTTTTCATCATGGCTGCCACACACACATTTGCAGCAGTGGAATATGAAAGCACTGTCAAGGGCAGTAACTTTCAGATAATGCAGAGAGACATGGAGATGACCTAGACAAGCTGAGTAAAATACTTGTTAGTTCAGTACTTTTGTTTCCAGATGCTGCCTTGAATTACGTTGACCTATGGTGGTATGAAAGTATGATTGTCTTTACTGATTTTGCTATTGGAGTAGCTCACTTGTATTTTCTATTTCAGGGTTTTAAAGTATGTGTTTTTAACAGAGGAGGTGGGGAAGTGATCATGTGTACTCCAAAGCAATCATGATCCAAAAAACACTTAATGAATGGGAAACTTCATAGACATCACACCATGTTTTGATCTTATGATGGCATGTTATCTGAAAGATGCTAAACACCCAAAGAGAAGCTGAGAAAATTTTATTTTTCAAAGTCGTACTAAAACTGCCAAGCTGAATAGTTCCAGTTATAAAGTATTGCTTTGTGTCCTGCAGTTGAGACAGTTTCCCACAAGATTTGAATTATTTTTTGCAAGCTTACGTAACAGGTTTCATTAATCGTGTCTATTAGGGAAACTGTTTACCAAAACTATGTTCTACTGGTGACTAGCTGCTGTGTAGATACCTTAAGGTAAGAATTATTTGGGAAATGAGATTTAAACAATTTATATAGCAAGAGTTTGCATGTGACTCAGCGGTTTAATGAATGTATGCAAGAGGCTGTGCAAAAGCTATTACAAAATCAAAATATAAGTAAAATCCAAGCAGTTAAAGAGCAACAAGGACTTAGATTTGGAATGTCAGCACCCACCCACCTGCATTTTGCTGAAGGCCTAACACATTGTGGAGCTGGAAAGAAATGTTCATTGACTCTGAAAATGTGGCTAAACTGTGGTGTAAAGTCTGTCCCCAAAATAGCAATTACAGAACTTCAAGTGAGGTCTTGTACATGAGAAGATAAGGTTTTAATAACAACCATATTCTTGTCAGGAATTTGGCAGCCTAACAGTTCAACAACTCTGAACAGAGGTTAGCACTTCAAGTAACATTTCCTAGAGGATTATGGCCTATTTCATTCCTAATGCAGCTGTATTGATATTTCAGTGGCATTTTTCTGTACTATTCAAAGCTACAGGATGTATAAATGAAGAAAAAAATGAATGGGGGAGAAAGTGTTGTACTGACTTTTTTGATGCAGTGAAAAATGAGTTAGATAGTACCTAGCTGTACCTTTTATTATTTGTGGCTTGCAGACATGTCTTTACGCTGAGGAGGGAGGAGTGTTTGGAAAGCAGTTTCCCTGAAGGAAATTCAGAGGGAGAACATTAACTTACAGCATGTGAGGTCTGTAGAATTCAAGATCTAGTTCTACTTACTGCCAAAGCAAAGACAAAAAAATAAATTGGCTTTACTACCAGAGATAGACTCAATTGGTTAATCTCAAAAATGAACTTAAAATTTTCAGTGGAAATAAGATTTGGTGGGAACAGTATGAATGATTACCAGGGTCAGTGACCTGGAGAATAAGGATAAGCCTCCTGTGTTAGGAGCAGAAATTTCAAAGAATGTGGGGAACATACAGATCCATGAGGGAAAGTAACAGAATTATCCTACAGTGGAGAGGGAGAGCTTCTTAAACAAGATGCCTTCTTTCCAAGAGGAACAGCTCTAGTGGTAAAATGTTGCACAAAGCTGTCTGCGGCTCTGCCAACCTCTACTCTCAGATGAGTCCAAAGTCATGGCATTGAGTTAAAAGCCCCAGAACTGTGCAGGTGGAAGGGCCTTCCAGGGGTCTGCACTCCAACCGGCTGCTCAGAGCAAGTTGACAGTAGTTCACGGTGGTTCACTCAGGGCTTTACCCAGTATGGTCTTAGAAACTTCTCATTGAGACTTCTCTGATTGAGACAGCACAGCCTCAGTGTGTCATCAATTTAAGAAAGCTGAAGTCTTCCAACTTAAACAGGAAGGCATAAGAGTGTTTCAAGTAGTGTTCCAGGCAACTAACAAAAAGTAGCTTGAGCAAAACAAACCAGAATAGCATGAAAAAGATTATTGTCTTATTTAAAACAACAGATCTGTCATACAGACTATAGAAAGAACAAAAGAGTAATGTTGGATTGCACTTAAAAAAAGAAAACACAAACACTTCAAAGCATAAAATTTGGGTGAGGAAGAATAGCAGAAACTTAGAAGGACTGTGTTTGAAAGGTAGTAGCATTTGAAATAAGCAGTAAAAGAAAAAGTAGTTGGAAATTGGATTTTATAAACAACAATAAAGGGAATGATGTATTATGAAGCATGAGATGGGGAAAAGCTAAAATAAAGCTGAGCAACTGATCTTTCCTCCTCTGGTAACAGTCTCTGTCAGTTACAGTGCAGTCATAGAGTGGCTTGGCTTGGGAGAGACCTCAAAGATTGTCTAGTTCCAACATGGTACGACAAGCATGGCTGACACCCACTGGATCAGGCTGCTCAGGAACCCATCAAGTCTGGTCTTGAACATCTCCAGGGGTGGGGCATCCACACATTGTCTGGGAAGCCTGTGCAAGTGACTCAGTACTGAGTGAATACTTTCTTCCTAACATCTAACCTAAACCGCCCTTCTTTCAAATTAAATCTGTTCCCCTTGTCCTACACTGTTTACCAGTGTAAAAAGTCAGTCCCCCTCCTGCTTGTAAGTTCCCTTCAAGTACTGGAATATCACAGTGAGGTCTCCCTGGAGCCTTCTCCAGGCTAAACAATTCCAACACCCTCAACCTTTCATTATAGGAGAAGTGCTCCAGCCCTCTGATCGTCTTCATGGACCTACTCCAGTAGCCCCACATTCTTCTTGTACTGGGGGCCCCAGGCCTGGGCTCACTATTCCAGATGGGGCCTCATGAGGGCAGAGTAGAGGGAGGCAATCACCTCCCTCTCCTTGCTGGCCATCACTCTTTTGATTCAGACCAGGATATTATTGCTCTTCTGGGCTGCAAGAGCAGACTGATGGCTAATGTTCAGCTTTTAGTCCATCAGAACCCTTAAGTCCTTCTTGGCAGGGGTGCTCTCAAGGAGTTCATTTCCCAGTCTGTATTCATACTTAGGATTGCCCCAACCCAAGTGTAACGCTTCACAGTTTGCCTTGTTGAACTTCATTAGGTTCTTGTGGGCCTCATTTTAAGCCTGTCCTGAGGGTAGTCTCCCAGGTAGTTTAGTGTAGATGGTAGTCTCCCAGGTAAGTTGTTCAAAACCTCCTGAAGAGCTTGGGTGAGGAAGGTTTAAACATCAAGCCATCACCAAGCTAGGGTGGATTTTCACATGTTAGGGGAGAAAGGAAAAAAAAAAAAGAGGAAAAACACCCAAGTTGAAGTATATGACTAAATGGGCAGTAAAGGAGGAAAGTGCCAGGACCTTCCTTGTTATAGTACATTTTAAGGTATGTGGTGGTCTTTTGACAGAGAAAGTGCCATTGAGCAGATAGAATGGATGTTGACAAACACCGTTTGTAGGAAATCATGGCTTTGGAATTAAGTTGCTAGCTCCTGTTTCTGCTGTATATAAGGCTTTTTAGGCTTTTGAATTAGAGGATGGAACGTCTTTAAGCTGCTAATTAATGTAGCAAGAGCCTGTGGTGTCTACAGCTACAGTAGGGGAACATCTGTCTGTAGCAATTAGGCAGGAGCTTCTCAACTAAAGGGCCACTTGCAGTTAGAGTGGGTAGTTTGCTAGGCGAATGATGTAGGGCTGTTTATACAAACCCACTTTTCCTCTTAAAATCAATTGAATAGTAAACACATACCCTTGGCAGTCTTTGGGCATAGAATTAATTATGATAAATCTGAGATACTAAGTGTCTGCTATTTTGAAAATATTACATTGGGTGGGGAAATCCCTCAAATTGACTGAGTAATGTAAGAATTCATACCAGTCTGAGAGGGGAAAAAAAAAATAAATCCAAACAAGGTCTTTTAAAAAGTGTATCGTATTGTATAAAATAATAAAAGCCTTTGAAGAATGGGCAGAGATGGCGCCCTCTTGGGTGTGCAGAATAGTTTTTATTAAAATGAGTATACTTCTACCTCCTGGACTACTTATTACTTTTGCTAAAATCAGAGTATTAAGGTTGTATCTAATGTGTAAACCTGTTTTACGCTTACTATAAATATACTGTCCTGCAAGGAGTAGAATATGAAATCTTAAAAATATTTGATGGTACCCCGTGGAATAGGAGGTTGTTTGTTTTTATTTAATGTTATTCTTACTGTAGGTAATGCTAATATTTATAAAACATTCTCATAATGCTACGTACTCCACTGTTAAATAAACGATGTATGATTGCAAGAAAGCTAAAATTATTTGATCTTAACAGAAAATATGCAAAGACTTGGCAAAAACAAATAAAATTATAAGGAAAACAAATAAAACAGTAAAAGAAGTTTAAACTGAACAGTGAGTAAAGATGTAGAATAGTTGCCTTTTGCACCCCCTCTCCCTTGGCCCCATCTTAGATGTACTGTAAGGAAAAATTTGTATCCTGTTGTTTCTACTTCCTTTGTGATGATGCATGTTTGTGGATGATGGTGCAGAGGTTGCTGGGAATGGCAATTCTGTTTTCAGTACCTAGTAGTTGTGGAAGAAACTAGGAAAAACAGCTATTCTCCTGCAGTATTCTGCTTTAGCTAGCTATGCTTTTCTCTGAGAAACCTGTGTTTGAGAGGTTTTCTGATACCCTACCTTTCACTACAGCTAGACAAGGTATTGTCCAAAGCAGTAATCTCATATCCTATCAAGCCTGTGATTTGATAAAACTTAGTTCACTTTGTCATATAGCTCATCAGATAAGGCTGATAAGAACAAGAAGGCGGTTGGATCCATTTTTTCACTTATCTGAATAACTGAGGGATAAACTCTTCTGTAGACAACATCTTTTGAATTCCAGTAGATAATGTTATATTTTTTCTGCTGAATGTTAACGTACTGATGGGTAAAAGTCTTACTTCTTAGTAGCAGTTATGTATATTTTATTACATAAAATAATATTAACCTTAATTTCTTGAAATTTCTGCCTGTTGCACTGCACATTTTTACCTAACTGGAGAGAAAAGAAAGGAGGAGAAAAAAAAAAAAAACACAATAATTTATGTTTTGTATCTGATTTATTGGAAAGTGTATTGGTCATTGCTAAGTTGTCCTTGCAGCCTGATGTGACTGCCCTAGCAATGCATGGTGAAACATGGTCGAGTTGTAATTTCCAGCTCAGTTTCTGATCTGAAGTGAACACTCCTCAATAACATCCAAACAGAATAATGTGTTTTTTGTTTGTTTGTTTTTTATAACTATGATAGAATTCTCTTTGCCTGAGGTTTCCCCCTCTTTCTCACCACCAACTTGCTTCTTTTCCTTCACTGACTGATGATTGGTCAGACTTCACAACATCTAAATGCAGATGTAACCACTCGGTTTCTGACAAAAGGGAAAGTCTGGGAAGAGAGACTGCTGCTACTGCTCCAGGGCATAGAGAAGCACTGGCTTGGCTTATCCTTCAGTGTGAAGCTCATGACAACCTGTCCCTTCCTGTTGCTCCTAGGCCACCTCAAGCCGACACATTTACATCTTCAGAGGCCACAGCAGTGGTGGCACCTTCTGAGATAGGAAATCACAGTCACAGAGAAGATCAAGACCTAGGTCACCTCTACACCTCTATTTCCCTTGCCCCAGAGGTTGAAGATATCTTCCCCTTATATATCCAAATGGAAAATTGCTTTGGGAACATGAGATGTGTCTTTTTGGGTGAAAAGCTGGACAATCTGTTCACTTCCCTACAGGGGAGTGACTGCATGTAGGTACTTCCACTAGCCCTTGTGCCAGCTGCTGGCACACCTGTAGAAGGGCTGACCATAGGAGCCAGTGCAAGGACTGATTCATTCTGTATCCATACTTGGTATCTGAGATCCTGGGGGGAAAAAAAAAAAAAAAACAACATTTACTAAGTTCTATTTTTTAAAAACAGAGAATAATAACATTTTTTAGTGAAACAACAAACGTGAAGTGTGAGCTCACAGCTGCAGTATGCTTGCCATACAAATAACTTGCTGCTAAATAAATGATTTAGTTTCCTGTAACAATCCCTTGGTGTTGTGATGGGTCCTGTTAAATTCTAGAGAGAGACTTGCTCATCCATGAAGTTTTGGGAAGCTTAGTTTAAGGTGAACTGGAATGTCATCCTTCATCAGAATTTCAGGCCCACTCCTTCCTCTTGGCAGAGTTCTGATCAATACTTTACTGTGTGTAACTTACATAGATTCTATGTTTGAATACATTGAGTACACCGCAACAGCTGTGTGGGAACTAAGAGTATATGGCAGTATGCATCTTACATTAGAACCTGTTCCAAAACATCAGTCAGTTTTACAGCTATAGACAAAATTCTCTGCTCTTCTTCACTAGCATGATGGTAATAAGCTGATTCTTACCTATCATGGATTTTCTTGTCAGTGCAAAACTAAATTAAAATTTAACTTTTTTGAAATGCTTAAGTGCTTAGGTCAGTGTTTCAGGTTTGGTGAAACCTAGGCAAACACTTGAGAGAAAGAAACTTTTTGCTAGAAACCCCACAAACACAGAGTTGTTTTTCTGTAATAAATTCAGTATATAATTTGCAGGACCTTTGCATTATGTCATTTGTAAGTGGAGTCTCAGCAATTGACATTTTTTGTGAAGATCTTGAATTTTCTTTGGAAACTGTTAGCTATTCAATATAATAAGGTAGAGTCTAGGAAAAGCAGAAGTGTTTTTTCAGTGTCACTCTAAGACATACTCTGTGTTTATTCAGCCTGATCTGTTTTGAAGAAAAAGACAGTAATCTTCTTTTTCTGTGTTGTGTCTTGCAATTCCCAGAATAATAATGTAAAAAAAAAATCTCTGCTTAGTATGAATTGCGTAAGAGTATGAAGAGTCAAGAAATACTTTTTATATGCCTTCACACATATATGCCAAAAAAGTCTTCACCAGAGTTATTCTCTATTGGAATTTGCAGAGGTTTGTGAAAAGCAAATATTGAAACACTCTTGTTCTTTCTTTCTTTCTCCTTTAAAATACTGGATGAGGAGGAGCATGGGGAGTTGGATTGCTCAGAAAGGGATCTGCTCAATGAATATCTAAAACAAAGCCCTGGGATTGTTAAACCATAATTTAAAGGTAAATTCTAAGACAAAACAGAATTGAATTATATTTTGTGCAGTTTATTGTTCCTTTAGGGTTTATAAAAATATCCCTGTATTTTTCACCTCCACTCAGAAAAGCCTGTTTGTTGTTTAAGTTTTAGATTGCACTTTCCTTCTCTTTCTGGAAGACTTTAGCAATTATTTGCATTCCCTAAGAACATGTTAATCCATAGGAGACTGAAGTGTGAGCTTCTATTCTCAATCGTGGTTGTGAAGAAAGGCAGTGCTGCTTTGTGGGCTGCCAGCAGAAGGATTGGGCACTTCTGATGTGTAGTGCTTTGGGCAGAACAGGTTGTCCTTCCTCCAGGATGCCTGGCCTTCCCAAAACTTGGTGCAAGTCACTGATGTGACACTACCATTCATTGCTTTAGTGTGTTAAGCTGAAGTCTAAATCAGGTGTATATAGTTATGGGATGAAGGAGTTGGCTCAGCTAAGCCATGGTGCCATTTAGTTTTACCTTAGATAGTTAATAATGCAACTGAACTTTAACAGTGGAGGGAATACATAAAGTAGGCTGATATTTGAGCTACTTGAGACTAATCCAGAGTTTTTTCTTTTGCCACCCCGTGAGCTTTTCTAAGGTTTTAAAATTTGGATGCTTATGTATGTAGTGCTGACCATAGACAGGCCACATTAGTGATGCCTTTAAGGCCAGAAGTCATTTTCCAGCCCTGATTAATGCAAGCTACCTCGGAGGAACAAGGCTGTGAGAAATGCAAGAGGGGGCTTCCTTGGAATATCCTGGCCATAGAAACTTTTCCTCGTATTCCCCAAGCTATGGAATAGTTCAGTATTGAAAATGTCTGAATAGCTGCAATGACCTGCTATTATTATTGAAAGATGGCTTTCTAATACGTTTTCTTTTTAAATTTTGGAAACCTTAATCTCAGTGTTTATTAAAATAGTTATTGGCTGGTTTTGTTTTTTTTGTAAACTAAAAATGCCATTTTCAGTGAATGAAAAAAGACTGGTTTGGTATTTAAATTTGCATTCTTATAGGATTAATAACATGGCAATATTTTTTCTTGTATAAACTAACATAGTTCTAAATGTATTTTCTTCATGTTCACATATAGACAGGCTATTGTAGATACATACACATTTATATACTCATTTTTATACACTCTGCTTGGGACTGGAATACTCAGAACAATAGAGTGAAAGCATCAGTTTTAGTTTCTCCTACTTAAAAGGAGACTTATCTGGAAAGCTAATCTTATTAACAGAAGGTGTTAGAAGCAGCTTGTGGTAATCGATCTGAACTTTCAGCAGATAACTCTCAGATTATCCATGTTAGGAATGGAAATGCTTGCAAGAGAGTATATTTGCTAAATTCTAGGCAGGCTAGGGTTCTGGTGGTTTGGTTTTGGTTTGAAGATTAGATCAATAATAAACCAGGTATAAATTTTTAAGAACTACAGTGTAAAAAAGCAGGAAGGCAGAAGCTTTTTCCTAGCTGTAGAACAGTCAAGTTCTGCTTTCACTTTATGCAGCATTATTCCTGTGTCAGGCATGAAAATGAAAAAGGTTCCACTCCAAATATTTATATTATCTACATATATCATTTTTATTTGTTTTCTAAACAGGAAAAAAAGAAAAAACTTAAAAGGGTTTTTTTTTTTTTTACCAACATAATATTTTTGGATGAAGGAATATTATATAATAAAATGTGGTATAGCTCAGGAAATACTCATCTTGAATAAGCAAATAATAAAGGGGTACCTGTGCTTATTTTGGACAAAGTTCTCTTGCCTTTATTGTTCAATAATTCATGGAGTTATTGAGTTGTATGTTCCACAGAGAAACTACACCAGATTCAATCCAAAATGAAAGAAGGTTTGCAGCTGTTGGCCACAGGTATTTGTTTTGAATACAAAAAAGAATTCATTGCAAATTGTGATGGACAAACAAAAGACCTTCATTCAGTCTCATGTGTAGGGTAAAACTCAAAATCACAGTAAAGCTTTAGGCTGTGAGTGGTTTACTTCTGTGTGATTTTACAGGCACCTTCTTGTGGTGCCGAGTCAACGCAGTACTGTGCCCCACTTTCCCCATTCCTGGTCTCCAGCTGCGGAGGCTCCTGGGGCAGTCTCACGGGCAAGGCTGAGCGTGACTATTGTGGACGGGCATCCTGGTGTGAAACCACACAGTGTTGCAGGCTGAGGAGAAGGCAGTGAGTAAGGGGAGTCTGGGCTAACACCAAGTTGCAGTGGAAGCGAGGAAGACAATGCATCATGGCTGAGATACCAGTATTTACGTATGGCACAGAGGGGAGATTGTGAATGCCCCTCCCTGGAAGTGTTCAAGGCCAGACTGGATGGGGCTTTGAGCAACCTGGTCTAGAGGGAGGTGTCCCTGCCTATAGCAGGGGGTTGGAACTAGATGATCTTCAAGGTCCCTTCCAACTCAAACCATTCTGTGAGATGGGAAAGAGGACATGAAGAATGTGCTGTGACTAATAGGTTAAAATGAGTTAGGTTAATACACGTGATTGAGACATTTACTTCAATGTGTCTCACTTGGTTATGTCTGAAATTGACTTAAAATGTTGTGCAAGCACCATCTGATCTTTAGAGAGAGGTGTTCTATACAGAGAGATCAGTACAGAGTGGATGTCCTCTGATGTGCAGTGGATTGTCAGCCAAGCAATCCCAGTACAGAATGAAAAGGGAGTAAATCCCAAATCCCTGCTCGCCTCTTCCAAGGGCAGAGCTGTGTTGTGTAAAAACTGTTAACAGATTTTGAGATTTGGTTGATAAGATATTAAGCATTACAGGAGTAGGCAGCGTGTTGTTGCAGTGGTGGTCATTGCATTACTACACACAGTTTTGAGCATGTATATTTTGTTGCTTTATTGGAGAGGGAAAGTGTAGAAATCTCTTGCACAAAACTGGGAAAGAGAGGGAAATTTTCTTAAATGTTCTCTCGGAGCTGAATGTAAATTTTATTCTTATGGTGTGAACAAAAACTTTTGCATTCATTTTCCTTGACTGCTGTTGAACTGTTGTTAGTATGGAAAACAAAGTATTTGAAGAATGCTGATGTAAAAACAACAATCAGGTACAACTGCAGGTACAAGATGCTATTGAACCACTGATACCCTGCATAGAACAGCTTGTTGTCTACACAGGACAAATAAAACACAGAAGTGGAAAACTCAGGTGTGGAAAGGAAACCAAGGAATAGGCTGAGGGCTTATGATTGTCATCCTATTTTTAAAGTTCAAGAGTGTCCGCTTTCTTTCTCTCTCAAAATCTGAAATTATTGAATGTTTTCCAAAAGCAAGTTCTAAATGATCTATTCTGCTTGGGAATTATCAGCATTTTCCTATTAATATTCATCACTATATCAATTATTTTATATAGGTAATCAAATTATCAAAATTTAAGCATTGGCTCTGTGAGATACGCATAAAAATATATGCATAAAATAAAGTACATTGACCTAAGGCACTTCAGATATAGATTTGAACTCTGGATTTGGTGTTAGCATTGTTCTTAGGCAAAATACAAGGTCCTTGTGATTTTTCTTTTACACAGAATGAAAGTCATTATATTATACTTCTTAATCTGTTGTGCTAAAATTGTGTATAGAGGATTGAAAGTATACAAGCCTTAGAAGTTTGTTATTAAATGCATGTTTATTTTAGTAGTTTCAAGTTTGGCAGAAGACTGCAGTCCAAGAAGTACAATTTAAACCATTAATAATGTTTTTCTTTTTGCTGCAATTTATTTGGGAGAGGGATGAGAGTACCACGACAGTTAGATATTATCTTCGATGTTGCCATGGTAATGCAGCCTACCTGTTGCTAAGAACATGCTGTAGCTGTCGTTATTACCCTTATTACAGCTCTTAACATTTCAGAATGTACCCTTTAGATTTTAAGGTGTTATTTTAGATTTAATTTTGTATGTGAGAAGGCCAGCAAGTTTTGCCACTTTGCAGCAGAGACCTACTCTGGTGCAGAAGCAATGATACCAATAGAAATACTTGATTCTGCTAATGTAGGTACCATCCTTTATCATGGGGTAATTTGCAAGTCTGAATTGTTATTCAGGAAGGCAAGAATTATCTAGATAATTCAGTGCTGTGTCGATATTAATATTCTCTTTCCCTTGGAAGTCAGTTTCGATGTTTGGATGCAGGAAAGGCTGGAGCCCCAGTAACAATGCAGTATCAAAACTTCAAAACAGAGACAGGTGGTACTTAGAACTAGAGCTAGAAATGAAGGATTGAGCTCACTAAAAGGAGCATGTCCACTGCGAGTCCAGTTTCTTGATCCAGCAAAGTGCTCTGGGACCTCTGTTACTGCTCCGAGTGCTGCTGCAATTTGGGACCATGGCAGCACTGAGACTCATGATGCTTTCAGTGCTGTGTTTCTGCTTGTGAGTGCTGCGAGCTGCAGGCGAGAATGGGAATTATAAATGGATCATTCAGGGAATAAAAAAGAAAAAAAAAAGAAAAAAAAAGAAAAAAAAAAAGAAACTCCTCCTAGCTCCTGTTTTATTTTCAGCTTTCAATAGTGCATTTAGCCCTCCAGATAGTTATGCTAGATGGCAGAAACCAAATGTTTACCATGGTTGTCTACGCTGTCTCCTTCAGGTGGAGATGGATGATTTCTGCCTTCTGCACTTATAACACAATAATTACGCAAGTCTCTGTGCCTTCTCACTGCATTCTTTTTTCCAAGGCCTGCCTCTTGCTTCTAGTTCTGTAACCCTGTCTCTTGCTACCAGTTACTAGTCTCTGTCACTCCTTTGCATACAGAGTCCATTAGCAAGTTTATAAAATTCCTGTTGGCAAACTCCAATGTCTCGGTTTTTAATGTCTCCAAAAATAAAAAGTTTGCATATGAGTAAGCGGCCTGTGTAATTTACCCATTTTCTTATGTTCCCTTTCTTGTGTTCTATGGCACTTTGTGTGAACTTTGTGGGCTTCTTCATATGGGGCTAGAATTAAGTAATTATCAATTAGAATTTAATTGTTTCTTTTCATAGGGAACTGTAGTGCAATTACTATTGCATAGCAAGTGTTTTGCTTTAACTGAGCTGTGGGATAATGCTACAGAGATGAGACTACACTGTTTGTACTTGAGGGTGTGCCCTCACACATTGGTAGGAGCTGAAGTTGCATGTGTCTATTGGTATTTATTATAAACTAAGTAGTATCAGTCACAGGGCTAATTGCAGTTTAAAATGTACTTACAGGTAAGTTTGGTGTGGTCCCAACTGCCTGAAAGCAATCCCCGCGGACAAGGCCTGGGATTTTCCCCGTGTCGTGCTGTGTTTGTAGCCATGACGCCTAATTTAGGAGCAGCATGACTTAGACTCACTGCAGTAAAAACCAAAAATGTGCAGCTGTGAAAGGCAACCAGTCTGTTAAGTGTTAGTCACTGGGTGGAGGTACCTATTCTTCTCCCCTTGCTTACACACCTGAGGATACATGAAATACATCTGGCCTAAAGGCAGTAATTCACAGTGCATTACTAAGCTCAGAAACAACTGACAGCCCTTCCAGTGCAATATAAGATACTGACATTTTGGAAAGTTACCTTCATTAGAACGTGTAGGATTGATTATTTGTTGTAGTCAGCTCTGACTTTTGTTTTGGTTGGATGCAGCTGCTTGCCTCTGCATGCTGTGGGTTTGTTCATGCAAGTACAAACAGGTGTGGGAAGAGGACATGGGTATGGGCAATGACTGCTCTTACCTGGCTCTCTGTGTCAGCTTTATTATCTCCTTGGATTTCAGTTCAAATTCTGCATGCTGTGACAGTTTTGCCTCAAGATCTTCCAGTTCAAAACCTTTTCTCCCAAGTTACCAGGTGTGATGTAATATGCTTTAAGGGAGGATTCCAAGAGTGTCTGTAAAATTAACATTTAGTTACATTTACTCCAGATGTCCATTTGCCAGAGTGGACAAGTGTTCAAGGCATGTCTGCAGATCCTAGTGTCTTCCCCTAGCTGTGCATCAGGCCACAGTTGATTATATCAGGAGACTATCAGTATTGAGGAGGGTTTTACGAGCAGATTGACAGCTTCTGTTCTATCATGTATCCAGAATGTCACAAACAGAGCTAATATTAAGAAATTAAGATACAGCAGTTGTACAGACTTCGTTCAATAAAGGAAAGCAGAAGTTATGCTTGCCTTCTACAGTCAGGCAGTGCCAGTAGTTTATGTTGAGCTAGCAACCACAATTCGTTCTGAATACAGTTCCGTAATAAAGCAGAGGGTGAGGGATATGTCTTGTCTTCAAGAGTTGCTGGTTTGGAGATTGGAATTGTGAAAGCTGAAACTCAAGTAACTAGTAAAAATAAATAATTGTAGCTCAAAATATGTTATCTCACTGAAAGAAACTTTTTCTAAAACATTCAGATTTCCACAGGGAATTCCTGGTTCCTCAGATCTGAAGCTTATATTTCTCCTTTGTGAAAGGTAACTGGCAAAGCTTTTGTAATTCAAGCCTTTACCTGCAGTACTGGTATAAGTTATTATTCTATTCATTTATTTACTTTATTATTACTCTCTGAAGGTTGTATGTTCATGGGGTGGAACACTGCAAGGGGAATTAAGTGATCTTCTCTAAGGTTCTACACTATCATTTTATCCTTTTTTTTTTTTTTTTTTAAGGGACTGTCGACAGTTGTCTTCCTTTGCAGGGCCTTCTGAAACAAAACTGCCAAATGTGTTGGGTTTAATCGCTATTGAAGAGCTCACTAGGAATGTTAACAGAAATGGTGGAGCCATCATATGATGTAGAAAACTTAATGTTTGGGAGCATTCAGGTACTTAAAACTTTGGTGCTCACAAGTGGATGAAGTGAGGTGGCTCCCAGAGGGCTTCTCCCATGGGAAAGGAGTTGTCCCATCTCCCTAAGGCTTAGTGTGAATCCCTGTGTCTGCTCGAAGGAAACCTTATTCACTTCGGATCTTATGCACGTGAGGGAATAAGCATGAAGTGCTTTCTGCAGGCAGGAATTTACTGCTGCAATCCTTATAACACTAGAACTGAAGGAAAATAATCAAAACAAGTAAAAATGTAAGTCTTTATGAGCAAGCATTAGCTGATTTCAAATCAAAAATAATTCCTGGGATCCTCTACTTGTTCTTTATCTTTCAGTCTGAGCTTGCCTTTCACCCAAAATAATGGTATTTTAAACATCACCAACTCATCTTCCCCTACCTGAGGAAATCCCAAGCCTCTATATTACTGAATTCCATGCCCTGGTGGCCTTGTTACTGCCCCTCTGTTTTCCATGGAAAGCACTCAGAAACTGCAGGATGTGTCCTAAAGCAGTCAGCTTAAGAAATATTTGGATGAAAACTGTAGAAAAATCTAACCAGAATAAATACTTGTAACCTCCTGTGAATTCTCTGTGGTATTCTGACTTACCACATGGAGCTGTATACGAAATAAAATAAAAATTAGATGGCTCGCCCTGACTTCTGCTGCATGAGGCTTGGTTGTTTTGTCCCAGCTATAGACTTGTTTTCTCTCCTAATTTGTTGTGTTTACTCAGTGAAATTGAATCCCACATCATTTCAGACAAGTCTTGGAGTTGTTTTCTTCAGTGCAGATGGCTGTTTGCTCCAAATGTATGAGGCAGCACAGGGCCACTTTGCTCTTCTCTTAGCCCTTCTGCCCTGAACCTGTGCTGTCCCTGTCTGCTGTCATAGCACCTTGGCTCTTGCCGTACTTGATTTTTTCCATGACTGTAAGCTGCTGTGCATGTCAGTCATGTGTTGTCAGCTGCCTCATGTCCACACAGGCTCCTGTTACCTAATACAGCTTTCTTTGACCTCTTTGATTTGTTGTCTTATCTGCTTGTTGTAACAAGGATGAAGTAAAATTAAAGTGTGCAGTGACCACCAGGAGAGGTCTTTGCTGGAAGCTGTGCTGGTGGCTTGGCTGAAGTAAGAGCGCAGCAACTTCACCCTGAGTGTGAACATTCCAGCCACGCAACTTCAGCCCGAAGGAGCCAGGGAGGACCTGTACCCTTGCCGTTTCCCTTTGCCCTGTTTGTTTCACTTGGGAACACAATGAGCTGTCAAAATTTCCTGCCCTGCTTCCACAGAATCCTTCCTTTTGCTCCAAAAAGGATTATTTATCTTAAGCTGCTAATTGTATAAATTGTCAGAACAATTGTTTAGCTTGATTTTTAAGGTGGAGAGCAAAGACATGTAAAGATCTACTGGGGCTGATGAAAGTCCCATCAAAGCCAAATCAAGTCAAAGGGAAGGAGATTGATGTGTTGCTATTAAAGGCCCTTGACTTACGGAAATTAAAAATCATGTGGTATGGTGCAAATCTGGCGCAATCCCTATTCTTTGGGATTCTCTGTTGAATGTACTTATATGTAATTAAAAGTAATAGAGAAGAATATAAAAGTTTTCCTAATCAGTTCATGAAGAAAGAGTGGAGGAAGACAGGTGTGGTTGATTTAGCCCACCACCACTTCCTAAGCCTTCTCCGATGATGTAAGGAGAGACTAGGTGGCACCTGGCAAAATATTCTGAAATAAGAGATTGATGAGGTAGAGCTACTGGATAACATCTTTGAGTCATCAGAAACTTGCCTTTCCCGAGGGCAGAATTAATAATTCTGGAATACAAGGGTTTTAGTGGTTTTTATTAAGTCAGTGGGAATGCCGATTTATTCTGCATATAGATTTCTATAATGCTTGATATAGTCTAAGCTTCTGTAGTCTGTAAAAATGTAAAATGGTACAAATAGTTGATACTCATATCAGTAATTTTCCACGACTTCAGGTCCTTAGGTTTGCTGGTTAAAACTCATTCACGTGTTCTTAACTTGAAGTTTATTCATTGCCATGCATATTCCTTACCAATTTCAGGTAAAGTTTCAGCATTTATTAAGACTTTACCATCAGTTGCTTGCATTATCTCTTCAATATAAAAATTCCTCTGATGACTGAGATGGTTATTTTTTTTTATTCTGCTGCTTATCAGCAACAGAGATTACTGTAGGATGATCTTTCTTAAATGAAATGATTCTCTGATGCCCTTATCACCATTCTAGAGGTCCCTCTCTGTCCTTTTTCCAGGAGGAACTGAGCTTTCTCTTTTTTCAGATGAGCTTCCGTTAAGTGTTTTGTCTGATGGTAGCAACACCTCCCTCGCCTCTGACTCTGTTGGAATTACCTTTCCCGAACTCTGTATATATTTTTGGGTTAGTAAGGCTTTAGTTCCATAGGAGACAGCAACAGCACTGTGAGAGGAAGTTGAGCTGCTAGTAAAATGGAAGTGAAAGCTGCAGGCATCTGGGCCATAGAGGCAAAGAAAATCACAGTAGCTGTGAAGTTTATTTAAAATAGCTGTAGCTGTATATACCTGTATATTCCCAGCTTTGCGTTATCATTAGATCTCACTAGCTTTGCTTCTAAGCCAAGATTATTAATTAAAAAAGAAAAGAAAGGAAAAAAAACTGTTCCCAGTATGACTCTTTTAAAGACCGTGTAGTAATTGCTCACAAGCAGAAGTTTCCTTTCAGCGCACCTTGTTATCTTTTTGCCTTTAGTCTTTTTCCAGTTTAAAATTTTTGTACTCATCTCTTGTGTTCTCTCATACATTTGATGAAGTCCATATGGTTGAAATGTAGTATAATGTTCTTTTCCTACCGATGAGCTATTTTATTTGAGGTAATTCAATGTCAGGCTTTATCTGGTTTTGGTCTACCTTTGGTGAGCTCATGTTCTGTTTTCTTCTGTATTTGGGTTGTCTCCCTACCTACAGCTGTCTTTCCATCAAAATTTGGGGTCACAGTGTTAAGATGAGAGTTTCCATTTGTAACCCTGTATGATTTTGTTATTTTTCACAGAATCACAGAATCACCCGGGCTTGGAGGGACCTCAAGGATCATACGGTTCCAGCCCCCCTGCCTGGCAGGGCCACCAAACATACACATTTAGATCAGGTTGCCCAGGACCCCGTCCAACCTGGCCTTGAAGTTTTTTCAAATTTTTCAGTATTGTGTTGTACCTCTTGATCTGATAAGTCTGTTCTTCAATGTTCAGAGAGAAAAATCGTTCTTTCTGGGTTTACACTATTGCATATCTTAAGTTTTGGGGTGTTTTTTTAGACTTTTGGGGTTTGAATTTTGTCTCTTTCAAAGAATTTGTTGAGTCAGTCAGGAGTTATATGTTTCCCAGTCTGTTAATGCAGGGGGTTATTTGCAATTTCCTGTTAATTCATTGATGCCTACAGAAAAAACAAAGGCCTCGATTACGGCATGCTTTGAGTCTAAACCCATTATTTGCTGATAGCTGATTGTTGGCAGGCTTGAGCCTGCCTGCCTTTTTTGTTTTTTGTTTTTTTTTTTTACCTACTGTGTGCCCTATGTTTGCCATTGTTACCTTTCTGCACGAATCAGCCAACGCAGTGGGTCTACCTGTGGCAGTGAGCAGTGCTTTTGTCTGAGGGTGCTGACAGGGGAGTTCTGACTCATGGATGCCAATGAATCCTGCTTCACTGTTTTACAAACTACTTGCTCCACCCAGACAGAAGGGAATAGGTTTGTATACCTCAGTTACTGCAGTTGCACGTGGCTTGAAACTGCACACCTCTGAGCTGCCACAGCTATGGGGCAGGCAGAGGTTTGCCTCTCCTGCCATCCAAAAGGGCGTGTGGGGTCAAGGGCAGCTCGGGTAGCTTGAGGCTGGCTCCTTGGAGCCAGCGGGGGAGCTGTGGGTTGGCAGCTGGGCACAGGGAACACATGTTCTGTCACTGGAAACAAAACAGCCAGACGAAAGTAAAGATTCGTTTTTATAATCTGAAGTGACTGTGTTTGAAATATTCTTAATTTGAGTGCATGCTCCTGTGTCTTTCATGCCTCTAAGGACACCTAGAGGGCATAGAAGATTTTTTTCCCCCTTCAAATAGTCAACTTAATCATTCTGCTTGGCTTTCTTCCCTTAAACATAATTGCAAGCACGTTTTAAGAGAACATTAGGTAGAAAAAATAACAGCATCTAACTAGGTCCTTCTTTCATGCTGGAAGATGTTTTCTTGTTTTTAAACATAAGCAGTAGAAGCTAGCACTAGCAGCCAAATTCTTCAATAACTTTTGTTTAGATTAGTCAGATGCTGTGTTCAGGTCCCCAGAGGAAGCACAATTCAAAATAACTAATAATTCATAATTGTACTGTGAACTCTGAGAGGCCTTTAGCAAGCTGTCTCTGGAAGTACAGTGAATATGTTTTCAGCGTGATGGCCTATGCTCCTGCAGAGAAAAAACTGGTGTTGCAGAGAGCTGGAATACCCTGACCTGAGCTTCTAAAATCTCAAAACTTATTCTTTAAAAATATTGATCTTGTTCTTGGGATTTTTCACATACAGAACTGGAGAAGTTACAGTACAATATACGATTTTTACATTTCCATTTTTTAAAAAGCTATCTACTTTCTATCTACTTTGAAAGGGGTTTTCAATCTCTTGCACATGCTGAGTAGTATCTTTCATCTCAAATGAGTTTTGCCCATTTCATCGGTGTTGTATAGCAAGTCAGGTACTAATCAATGTGAGTTATAAAGCGATACTTACTATTATATTGTCACTTTGTAATGCCTAAATATATGTTCTAAAGCTGTGGAATAATGCTGATTTGAGAACGTCAGGTTTCAGTTAAATAGAGCAGCTTCTGTGTTAGAAGCGAAGGCTGCTGACATTTTCCAGAAAGCTCAACAACAGCAGTAAGAAAAACAAGACAAACAACAACAACAAAAAACCCTTGTATTTTGGTTTTGGGCTTTTCTCATCATCTCATGGTTTTGAGGCCAGTCCCACAGCTTTGGAGGTCTGCTGGACAGTGAGCCCGGTCCAAGGCCGAGCCCTTCATGTGTGATGCTGTGACAGTGAGAATTCAACTCACTTGTTTGGACAAAAGAAACGAGACCTCCACCGTACTCCTGAAGCACTGAGAGTGTTCTTACTAAGCAGGAAGCTGCTCAATGGGAAGAACACTTTTTTTTTCTTGTGCCTTTTTCTGATAAGAGGATCAGCTGTAGTGCTTTACCCAGTTACCCGGGGATGTCATGGAGATGATTTTTTTGGACCTTAGTTTTCCCTCTGGAGGAGTGTAACGTCACATTGAACAGAAAATAGATCTGGTTCTGAGCAGCAGAGAAAGGCAGCTGCCCCTTCTAATGTCTCGGGGGATTTTGTGTTTTGCAGGAGATGCACGGGTGAGAGGTCAGACAGGGGTTCTCTCCGAGCGCCGCGGCTCCTACCCGTTCATAGACTTCCGTCTTCTTAACAGTAAGTGCAACCCTTCCTTTGGGTCTGAATTTATTTATTTATTTTTTTAATCAGCACAGAAAGTAAACGAGCCAAAGTATCTCATCGTATACATATCTGTAGTCCAGCTATCTTCACGCAGCCAGCATTAATAATCCTATTATTTCCGTGTAGTTTTTGACTGTAAAATGTTGTGATTATGTATGAATAGTGTCCGTAATGCAGAGCATGTCAAGTAAATACAGTAGTGCCATGGGGCGTGCTGGGAAGAACTGGGGTTGCTTCAGAATTAAAAACATAAACCCCGATGTCCTTTAGCCTCTTAGCCAACAGTTGGAGCAGATTTATGTGAGTCTGTTATCCGGTCATATAGAATTGGCACAGACAGAGAGCATGTGACAGCACTGACCAGTGGTTTACAATAACATTAATTTTTCCAACAATTAGAACCCAATCCAAAGCCCCATGGAGTCTTCTCATTGACGTCAATAGATTTCGGGTCAGGCCAGCAGTGAACATCTGTTAAAAATAATCTTAACCTCATTTTGATTGAAGTTATTTTGCCACTGTTGTAAATAAAGGAGGATAAATTTAAAAGGGGGGTAAAAAAAAAAAAAAAAGATACCGAGTTGGGCTTTTTTTCACCTGATGAATTCTATATATACTGATCAAAGCCAATTAGCCAGTATGTAAATAAATAATAAAAATACAAACCAGAGAGCTCTTTATCTTGAGCCCTATAGGATTGTCTTGATGTTGTGCTAACGCAGTGTTCGGACACAGGCAGATTAGATACATCCCTGTGTACTGCACAGATTGCTCCATTTAGCCTCCGAAACAAAAGTTATTTACTGTCTTCATCAAAACAGACCAAAACTCCAACCGTTTGTTTAGCGATTACGCTTTTAATCTTCCAGCGATTATGGTTCTCATTAAAAAGCAATTATCAGACCAAACTTTAAAATCTTTTTGTAAGTGCTTTCCAGAAAAACTGGGAAGAGGGGAGGTAGGTGGCAGGAAGGAGGAGAAGACCAGCTGCAAATGGAGAGGTCTGGCTGGGAGTCAGGAGGGAAGAGACTAACAGGCAGGGAGGACTTGGGCTCTGATCCTCTGCGTTTGCACGAGCTGGCAGAAGTACTGCAGTTTAGCAAAGTGCTTGCTCTCAGCTTTGCTCATAGAAGGTGTTTTCTAGGTCATAACTCCATCCAAGTGCTTGCTGTGGCTGCAGTAGTAAGGTGTAAGGGATAGTACAGACCCAGATGTTTTCCCAGGAGAAATAGGGAATAACATACACTGGTTGTGCAGAGCTCAGGATAATTTCATACTGCCAGTTGTCAATGATAAATGTGAGGAAAAAGTTTATTTATGGCTAGCTGGAAATATTGTTGATGCCCTCATAAGGACTGAGAGAAAATACTTTATGAATGAGAATTGTTTTAGAAGAGAATATGCACTCACATTTGAGTGTGACTAAGTGAATCCCTCATTTGCTTTTTATTCTGAATACAAGCATATTATTTAAAATTCTCACTGTATGTTGTCCCCAGTTAAAGAAATCAAAGAAACTGACAATAGAACTTCTGTTTTTATTCCTTGTAGACAGATCTTGCCAGTTCTGGGATGGGCTGGCGCTGCCCAGGGGTTGTCAGGGGGAAGGGCTGTGAGGAGGGAGGCTGAGAGCCACAGCCTTTGGTTGCGTGTGGAGCAGGGTGCTCTGTAACCTTTCTGATCTACTGCTGAGCTTAAAAGTGATCTGTCTCTCTTCAGGCACCTCTGCTCCTACATAGGAAGGGCAGCTGGATTTTATTCTCTCCTATGTTTTTGTTTTGGTTTGTTTTTTTGCTGCTTTTCCTTTATCTGAAAGTAGGCAATAAGACTGCTCATGACTCTGCAAGGAAAAGCAGTGATCCTGATCTGGGGTTTCTCATAGTGTTCAGTTCTATCTATACTTTTTTTTTTCTGCATGGGGAGTGGTGTAGCCTAATTTTTCAGTCCAAAGTGTGGACTGAAGTGACATTTATGACACAGATGGGTCTGGGCCTGGCTTATTTGATGACCTGCAGGTAAAGGAAGATGCTCGGTAGTGGCGCATAGAGATGTGCCAGGAAGTAAACAGACTACTATCTTATTTGATTATCTATATCCATCAATTTCTTCTTCCAATGAATTTCTTCTGATGCTGTATTAACATCAAAAAGCTTGGTGCTATATGCCTACTGACACTAGGACATATAAATGCCAATGCTGCATTTTTTTTTAACAGTATCTAAATCTTTAGGTTACATTTTTTGCAACATATTATATTGAGGAGGTAAAGAGAGCAGGGCATTAACCAATAGGCAGCTAACAGAAGCTGCTACAGTAATGAATGAGGGAGAGAAAATCTTATGGTAAACATCCTCATGACTTGAGGGAATTGTATCATAAATGTTCCTCCAGCTTTTCACTAATTCAGACAAATGGAATTTTAACTAGAGCTACTTTCCTGTACTATCTGAAATATTGTTCTAAGTACCACCCTTGTTTTAAAGTAGGGGAGAGCACAGCTATTTGAGCTAACATTTGTGATGCCATCTACACGTTCCTCCAGTGACTCTTTGTAATATGCAGAAACTCAGCGTTATTTCACCTTGTCAGTGCCATGCTGTCAGGAACATAAGGATATTGAAAGATCCTATTGGAGGAGATGAAGGGTTTTATAGTGTCTTCCTGTCTTTTCTGGACCTACTTGCAAGCCTTCCTTGAGATGTAGTTGCACCTGTGGCTTTTGGGACTCTGAGATAATTCTAGAATTCAAAACTGCACACCTCACCGTGCTCACATCTAGTGCTCAGTCTCCATCAACATTCAGCAAGTATTGATGAATGCCAGTGGGTGCTGGGGCAGAGCCACTGCCATGATGGCAGGGGATAGCTGCAGTGGGTGTGCTGGGTTGCATGCAGTACGTGGGCCAGGCATGCCTGAGTTAAGGCATCTGTAATTTAGTTCTCTGATGACAAAGTTGCTCACTGAGTCACTGGACTGTATCCCTCCAGTGACTAATATGCCTTGATTAAGAGAGATTTCATTATCTCTTGATGAGATGTGACTGTGGTAGTACATCACTTCATTGCATTAATTAAAAGTTTGAGGGAATTCCCTGTGATAAATCTAGTGTTGTAGGTGAGCAAGCAGCAACAACAAAAGAGACTTCACCATATTATGGTTGGATTAGATGCTTTGTTTTATTACCATTAAGATACATGGGTGATTAATAACTTTTTGTTTAGAAATTTGCTTGTCAGTCTGTCAGAAAGCAAGGCATAATGATTCTCTAGTTCCTATCTCCCTTACGCTAAGTTTTTCCTCCGTACTGAATGGATGAATGTTATTAAAATGGTTTCTGCTTTCATTTTTTACATTTTATTGAGCATTAGGAACACTTGGGTTTTAACCCAGAATCAGTCATCCCTTTGCTTCCCTTATTTTGTGCGTCCCAGTGCCCCAGTATCTGACAATTTTCATCTGTTTAATTGATATTGGAAGGATGGAGGCAGTGTTCCCAAATGGCATTAACAGATTTCTTTTTTTCTTACACATTGCACAGCAAAAACTTACAGTGGGGTTTGAGAGTATATCTAAAAGGTCAAAACATGTTTGCAGATATTCCAAGGGTGTATCTGTACGTTGCCTAGGGTCTTGCTGGCATTAAGGCAGAAGCTGAATCAAAAATGTGACAGCTACTTTAAGCTTTGCTTAGCAAATAAATTAGTATAGATTATATGTTTTTAGCAACAGATGGTAATAAATAGTGATATTAGTTACCACTCAGTCTCTTTCCCCGATTTGCAGTCTGAAAGGAATCAAGCAGTCCCCTGTCTTTCTGTTTGTGCATAAGGTGATGCTTTGCCAGCATGTGATGAATTATGTAATACAGAAATAAGAAGTATTGTCAGAGTTAGTAAAGGAAGATATGAATTCATGAAAAAGTCTCTATCTCAAAGAACCAAAGTCTGTGGATGTTTGAATCTGTGGTTTCTGCCTGTCTACAGAAAGATCCATTTGCAAAATTTACATTCATTTCTGGTTTTGGATTTCGAACACTCCAAGGCTTTCAGGTAGGGCCCTTCTCCAGGGAAAATAAAACTTAACCACAGCCACCAACCCAAAACTGAAACATCAAGTATCCTGAATCCAAATGAATGAGGTTTTAAAAAAAAAAAAAATTTGGTTAACTGTCTTGTTTTGTTGCCTTTGGCTAGAAAAGGAAGTGGGAGTGAGAGATGCCTTTTTAAATATTTCTGACCTGGGTTAAATTAGGACACTAGAAGTCTTGTGAGGAAGTTTAAAGGACTGATTGGATTACTCGGATCCCAACCCAGCCTGTGGAGATGAGGCCAAAGTTCCAGATGGTTATTAAATTAGAAAGGGAGAGATCTCATGAGGTCTGCATCATTTCTACATAATACCTCCCTTAGTCCTCATGGATAAACACGTCTAAAAAATACTCGTCAACTGTAAAGGCACACAGACTTCTTAATCAGGTTAGCTTGCATCTTGTTTGAATGACAAGAATATTTCCAGCACTGAAGTCAGTTAATGGCCTTGCTTTCAGTTTTCCTCTTCAAGGAATTGAGTTTCTCTTAATAGTGTTGCAGCACAGAGATTATTGTGTTTTTTTGAGATATTTCACACTGTACTCAAGGATTACTCCTGTCACTGGAAGTTATCCTGGTCTGTCCTTGTCTTCCTGCGCTCCTCTTTCAATCAAACAACAGAAAGCTTTGTTTGTTTGGGGTGGATTTTTTGTGTTTGTTCTTAATGTTTGTTTTTGAAAGTTCTTAACTTCTGCAAAATTTAATACCAAGGTAAAGTGGAAATTATGTTCTACTTCCTGCTGCTCATACTCTTTGTTTAGCTTTTGCTTTTCTTTTGTAGAAAATGAAAGCCAGAATGTAAAACTTGCTGATGTATGTGTTTTCGTATGCTAACAAAAAGCAGTAGCTGGGGCTATAGTAGCTTCAGCAAAAAAATAGCAGTGCTGCAAACACACAGTTTTAGTGAACATTGGTGTGATCATGCAGGTTTGTGCCATTTTTAATACAGATTTAGGATTCAGTTCAACTGAGAATGTCCCTTTAAAAGCGTCCAAATTTTGCGTGACCCAGTCTGCTACCCCACCTTCTTTTCTCTGATTAGAAAAGGGAAAGGGTGTACTGAAGATAACACTGGGGATACTTTCCAAATGACCAGAGGAAAAGAGAGAACAAGGAGAAAGGATCATTAAGATGATAAATGAAAGCTAGGTTTACTGTTGCTACAGGTTATGTTGCTTTTTTTCAAGGGGGATAGAGGTGGGGGGGTAGGGGATGTACTGTTTCCTGTTAGAGAAACTAGAATCGGCTATAAAACATTCGCAGTTCCAGTGGGGGGGAAGGGTTCTGAATGTGTTCCTGTACCAAGACAGATGTGGCAGAACAAAAGCTCATATTGAAATGATAATGGTTTGTGGTGAAACAGAACACTGTTTCAGCATACTGCTGAAACTTCAGCATACTGTTTCTTGAGGGTTTGTAGGACACTTAATAATTGATACCAAGATGTTTGTTTTCATAATGATGATGGATAAAGGCTGTAAAATGTGAAGAAAATCAAATCTAAATTCATCTGACATTTGTATATAATCTATTTCTGCTCCTGTCATTAAGGCTAATATTCTGTTACTACTTGGGCTTCTGCAACCCCAGCTCTTCCAGTCTTAGAAGTAATATGTTTTGGAGTGGTTGGAAAGCTGTAGGACAGGTGTTCTTCAGGTTGCCAGCAATTGTGCAGGAACTTTATAATTCGGAAAGCGATCAGTTAGAAGCCACCATCACCTGAAGCATAGTATTTCAAGAGTAGGAAACCCCGTAGCAACATGACCTAAAAAATTGGTGTTCTGGAACCTTTTGCATTTCATTATATTAGACAAAGAAGCATACAAACACCTCTTCTGTAAACAGGGCACTACATTGATTTCGTGCAGTTATGCAGCAAGTTGAAGGATTTAATCTTAACTCAAACTTTTAAGTTTTGTTTTGTTCCTGCTGTTTTTTTTGGCTTTTCTCTGATGTGTTCGGACTTTTCATTGTTTCTCATAGCCTCTTCCTCATTGAAAGACTGTGTTTAACCCATTCAAAGAGAAATAATACACTTGTAACAGTGGCAGCTAACAAAATAAAGCACTTGGCCTCCAAAACTGAGTTTTATCAAAAGTCAGGGAGCAAAGAACACGATTTGCTCATACTTATTAATGTTTTGGTATTGTATTTTATTTTCATTTCAGGTATTCATTTCCTACAACGATAAAAAAGGCAGTGAATGAAAGAAATCATTTTTACTTAATCCTTACATGTTTAGGTATTTTGAATTTTAGTATAATTAGCGATTATATTACAATAGCAGGAAAAAAAAAATAGCTTGGGCATTGTGCTTAAAGTATTATAAACAATGATCCTGCCCCTAAAACCTTATTGTTACTTAGTCTCAGTATCATTTTAAATACATTAGAGCAGCAAGTGAAAACAAAATGTGTATAAAAACTTTTGGGATTCCTCTCTAGGTTGAAGAAGTCTCATGAGGATTTCTAGATTTGCCATTTTGCAATCTGTAGACGGTATACAGTGTAAGGTGTTCATCTCCATCTTCTTAGTTGTGGTGACCAACTGAGATTCAGAAGTGCAGCTGAGACATTTACCTGAGCATCTTGGTCCTTCTGCACTAGGTTGAAAGCTGTCAGTTGACATTTCTCTGCTGTAGGTTTATTGTACCTTGTATTCTCAGTCTTATCTTCAAAACTGTAGTTTCTTTTCTGGAGGGTTTTTGGACTGCATTGTTCAGGGTAATGGGGAAGCTTGGATAGAGTAGAGAGTAGAGGTTACCTGCTACTTCTAGTTCACCAATGCCTTCTCCAAAGTTCAAATTTGAAATACAAATTTCGGAATGAATTTTTACTTTATCTGTGCAAGTTCACTATCCTTACCTATGCTGCTGCTGCCTTTTGACTTATGTAAAAAATCCTTAATGTAAGTGAGGAGACATAGCCTTTTTTTTTTTTTTTTTTGTCATCAGTGCTATGTATTCATCTTTGTAAGAGAAAATTAGTAACCATGTCATGCACAGGGTTTGCCAAACAAGATTTCAGTAAATGTAACCTAAATGCCTGGCATGATTTGACCAAAAAACAACCAAATAAACAATAGACAAATAGAAACTATTCCTCTTAAGTCAATTAAATGAACGTATCTTGAGCTCTTAATAAAAATATTCTCGTCAGCTGTCAAAGCAGGAAATTGTCTCTGGTATTACAGAAGCTAATTGCTTCCCAGGGTCCTCTCTGTTTACGAATGATCTGGGCAATAAATTGACATTCCGATCCTCTCACTTTATCCTTTGGATATTTCGGCACTTCTCCATCAAACCTGCCTGATTCTTAAGGCATATGCTTGACGAGCAATGGATAGGTACCCAGTGTCTTTACATTCTCAGAACAGGGGCAGGGTACTGTAAATTGTATGAGTCAAAAGCGGATGTTTAAATGTGATTTGTGTATGCTCTTTTATTTTCCATCCCTTTAGACAAGGAAAGAAAAGGAAAAAACATTTTCTGCTTCTGAATCAGTGGGCTTTTGAAAATTAATAAGCCTGTTGTTACCCATTCATACTGCTGCTGAGTGACCTGCTTTTATTGTGCACTGAGCTGCAATAAAATAAAAAAGGAGATGCTGTGAAGGAAAATTCACAGGCATTATTTGAATGCATAACCAAGTTTGTTTACTTGAAAAGAACAATAACAGTGTAATGAATGTCTGGTGTAGTGTTAAGTACATCCTTGTCCAAATTTGATTTATGTGATCGTTCCTGGATGTTAACTCAACCATTGTTAACATAACCTCTGTAATTTTTGTGTTCATGCTGCCTGCGGGCACACTCCCATTCAGCAAAGAAATCTGGAAGAAAACTTGTAGCAGCTCCTAGTGCAGGAAACCTCTTTCCCTGAAACAACAGCAGTTGGGCTGTAGTGTGCCATAGGTCTTGTTAAGGTGACCAGATCTTTGTAACTGGAGGAGCTCTGTTAGCAGAAAGGCAACCGCTATGGCTTATTAACCTCTTGAGGGCTACATGCCGCAACCAGACATTGTCTGCGATCTGATATCATGCACGCATGAGAGGGATGTCAAGTGACCTCATGAAGAGTTTGTCTTAGCTGGCTGCCTGCTAAAACACATCAGGAGATGCACTGTGAGCTCAGGTGAACTGTGTTTTTGAATGTAAACATTAAGATTTGTGAGGAAAGCATGGATGGACCTCTAAGTGTGTAGGTATGTTAATACAGTCCCTGAAGTAATTTTGTTCAGTATACAAAAATGGGATTCTCCATTCTCTGTGCTAGGCAGTAACTCCACAGGATAAGAGAATGCACATCTCTGAGTGAGACACATTGTGCTGTTTTATGTAAACAAAACATTCAGAAGTTGCCACAGTGATTAAACACAGTTCTCAAGGGGAGTTTTATGGGCATAAACAAAAGATATTCTTGCTCGCCTTTCATGTTAATTTCAAAATTGCATGTAATTACTAAATCTTTCCCACATGAGCCTTACAGCTTGTTCTCTTTAGGCGGATATTATAGCATGCATTTTAGTACCCCGAATTCTACAATTAACATTTTGATATCTAGAAAGATATTTTTGATTAATTTATGTGTAATTCATTTTAATCTAACTAGAAATATCTGTGAGTAACTTTTCATGTTTTCAAGTCATTGTATCACTTGCGTCAGGTGCGGTCATCAAAAGTTTGCGCTTAGAGTTTAAATTGAAATTTACTATTGCCAATTAGGAGGTGGTATGCTCAATGTATAGCTCTGTCATTCACATCGTTCACTTCATCTTCAAACTGTGTCTTGATTTTTGTGTCAACTGGCGGATCCCATGCGCCAGGAATTGCTATGTGTTGTTGGGAGATTCTGGCCTGGTTTTGAGCTGAAGGCAAAATCTTAGCGTTTGCTCTGAGCTGTTTTGCTTCTGACTTTTTTTTTTTTTTTTCCCCTGTTTAACATGATTATATTTTTCTCTTTTAACACTTAGAGGAGGAGAAAGAGCAAATGTTGATGAGATGGTAATAGTTGAATCTTGCATCATAATAAGGCATGTTGCTCTGGATGACACAGTAGCCAGTAAAGCCTATAGTAATCATTTGACAAGTCCTGTGACTCAGACAAATCAGCTATTACTGGAATGACCTAAAGGATGTGCTTTTAATGCTATGTACTTTAAGACAGCATCCAAAGCTTGCATGTTTATAGACTGCAATGCAGCATTCGGACTCTTCTGTCAAGAGCCCAGTTTGAAAATACACTTGAATACTATGAATTTTTTCTCATAACAGTAGACATGCAGGGCAACAGATTGTTGTGGGTGACCTTTATTTGCATAGTATTTTGCATGTAACATGATGTTCATCTGAAGCAGGTTCTGTTTCAGAGGTGCTGTCTGCTGGCAGTCCATGGCTTGTGTTTCAGTTGAGACCCATGACAAGTCTGTGAAACAGTATGACAACAAATTTGATGACTCAATCTGGAAAATTTTTCACAATAAGAAATGTTTTATTTCTGCCTGATGTGTGAGTGTTGGTAGTGTTGTCTGTGCTACTGAAACAGACAGGTCCTCTCGAGGATAGAACACAAAGTACTTCAAGTGTACGTCTGCTTGCTGGGACTGCCCAGACCTTCAGCTCTAAGATCATCCATCTGTAGGAATTCTGCATCTGAATTTCAAACAGTGACAGCGTGGGGCAAAGATGGACTTAGGGAAATTGGGAAGTCAAGAAACAGCTGACACAGATTTTAAAAAATGAATTGATTTTAAGAGCATTTTGATATCTAGGAAATAAACTCAATGCCAGCAACTTCTTAGAAGCACTGAGTGAAACAAAATGTAAAGACAGGAGCCTGTCAGACGTATAGTTGTGACTGGATAACTGCTTGAGTGTATATATGTTAATTACCCTTTCAGTAGGGTCAGTAGGTTCTTTTACCCATGATGTTTCGGCATTTAAAACATGTCACAACTCAGGAAGGTACTGGCACATCATACCTGGAAAATCTAACCTCCAGGCTGGTACAACAGTGACATTGTTACTGTTAGCATTCCTGCTTTTTCCAGGTTGTAATAAAGCTATTTTGTGCTTTTTTTGTTATTAAAACTCAGTGGGGTGTTTGGCACAAATCTGTGACTTACAAGTCTAAGAATATGCCTCCTAAGCTATTTTAAGTATTTGGTGATTACTGACTTTCTGTCACTCCATAGCGGTGATGTTTGAGAACTGTTGGATTATATAAGGAAGAAATTTGCTACTGTAAGTGCTCACATCTGCTCCTGGAGAAATCCAAATGCTGAACCATCTAAGGTTTAAAAAAAAAAAAAAAAGAAAGAAAAAGAAAAAAAAAAAAGAAAAAAAAAAAAAAAAAAAAGAAAGAAAAAAAGGGAAAAAAACTAATCAGAACTTATTAGAAAAAAAATATTGGAATGATAAAACACATAAAAGAAATATCAAAATAATATTTTAATTTCACAACAGAACAAATATTCAGCATTTATACATATAATAGAATAGCAGAATGGAAAGAGGTATTTTTAGTCCTTGGCTGCATTTTCTTGAGCTCTTATTTCAACCTGAAATCAGTGAATTACTCTGTGGTGTCTTATCTCAAGAAATCATTAGTGTTTTCTAAAAGGAGTGCTTAACTATCAATTTCTTGCAAGGTTCCTCCCATCAACAAAGCTGTCATATTTTACTTACTACCTTCTAACAACTGCCTCTTTTTCCAAAACTTAGACCAGACTGCAAAATGCAAACACTGGTTCTGTTAAAAATTCAGATGGAATGACTTAGGTTACTGCCAGCTTTAGGAAGCCTGCATAGTGCTCTCTTCTTAGCACTAAAGTAATTTAATTACACTAATGATAGATTTAATCACTGTGCAAGAGCTACCCTTTTTTTCTTCCTTTTTTTGTGGCATATTTAGCCAGATATGAATGTTTCCTAATATAGCCTTAAGGAATAAAATTATGCTGACTTGGAAGAACGTATTCTTTTGTATAACTAAAAAGGGAAGGAAATACCTGTGTATACTTTCCAAGTGGAAAACTGACATGTTTCCTTCATTTAGAGTTTGCTGTAGTATATAGAAAGTATTATACAGTGGGGCTATTAACATACTCTTGCTTCTCTTTTCTGCCCCCTTCCAAAACTGAGTCATGCATTTGTGCTCTCAGGCCATATTTTGAATTCTCTTTTGGTGTCACGTTTTTGTCACAAATTGACAATGAGAGTAGTTGCTGTATTGCAAATGCTGCACGTAAGGCCACCGGTGTCTTGGAGTATGCTTGGAGTATGTCCAATATAAAGAAATGCTGTTAACTTCTTACAAGCTCCAGCTGTAGAGAGAAGCCCCCTGTCTGTTTGCCTGCAAGGAGCTTTCCATTTTACTACAGGTCACAAAACATTACTTCTTTTTGTTTGCAAGAGACCACTCATGCTGCTGTGTCAGTCCTGTCTCATTTGCCTTCGTATTAACCCCTCCACGGTTACATGATATATTCCTCCCATGGTGATTTAGCTTGGATCATGTTAAAGCCTGTGGCAGTGTCTTGAAGTCAGATCTTCCAACTCCTATATTACTTCTCTGTTTACTAAGATGTATTTCTTTTCTGAACTAAACATAGGTATTATGCTGAGGCTTAGGAATTTGAATGTTTCCCCTTCATGAGGACTGGCAAGAAGCATGAACGTTATCACTTCTGAATCATTATAGCAAATTTTTTGCTGTCTCTCTCTAATAATTGAGAACATTGTCCTTGATCTTGCTCTTCATGGTTTCTGTACTGATTGCTTTTTGTAGATACAACACTCTCAGGGGAAATTGGCACCAAGAAAAAGGTGAAAAGACTGTTAAGTTTTCAGAGGTATTTCCATGCATCCCGGTTACTCCGTGGAATCATACCACAGGCCTCTCTGTACCTGCTGGATGAGGACTACCTTGGGCAAGCACGGGTAAGATGGGTCTCCAGATCTCTATGCATCTTAATAATATTCCAAAAATTGTATGTTTTGTTTCATTGTTCAGATAAGAAAATGTGGGAATGGCCTCAAGTTGTACCAGGGAAGATTCAGGTTGGATATTAGAAAGACTTCTCCAAAAGAGTGGTCAGGCACTGCAACGGGCTGACCACAGAGGTGGTGGGATCACCATCCCTGGAAATGTTGAAGAAACTACAAGATGTTGTACTAAGGGACATGGTTTAGTGGGAAATGTTGGTCATAGGTGGACAGTTGGACTGGATGATATTGGAGATCTTTTCCAGCCTTGTTGATTCTGTCTGAATCATTCTAAGCAGTCCTCATAGTGTAGCTAAATTTGGGTTCTTAAACTTTGGTATTTCAAATATATCTCTGTATCTTTCCTGAGCAAAGCTTTAATCAGGTAATTGGTTCCTGCAACTTCAATATGGAATAATGATTTCAATCTACTTTGCAGTTTGACAAAGCAACTTTTTTTTTCTGTATTTGTTTCTCTAGCATATGCTGTCCAAAGTGGGAACATGGGATTTTGACATTTTCTTGTTTGACCGCTTGACAAATGGTAAGTACTTTGCATTTTATTTATTTGTTTGTTTGTTTATTTAGGGTATCTTATATATGACTATCTTAAAAATGTCTACCTAATATTTTACTAAATTTTCCAGTTTAGATTACTGAAGCGACTTGGACACAATTAGCTTCTCTTAAAATCATACCCTTGATCTTTTCAAACTTTTAACAGAACGTTCATAACTACTGGAAAACATTTAAAGTGTGGGGTTTCTTTTTTGTGTGTGTGTTAATGTAATCTGTTACATTTGTTATAGTCAAGTTTTGCTTATTATGAATTACTTATTAGTTTCAAGGAAGTGTTTTAGTTTCCTTTATGTAGGAAACTCCAAAGCAACTTTAAAACAGGCCTATTAGATACATGTGTAGATCAGTTGATAAGAGGTCGATTTCCATAATACTTTACTTTGGGTCAACGATCTGGATAGACTAAAATAGGAAAAGTATGTAAGACGTTAAAATTCAGTGAAACATGAAAGCATGTCTAGAGAAGGGCAGCAAAGCTGGTGAGGAATCTGGAATACAAGTCTTGTGAGGGGCAGCTGAGGGAACTGGAGTGTTCAGTGTAGAGAAGAGGAGGCTTAGGGGAGATCTTACTGCACATCACTACGACTGCCCAAAAGGAGATTGTAACAAGGTGGAGGTTGACCTCTTCTCCCATGTAACTAATGATAGGACTAGAGGGAATGGCCTCAAGTTGCACCAGGGGAGATTAAGGTTGGATATTGGGAAAAACTTCTCCAAAACAGTGGTCAGGCTCTGGAACAGGCTGCCTACAGAGGAGAGGTGGAGTCACCATTCCTGGAGGTGTTCAAGGATCTAGGAGATGAGGTACTAAAGGACATGATTCAATAGACAATATTGATGGTAGGTGGACAGTTGGACTGGATGATCTTGGAGGTCTTTTCCAACCTTAATGATTGTATGATTCTAAATATGTGCCTATACTAGCATGTGCCAAGTAATATATGTGCAGTGAATGTGGGTCGGGCAGCTGCTGAAGAGGTCACAATCACACCTTTGGCCTTTCTGTATTGCTTGTTGGAATGAGATCCCCCAGTGCTTGCTCCCAAGCTAAGTAGTTTGGCTGTGGCAGAAAACGTAGGAAAGCTGGTTTGGAGGGTAATTTGGCTGAGCAAATGTCAGGGAAGAGTGGAAAGGACTGCAAATGGCAAGGGAAATAAAAACATTTCTTCCAAATCACCTTTCTGTGCCTCTGGTCAGTAGCCAAGGCCAAGTAAGCCTCCATGACCGTATGTTTGTTTTCTTTCCTGAGTTACATTAAATGAGAAAAGACTCCCTTCAGACATTGTTTATATTTTGTATGGGTTGGTTTGTTAGGTGTTTTTTTCCTAACTTTTCTGGAAACATTGGCATTGAATTATGCAGTGCAAGCTTTTCTAAACGCTGTGTGTATGTATAGCTGATCATATAACATAGTTTGATATATAGTTAGGCTCAGTTTTGTCAGTGTTCCTGTATGAAATTTGCAGTAAGACCAACATTACCAAGTGGGACTTGAGATCAGTAACTCATTTTCCTGTCCGCATCATTGTGAGATGCACTTGCAGCTGAGTTGGCCATGTGGATTACGAACGTGTTTTACAGTCACATACAAAATCAAAAGCTTCAATTTGCAAGCTACAGAATTCTCATTAAGTAATCGATTTGTACAGTATGGCAAGCCAAAGTGGCAGAAAAGCCATTTGCTCTTTCTGTCATTTCTGGAGGGAACTTGGATTATGAAGGTAGTGTGGTTCACGAACAATCCTGTCAGATTTCCAGTGGATCAATTGGCCTTCTGTGTCTAACTGAAATAGCAGACACAGTGGGACACCAGAATAGCATTCCACTGACACAGACAAACTGTCAAGTCTTGTTTGTGCAAGAGAATTATATATATAAGGTATTATTGAGTATATGAGTATCATCTAAGCTGATGTGTTGCGAACTAAGGTGATAGGAACCAACTAAAAGGAAGCAACCAACTTTTTTAGTCTTGGTTGATAACTACGCATTTAAAGCAATCTGAGTTGTTCCTCTCTGCTTTTAGGAAACAGTCTCGTAACACTGCTCTGTCACCTCTTCAACGTGCATGGACTTATTCACCATTTCCAGCTAGATATGGTTACATTACATAGGTTTTTAGGTAAGTGCTCACCTTTAAATCATCATGAAATGCAGGTTAAGCTTAATTAGAGCCTCAAAGAAGGCATTGGCTTGTTCTGCATATCTGTGTAAAATCACAGTGTCATCATAATTACTTCAAATATTTCTGTGATATCTACTAGGGTACAATTTACAGGCCGTAGGGGTCTCAATTCAGTACCTGTTAAGTCAGTTGAGTGTCTTAAAAGGCTCTGTATTGGACTTAAGCATCTCAGTAGCACAGTTGCACTGATGATTTAGAAAAATGTCATGCAGAGATGTGACAGGCAGAGGAGGTCCACACAGGCAAATGTGCATTGCAAGACCTACCCGTGCACAATACAATTGTGGTACAGCAACATTATTTCACTAATAGACCACTGAGACCCAGGGCAGTTAGAAGCTTATGTGCAAAATATAACAAATTATATCAAGCTGTCTACACTGAAGAGTGTTGATGAAAGCCCCTGCTGCTGTTACTGCCAACAGAAATATTAGCCCCATGCTGTCTGCCTTCCAAAGGAAGGAATTGGCCAAAATCAATTGCTTTCTGCATTATGTTTTGAATGCAGCTGAATGCTGTTTTGTCAGAGTGTTAGAGTTTCAAAAGCAGGATCTCTTCTTCAAAAACGCACTACTGTTACTTCTGGAAGTCTTTTCTCTGATGTGGAGACAGATCTCCCTGGCTGTTCTAGCTGTTGTGGCCTGACATGAGGTGAATATTCTGTTAATGAGAGCTGAAGCATGGAGGGTTTAAAGGGTTACTGACTGTAATTCAAATTAACTGAAAACGAAGTGTAGGCTGGGGATTTGCTTTGGTGTGGCCCACACTGGAGACAAGCGCTGTGGTAATTTTATCTCTTTGATCAATTTGATGGTGTGAAGAACAGCATTTTGGGTGAGGGCACATGCAACTTCTACCATTTGAGCTTTATTACTCCAAAATGATGCAGGCATTGCTGCAAGGAGCAGGTGAACATGAAGCACAAACCTCAGTGGTCTTCTGTGCTAGTGCAAATGAGAGTTAACAGGGATGCATTCAGATGGAATTCTTTCAGCTCCACAAACTGAAACAGGAGGAGGGACTAGTATTTTAAAATGGAAGCGCAGATGTGGCTGTCACAGGAGATCTTTCTTCAAATACACAAATGCAGTATCTTTTAATTCTCTGTAGGAGTGCCTTGGACTGTAGTCCTCAAACAGCAATGTTGCCAGGATGTGAGGGCCTCTCCTCCTGCTGCTGTAAATCAGACTGTATTGCCATAATGACATATTACTCCCCTGTGACAGCAGCCTAAATAATTACACTCCGTTGTGGATAAATTTGCCTTTCTTCCTTATTTATTTTACTCCTGAATGAGAGCCTTCACTAAGGCAAGAAAGAGTTGATTTATGAACTAGACCAAGTGTATCCCCATGGGCCTCACAAATCCTTTCATGCATTTTTTTTTTCTGAAGGTATCGCAATAAGAGCACCAGTCTAAGCTACAGGTATTTGAAGAAACTCCTTAGGCAGCTGAATGCAAAATCTCAAATTGTATTTTAAACCCAGGTCCCAGTTGTGGCCATGGAATTCAGAGACAAAAGGATCTTTGCGTTCTGTTTTGTTTTCCAGTTATGGTTCAAGAAGATTACCACAGCCAGAACCCTTACCACAATGCTGTCCACGCTGCTGACGTCACACAAGCTATGCACTGCTATCTAAGGGAGCCCAAGGTAAGGACAGTCTTTCACGCTGAAGTTGCTTCCAGATAATGCTCCAACTTGTTTTCCCAGGATTAAAAAAAAACACTCAAGCACTATTTTTTTGATAGCAGAAAATTATTGCAAACTTGAAGTCAGCTTACAATTTCAAACAGGCTACTCAAGTCACCTCCCATCCTGTGAATTATGTATCTAGGTGCTGTTGTATGAGCTCTGGCAAGTTTTGCTGTGACAGTGTCACCAACCATCCACCTGGTGTGGCAGTCCTCCCAGCAGTGCCAACAGAAGGCAGTGCCTGCCTGTGCCTTCATCACTTCAGGGCATCAGCCCTCAAGTCAATATTTCAACGCACTAAATCTGGCAGTGAAACACCAAAAATAGGCATACAGTCCCTTTGACTGGTCTTGTTGAAAGGGTGTCCTCTACGTGAGCCAGCAGCAGCTTAAATGTTGCCATAAGCCCTCACAAAATGAGAGTTAGACAATTATGATGTTGTTTAATGCATTATTGGAAGGCACTTTAATACTGTAGTTATAGAATCATAGAATGGTTTAGATTGAAAAGGGACCTTTAAGACCAGCTAGTTTCAACTACCCTGCTATAGGCAGAGACACCTCTCTCTAGATCAGGTTGCTCACAGCCCCATCCAGCCTGGCCTTGAAAGGCATCCACAACCTCTCTGGGCAACCTGTTCCAGTGTCTCACCACCTTCACAGTAAAGAATTTCTTCCTAATATCTGGTCTAAAAACCTCTTCCAGTTAAAAAATGATTTCCCCTTTTCCTGTCACTACACGCCCTTATAAAAAGTTCATCCCCAGCTTTCCTGTAGGCTTCCTAAATAGCGCTGAGCCACAGTATAAAAGCATAACTAATCTTTTCTGACCTGACTTAAACAAAACAAAGTTATGCTAGAATTAGCCAATGTTTAGACCAGAATATAGAAATAGCGAGGATAGGAGCAAGCCTCAGTTTTCCTTCATTTCCATCTCCTGCAAGATCTGCAAGTCTCTTCTGACAAAAAGTGCAGAGGACAGCCAGCATCCATCTCTGTACAAAACTTTTTAATTCCTCATCACAGCATGTTTCTTTCATATCATAGACTGTACACACTCATCATGCTAGTAATAACTAACTCACTCTCAGAAACATAAGATATTAAGTCTTTTGATTATTTTTTTTTCCAGTGACAACATAATTTGCTTCTGAATAATGAACTACACAGTAGAAAAAGTCTGGGTAGTTTTTCAGATTTGTATGTCTGAAGTTGGGAAATTAACAAATACTCTCCTATAAAATATCAACATTTGATCTGAGATAACCCAATGGCCCGTTTTGAAATTTCAAAAACTTGTAAGCACTGCATTTTACAGTATAATGCTGTAATACCAGAAATATGTGAATACCAGAAAAGTGAAGCATAATGTGTTGTTGGTGTTGCTAAATAATGAGTGAGGATACTAACGCATGCCAACCTGCTGGTGTACTTACTATTTTAAACTGAATCTTTTATTTTAAGCTCTCAAAAACCTGTATAATAATCCATATATTGCTATAAACAAAAAATAAGAAATACAGATTATAGTAACATTAACATCATCTGATTCTTTGTAGATATTTGTTCAATAATCACCTCAAAAAGGTTGTTCTCAGTTTATTAGTTTATTTTGTTCTTGATGTCTGTGTACAAAACTGAGCAGTTCCATGTAGTCATCTGGTTTGTTTGTCTGCCAAAAGGGAGGGATGGGGCCAGGGGAAGTGTTTACTGTTTGCTTTCTTGTTGTGATTAATGTGTGATTCAGCTTGCCAGCTTCCTCACCCCATCGGACATCATGCTTGGATTGCTGGCTGCTGCAGCTCACGATGTGGATCATCCAGGGGTCAACCAGCCATTTTTGATCAAAACGAAACACCATCTTGCCAGCCTGTACCAGGTAAAAATACTCACAATGTTGATAATATGTACAGTGGTGTCAGTTCGTATTTCTTTTTTCTTGAGCAAGCAAGTAAACAGCAAGGATGTCTTAAATTGGCATGTTAAAGGGAACTTTTGCTTCACATGACTCTGGGAAAATGGAACAACTAATGAATGCAGCAACTTAAAAAAAAAAAAAAAAAAAAAACAAGATAGGAAAAAAAAAAAAAAAAGGAGGAGTTGTAGATATTTACACAAACATCCCAGAGATATAAGGAAAAGACTTTAAAGCAGCCACCATAGGTCATGCCACAGGCTGTCTAGACCAGTACCCTGTTTCCGAGAGCAACCAGTAAAAGATATCAGAGAGAAACTGATGCCTGGGATAAATACAGCGTTGTCTCTCACCTGGTAGTTAGCCTCTCTACTCCAACAAGCAGTAGTGGAAGGCTCCCTGAAACAAAAGTACAGCTCACTGAGGGGTCAATGACCATCAGTGAACCCATCCTCCACTGTTTTCTGTGGTCTTTTCTGGACATATTTAAACCTTTGGCCCATGTCAATTACTGCATTTTATCTAAAATTGTCATTTATGTATAATCAGGCTATCTTTGCTTGCACGTGTATTTGCATGTATGGTATATGTACATCTCTGTATGTATACACTTGAGCAATGCCATAAATAATTTTGGTTTCACTAAATGTAATTCACAGTAATTAAATGGTGATTGTAGGGATGTAGAGCTTTCTATCCCTCAGAGGAGTCGACTTCAGCCTTTGTAAGAAGGTATCAGAAACAGAATATTCTAAGTTAAAAATTAATCTAACTGAGGAAGAAGACTCAGTAATAGCTGTGTTTCTGTGAAAATAGAAATCAAGAGTTTGCTGTAACTTGCTTTGTATGTGTCAAGAGGTTATCTGTTGTTTTGCCCTACCCAAGCAACGTTTGAGTTTAACGTAAGAAATTGGTGATGTTAGGATTCAATTGTCCTTGTGCACTGAGACACAGAAAGAAGCTGGGCCCTGGGATTCCCAGCCAGAACACGTTGATGCTCAAAGGCTCCAATCTTTGTGACTGGCGCAGTCACAAATTGGAGATTTTGCCATCGTCCTGAAGTCACAGATTTCCTAACATTCAGCTTTAAAATAAATCTGTGCTACTGATAATTTTTCAAAAATAATTAAAAAAAAAAAGTGTGGGAAAGCAACCTCTCTAGAGATCAGAGCTAGAAACACCAATCTGCAAGCCATCACATGGATTTTCTCCCTGCTTGGATAATCTCCCCTCCAGCCTAAGCGATTAGATAACTAATGGCAATTAGGCTTAATAAGGCAGTAGAGTGTTCCTAGGTGGAATAGCTGACTCCTAATTGTTGGCAACAGCTTCAGGGATTCTGGCTGCCTGCATTTAACAGGGGAGTCATATGACTTCATGCTCACTTGTCACTTGTTAACTTGACCTTTCCTTTTCCCTGCTCCATGTACTTTAAATATGGGATACTAGATGCTGTACTGGCTTTAAGTTCTCCAATAGCAGCAGGCAAAGAGCAGGAATTTACAGAAATGGAAATCTGGATTGGATACCTGACTTTTTTTTCCTTTGAGTAACTGAGTTCAATGCAAGGATGTGCTTGGATGCCTACATACTCAGTCGTGCTTTGGCTCTCCTTCATTGTGACCAAATGTCAGGCAAGCAGGTTTCCATACAGAGCTCAGGAGTGCTTCATGCCAGCACAGTAAAAGTAGAGGCAGAGCAGAGGCTGACAGTCTTTCAAACTCAGCTGTGAGCCAGCCAGAGAGAAAAAGAAAGAAGCACCTCTCCCCATGCAGGTAAAGCATTTGTTTGAGCAGTGCTTTAGAGGGAGAACCAAGGTCTGACAAGGTGGGCAGAGGGCCCCACAGTGTGCTCTGCTCTGTGCAGGTGACTGAGAGCAGACACTGCCAAGAGGCACAGAGACAAAAACAAAATGCAAAACACCTCTGTTGGAGTTCTGCTTGTAGCTGAGAGCGGACAGGAGAACAGAAGGGAGAAATCTCCCAATAAACACAAGAAAAGATAGGTAATTAACATATGAATATAGAGTGTTTTGATTTGAAATTAACTTTATGCCATATTTTAATTCAGCAAGCCCAACGTAATCTTTTCACAGATATGCTTGCTCTGCATTCTTGACCCAACAATCTTTCCATGTTGATATGACAGAAGAGAAATGCAGGCAGCCCAGTAGCGAGGGCTTAGCTCAAAACAGCTGCAGTAGGCATGCAGGGGCATCCCTTATTTTTTCCTTGGTCAGAGTACAGGGTTGCAAAAGTCCATCCTGATGTATTTAGGCAAGAAGAGAAGAAGGATATTTAAGTTGGCTGATGGACAGAATTGCTGTCGAAAGTCAGCAGACTTGTTCTTAACTTCATAGCTGGTTTTGAGTTCTTACGGTTGGAAAGTTGTTGTTTTGTTGTTGTTTCTCCCCAGTAACTAGGGTTGATCTTAGCTAGGATACCTACAAGAACAGTGAACTTAATACTAGAAATCCAGACAGATTCTTCAAACCAAAAGGTGGCTAAAAAGCACGGATTTTCAGATCAGTTTTCTTTTTTGTTACAGGAAACAATTTTCAACCAATTCCATGCATCACGAGATGTGACACATATGTAACTGCCATATATACCTACCTAATCCTTGCATGTATCCCTTTTGTTCCTACCAGAATGTTTCCGTGTTAGAAAATCATCACTGGAGATCTACAATAGGCATGCTTCGAGAATCACGGCTCCTCGCTCACCTGCCCAAGGAGGTGACGTAAGTGTCAGCTAGAGAAAACGCATCTCTCAAACTAATCCTTGGTTTCTGTCACTCTTCTTCAAAGGGGCATGGGCAGAGAGAGAGGCGAGAATTCAGAGTAGGCTGTCCAACTTTTTGGCTTGCCTGGGTTGCATTGAGTGAAAAGGACTTGTCTAGAGCCACATCTGCTCCAAAAGTAATGCCTCCTAATTATTGCCATGGAAACTAGAACGAATAGAAAGAGCACAACACCACTGTTGAATAGAGCAAATTCTCAACTACAACATATTCTTCTTCAACACAGTAACCACCATTAGCTGTGCATTTTCACCAGCGATGAGTAAGAGTCTGCATGTTGTGCTTATAAATCTGCACCAGCAGTGGTGACCCACCGTCACTGTTGCCACTGATGATGCACCACCCCACCACCACCTCACTGTGCTCACATTCACTATTTAATTGCCATCAATATTCAGCAAGCATCAGTAAATGTCAGTGGGTGCCATTGTTTCCTTACGAAGGAGCTCAGTGACATGCACTGCTTCATGCCATTCTGTCAGACTGTCCCTCTGCTGCCATCTGTCGCACAACACGTAATGGCATACTGTTGGGAAGGTTCAACCCCTACTGCCTGCCACCACCATCTGTTTCTGATGCCATGGGACAACATAGTAAAACAGGAGGCATTACTTTCACAGCAACCCTCATAAAATATATAATTAATGTATACAAAGTAACAAAGTTTATTTTAATTTTTAATGTTATTATTAAGACACATACAAAAGCAACAAAACCGTAAAGCTAGTGGGATATATGGCTTTCTTTCTGTGAAACTAATGCATCAGTTTGGTTTGATAGCAGTGGCTGCAATTCTCAGTGAGCTCTCAAGGTGTTTATCAGAGATGTTTTGATGAAATTTTGTTCTTCCCATGCTTCATCCTTCAAAATAGTTGTTCAAAAATGTCCATACTACCAAAAAACAATGACACGAGTAAGGTATGATTGTGAAGTGAGGAGTATTTCTCTCTGGTATGAGAAGGCTTATGAAAATGTGGTAGAAAGTCATGATCAAATTTTGGATTTCAACTCTATATGTGGACTGAAAAGGGAGTTGCAAATAAACCAAAAAAATGATTATTTTTTTGGTAGTCTTGTAACCTGTTCTCAAATTCCTTTATCAAAACGAAAAGCACAACTGCATATTCTTGCTATTCACAGGACTGTGTGTAGCCAGTGTATCAAAATCCATAAACATATCTGCCATCACTATGAGCTGGCACAGTGCTGTGCCCCTGTTGGTGCTGAGGGGCCGGGCTGCTGCCATGATGGTGTGGGGCAGGGGGAGGCAGCAGTGCCAGCTGCAGGTTGGATGTGTCTGGAGTAGGCTGAATGTCCTGCTTCTCTCACCAAGGAATGGAGATCAAGCCAATGAGTACCCTGCAATACTAAGGTTTAATTGCAGGTGATCTTGCCAGGAATATGAACAAGTTTCCTGGAAGCAGTAAGCTCTGTACCCCTCTGGAAATCCTTCACATCAAACCAACAACTTCTGTTCAGTACTACTTTAAAGCTGCATTATTCAGCACCCAGCTCAGAGCAGCTGGAGTAAGATGTGTTTTTCTAGATGCATTATGTTATTTGTTTTTCCCTTTCCTAGTCCTTTCTGGAAGCTTTCATATCCACCTACACAAACAAGTGTTTTTCTTCCCCATTATCCCTTCCTGCAGAAGCCATTTAAGCAGCTAGAGCAGTTGTACCCTATCAACCCCAGCAGAAAATGACCAATCTGATCAGATTGGATCCATAAAGGTTGTGGAAGCTTTATGCTAGCTGTGGTTTATAGCAGGTTGTTTTGAGCTATTAGAGTCCAATGGTTCCATGACTGATGGGGCTTATTTTCCTTAATTGCAGACAAGACATTGAACAGCAGTTAGGCTCCCTGATCTTGGCAACAGACATCAACAGACAGAATGAGTTTTTGATTCGTCTGAAATCTCACCTTGACAATCAGGATTTGAGACTGGAGGATGCACAAGACAGACATTTCATGCTTCAGGTAAGTTCTAAAAATTTGTTACCACTATTGTTTTCTTATTTATTTTTCAAGTCATGATATTTACTGGTACACATTAGAATAGTGTAGGAAAGCGTGTCTGACCAGCAGCATCACCTCACCTACCACTACAACCTCTGTTGCCTCCACCTGGCATGTCAGAAAAGCTTAAGATGCCTCTAGTATTACCTTATGTGATCTCCTTGGGTTTAAAATGTTGGGAATGCAGCAGAAACATGAGAGTCACATGCTTAGAAATGATGATATGCTACTAATTATTTCTAGGCCACCACATCTCTTTCAGGTAATGCCTCGATTTTATTCTCCCTGTGTCAAATATTGCTTTGCTGGTGTTATTTTCTAGTGATGAGCAGGAGTGCCCCCTTTTTCAGTGTTCTTCCCAAGACAACCTGACATCAGGTGTTCAAGTTCTGTTCTTGCGACTGATGTTCATAAGCTGTCTCTGTGGAGACAGCTGTTGCCATGGCAGCAGATGTTTCTCTACTGGATCTTTCCAGCTAATGAAGAAACCATGTTTTATTTAAAAATCAAACAGATTCAAACTGATTCTTTCAGCTAAGCTTCAGTCATTAACGGACTCTTCAAAATAAACCTCTACCTATTAACGCATTATTGGGATTAAAGTAGCTGTATATACATGATTCTGTGCAGAAATGGCACAATTTCTTTTTAAGTACATAAGAGTTTAATCATTGCCATGTACAAAACAAACATCTATACATTTCTACTCTGTCGAGGTTATGGGAAAGGTGACGGCTGCAAGGGAGTAAGTGCTGATCTGTTGCTTCTTCCCCTTCCAGAAGCATGAGAAATGCAGCAATCTGCTACTCTGTTCTCCATGAAACATGGTTTTCTGTCAGGTTCCTGCACAGCCTGCGCAGGAATGATGGGCTTATCATATTTCGGGATAGATTAGGCAAGAAAGTTGTGCAAATGCCAGGGCACAAGGCTTACAGTTCTCAACTGTAGCAAAAAAATTCCTTATGCACTTCCTTGAAGATAGATAGAAACTAGGACAGAGGCCCAGTGAGATTTGCTTAGTTGGAGGATTATTTGTGGGAGAAAGAAAAAAAGAAAACAAGAAGTTTTAACCTATCCACATCCGTGAAAGAATGTTCACAGAAATACACAGTAATGTTAAGTCTAATCAATTTAATCTAGAGAGAAAAGAGGCTTGAAGACCTTCATTTTCTGGTCAACAGATATGAATTTATACAGGAAACGCTTCTCTTTTCCTTTCTGGGTGCCAGATTAATTCTGCCCTCTGCCCTGCTGACTGTGTTCAGGTTATCTGGGAAGACGAGAGGCTCACAGCACCTTGTTCCAAGCAGTAAGACAGACAGACCATTACATAGCTCACTTTTCTGAAGCAGTTACTTGATTGTAAAAATATCTTGCCCTGTTGTAGTCATTCCTCTGCAAAGCATGTAATAGCACTAGTTAGCTAAGTGAAAGCCAGACAGAGGCAATGCAGAGGGCCCTGTGCTGAGCGTTGTAAAGGAAAGCACACAGACATTAGAATGAAGTGTAACTAAAGTGAGATGAGAGGTCGCTCAGACCACAGGGAAGCGACGCCCGAATCGTCTCACGCAGGCTTGGCTCGTCCTTCCCTCAGCATCACACATGGAGCTGAGCCAGGCAGTCAGCAGGAGCCAGCCTGCAGCTTGTCTTGGCTTGCTCCTAGCAGGGAATATCCAGAAGGTTTTGCCATCTTGGAATTTGGCCCTCCTCTTGTTCTCACTGCAGTAAACCAGAGGACTGAATGAAAGGTTTGTTTGCAGCTGAAGTAAATGCTCTTTCCTCAAAAGGCATATTTGGGTGAGACTCAGCACCCAACAGGTGATCTTAACCCTTCCTGCTGGTGAGGCCTGGGAGTTTCACGGCTGCAGATTATCCAGGAGTGCTTCAGTGGTAAAGAGACTCTTTTCTCACCACCACTTCTCTCCTTCGCTTTCAGATTGCACTCAAGTGTGCTGACATCTGCAACCCCTGCCGGCTGTGGGAGCTGAGCAAGCAGTGGAGCGAGAGGGTCTGCGAGGAGTTCTACCGCCAAGGTCAGCCCCTGCCCTGTGCTCGGGACACAGAGCTGCTATGTGGAGGCAGCCTGCCTCCGGCCTCAAATCCTCTCACAGTGCTGCACCTCAGCTCTTAAATTTCACAGAGGAACCCACAGTTTGCCTCCTCACTGAGAACCCTCAAGCCAGCCTTAGCATTTCCAAGCTGAAACCATGTCAGTGCTCGCAGACTGGCTTGGGTTGGAAGGGATCATCTAGTTCCACCACAGGCAGAGTTGCCACACTCTTAGTCAGACACTAGATAAGGCTTCCCAGGGCCCCATCCAGCCTGGCCTCAAATCATCCCACCAGCCGCTGTGTTTTATCTCAGTGTTCAGACTCTCGCTACAACTCCTACAGGAGTCTCACCCTCTGAGTTTCTCAAACATGACACACTCTTCTGCGTACAAATGCAGAGTTCAAAAGCAGTTCTCCAGCATGGCAAGCCCCCCTCACACAGCTTACAGGAACAAAGTAGGCAAGCTAGTGCTCTGCGAGAACCTATTGCAAATGCTCCAGACCCCTGCAGAGAGCTCAGTCATGCAGGGCTTTTTTTAAACACAGTAATTGCACCATTTGGCTCTATCTGCATAGGCAAGGTCATGCTGTGCTACAACACGGGTAGGGTGCAGCAGAGTTTAATCACTGCTAAGTTCTTTGTTTGCAGCATCCTGAGAGCCTCAGGCAAACGGTACAAATTCTGGAAGAGCGCACAATTAAGTACTTAATGCAGTTAAAATTCTGCTGTATGGAACTAAGGGGCATTTGGGTTGGTACCTCGTACAGTTAGTCCATAATACTAACAAGCAAGGACAAATAGGACAAGTTAATTTTTGGCTAATGTCCGTTTAAGCTGGTGAAATGTCTTTGACTTCGATGCTTTTGCAGTAACAGAAGCAACTTGCAGGATGTGGGTTTGTGTCATCAGATGTGTAGCCAAGCCATGAGGGCAAGGCCCCCCACATCTTTGGGGCCTTGAAAAGAAAGGCAGCAGCCTCAGCTTTTACAAACTTTTGCTTTTTCCCCAAGACTCCAAACACACCAGCAGAATTTCTAAAATATACCTCTGAGCCCAGTTATATGCACTGTATGTAGGACCAGTTAGAGCTGTACAAGGAAAATAAGAGCAGTTATGTGGGAGAATGTACAAAAACCACAGTTTGACTGTCACTGGTGGCTATGTAAGCCTGGTAAGTGTGCACCAAAAAAAAAATATATATATATATATATAAAAAATGTAGCCAGACACCATTATTACTTAAAACAAAATATATTATTTTAAACCTCTCTACCTCCTTAAAAAATAATGCTGGGTTTAGAAGGTATTTTTTGTGACATTTGAAAACCATTGTTCTTCTGGTCTGATTTTTAAGTACATATGAGGCAGGTAATACCAGAATTAGTGCATTGTTTAATTTTCCCTCTGTTGTGCATATAAACGTTTGAGCTCTTTTTTGTTTTTGTTTTTTTTATTTACAAAACATGTCTAGTGCCATTTTTAATAGCATATGATTGTGAAGCTCAAAATGTTTCCCTGGTATTTTCTAACTACCTAGTTAAAATGAAAACAAGCCCCTCGATTTTAAGACTCAATTGTGTGCTGTAGTAGAGAGAAAGGTTAGGCTTAGAAATGCACATAGTATGTACAGGACAATAGAGACTGGGTGAGGGTAAAGCATTCAAGTCAAAACTCTCCACTAGTGGGTATAAAATAGAAGTGCTTTTAAACAGAAACAGTGGATATGAAGCAGAATGTTTCTTTTAGATCGAATACGATGTTTTGTCTGCTCTAGCAAAATGTTATTTATGGATACGTTTCTTCTAAACAGCACTTGCTCTATCCTTATTAGTAAATAAAATAGACAAGCAGAACAGCACAGCTTGTACACAGCTGTGCCGTAGGTAGGAAGGGGGCTGTGAACTAAGACTTGCAGCCTGGTAGTGTCTCTGAGAGTGTAAACAATCACAGAAGATGAGTGTTCCACTCACAGTGTTTAAAAAAATACTAATTTGCAGCAATCTTTTAGTGGGCTAATGCTTGCATGTGGAAACCAAATCTCCCCCCTGAGACAGGTGGTTGCCATCTGCATGGCAACAGCATCTTCAACTGGAACAGTCAGAGCTGCTTTGCTGCTGAGTTCTTGTACGCAGCTGACCTGTGGTCCTCTCCTGCCACTCCTACATCTGTGTGAGCATTGCTATCCATTGCCTTTAGGCACAAAAGAAACATATTTTAATGTTCTTAGCTATTATAGAATGGCCAGGGTTGAAAAGGACCACAACGATCATCTAGTTTCAGCCTCGCTGCTGTGTGCAGGGTCACTAGAACAGGCTCGAATCCAGCGATGTAGGGAAGTGTCCTGCATGATCCTTTCTGCACCTGCAGGAGCAGTTTCTACTGACTGCTTTTAAGCATTGTCTCAGTGCCCAATTTGGTCAATTTTGCTGCAGGTGGGGTGGCAGCTAGGGTGAACAGATCCCTCACCCAACTGTTCATCAATAGTTTAAAGCAGAGACTCTTCAGGGCAGGTCCAGGTTCACACCCAGAAACAGAAACATAATCCTTCACTTGACCCCATACTGTGTAGTGAAAGGGGCAAGGAGGTCAGTTAACCACTTTGTTTCAAGTTCATTTTGTGCAGGAAACTCTGTAAGGACTTCCTGGACGAGCAAGGGAATTAATGATGCAAGTTCAGCATAAACATAGCCCCCATACCTAACTACATGAGACACAAATGTAAGACAAACTTGAATTTCATTCTTTTTCTGCATTTATAACCTCAATCCTATGATTTTTGACACAGGAATTGTTGCTCTGATTTGTAGTAGTTTACTAGTGCAGACACAGCTGTGGGCTGTCAGGCACCATCATCCTTCAGCAGCAGTTTTCATAAGCACATGGTAGCAACCCACACTGCAGCTATCTTAAAAAGGAAGATTCTCAAAAATACTTAAGTGCTTACATTTAATGTTCACTCAAACATCACCTTTCCTTAGAGAGATTTTTCTTCCTCACATGCTTACTCAGTTTCTCTGATACCTTGAAGAAAAAAAAAATAGATATATATATACACATACATACACACACACACATACTTGGTATACTTGGCCATTTAATATGCTTCTCACTGGTGCCAGTTTCCAGCTGCTCAAAACCATACAGCTGCAGTCATTGTATGAGGATGATGCAGGTATGGAGACAAAAGTAGCACTTTTTTTTTTTATGATGTAGGTGACCTGGAACAAAAATTTCAACTGGAAATAAGCCCACTCTGTAATCAACAGAAGGATACAATACCAAGCATTCAGATTGGTAAGTATTAGCTTCATTCTGTCTCCTCCGTGTTTATCTCAGTGTGGCACAAGCTCAAACAGAACCTGAAATGTGATATGTGATAGAATCCATCTGCAATATAAACCCTGTGAATCAGCAGCAAAGGTCAGCTTTGTGAATACTGAACACCTGATCTAGGATTGACTTCTTGCTGTCTTCATCAGTTGACACATGACATTGCTTCAGATGCGTCATCAGCCAGTTGCAAGCTTATTTCTGTGGAATACTTTGGCTGTTTGGGATGATGAGGGAAAAGCATCCCCACAACTGCTGAGCGCACTGCAAAACCTCTCATTTAAAGTAGCAACACCATTATTTTCCTGTCCAGTTTCCTACCGATTCTTCATAAACACTCCACAGTATGATGCTCCTGCAGAATCCAGTGCAGAACATGGAAAGATGCATTAAGAGCCTTCAGGCCATATTCATTGTTGCTTTAGTAGTTTTCTGAATAGCTGAGGGCATCATGGCAGGGCAGCAACTCCAGTTTCTTCATTTTCCCTTCTTTTTAAAAACATTTGAGCTGTCCACCATAAAGCCTCTTAGCTTGATAAGCTATATATAAAAGCCTCATTATATATATAGATATATATCAGATATGAGATATATATCATAGATATATATCAATAGATATAAAGCCTCATAAAGACACACTGTCTGTAGAGCAGTTTTCTCCTCTGTGCAGCACACTGCCATCCCCGCAGCCTCCCCTTGCTGGACAGCAGATTGATTTCAAGCAGGCAGTGAGCAAGTTCCCATGGCAGTGTTTGCAGTTGACACTCAGCTGCCCAGAGGTTACTTTGTAGTTAGCATTTCCATTAAAACATTTGCAGATTCACACCATACTCATGGGATGTTAAGCAGACAGCTGTATAACCATGAAATACCACCTGTCTCACACAAGAATGACTAGTTTCTGGAACCAATTTAATGTAAGTTGTCTCTTAACCCAACTGTATTGTTACAGCAAACTGCAGCTACCATATGCAGATAAGCCTGCTCCCATTTGTCTGTCCCGATATAAGAGCAAGGATGCAGTCATACACCGAAGTGGGTTCTGAAGTGTTCTTTTTTTCTGAACTTGATTTTGTGGGAATCAAACTGCAGTTTATGACTTACTTAGAAGTTTTATTTCCATTTGTTTTCACCTACCAGCAACTTCGCTAAAAGTACACTAACTTGAATACAAGCTTTTCCTGTATAAAATACAACCCCATGCTAAGGTCACTCCTCAGCAGGTCAGAACAGACTTATTTCTGACTTAGAGAAGCAGTTGCATAGTCTTCCCCTGTGATATTAAAGGCCAGCACAGATATCTCAACTGCTGTCCTTGTCTGCACTCTGCAGTACAAAAGATATTTATGACACATAGGACAGTATTCAGAAGCCCCCAGGCTACTGCAGCCTGGAAAGTTCTGGAATAGGAAGCAGAATAGCCACAGCAGCACTCACTGCTTTAGCAGCAATAACTTCAAGTACCTTAAGGGCCTAGACACCACTACAACTCACCTCATATTTCATGCACAGCTGTGGCTGGAACCTGTTCCCCTTTTTCTAGAATAACTAAAAAGTTGACACTAAAAGCCAGTGTCAGTTTTTTCTTTTCCCCAGGCTTACCCCAGACAGACAGATCCCAATCTTGGTGATGTGTGCTGGTCAAAAGTTGCCTGTTTCAAGAGGAACTGATGCTGCTTGAAGGTTTATTGTCATTTCTCTTTGAGGTTTTCACAACTTGTAGCACTGTACTCTGCTGAGGAACTCTGCAGGGGATAATGCACTCAGGGAATGAATTTGTTCCTCACCTGCTGTACTCTCTTTCTCCAGGGTTCATGACATACATTGTAGAGCCACTCTTTGAGAGGTGGGCCCAGTTTACAGGAGATACCCCCTTATCTGAAAACATGTTAAACCATCTCAGGAGGAACAAGGCAAAGTGGAGGAGTTTGCTCCATAAGCAACACAGCAGCAGTAGGAGCAATGACCACTCAGGTCAAGTAACTGACAGCCAGGAACAGACTTTAAATGAAGAAGAAACTCCTTAGTGGCAACTTCGCACTTTTCCTTATAGCACTGCTATATTCATCTTGATCACAGCAGCAAGCAAAATCCTGAGGAGCTAGGAGCCTGTTGCCAAGACCATGGAAAGGGAAGAAACAGCAAAGCAATCACTGTAAGGGTCCTTATGAACAAACCCATGGTTCTGCTGGTTCCTTTCTGGATCTCCATCTTCCTCTCCCCTCTCTTCATTCTGCACATGCCTGATGCCATCCATCACTTCGGATCACGAACTGCTTGAATGCAGGTCCAGCCAGCAGAGCTGAAGCCGAGCCAGTTACTGCTGCCACGAAGCAGGGAGGATTACTGAGAGAACAGGGGAGGATAGAGGCACTCTTGGTTATGTATTCATTTACCATGAGTCATACTGTGACATATGTACAGAGGCCCAGAGCGCCATGCGCTTTCCAGACTGGCAGCTGGGCTGCACATGAAACCACCAGCATCTTCAGAACCCAGAGGACACTGGTTGAATGAGACAGCGCTCACAGAGGGCAGAGAGAATCTGGTTATTTTAGTAATTAAAATAAAAATCTTTTTAACTTTTGTATTCTGTGCACTAAACAGATGTATAAACTTCAGAACTGAAGTTACACAACTCCGTGTACACAACTCCAGTGTAACAAGGCTCATTTTGGTAATCATTTTTATGCCACTTTGGATAAAAGACTGGCATCTTCTCGTTGCAAGGAACAGTATTCCCTCGCAAATGAAAGGGAAGGTGTTGTACAGTCTAACCCTTTGAAACATGAACAGATCTACCTTTTGCGTACTGTTTCAAGTAACATGTTTATATTCATGTGTGTACATTTTCTGTAAATATGAGACGCTACTGATTCCCATGCCAAAATACTGGAGTATTGTGGGATTGCTACCTGTAAAAAACATTGGCACTGTGAACAGAATACTGTTAGTTTTAATACAAGAGAAACCATTTGTAAATATGGTATAGAGTTTATTAATATTCACCATTGTTTGTGGATAAAAGCCTTAACTTCTAGCATCCTTCATCTTCTGATAGCTGCCAAAATCATACGATCACAAGATACAATTCTGTACTGCCTCTCCACTATCAAAGGTATATCACAGGTCATTAAGGAATGAAGTCTGGCAGGATAACTTCTTGAAAACTTCAAACACATTCCATATGGATCCGTGCTGTTAAACCGTAGCACCCTGCACATTCAGTATAGGCAAAGGCTTCACAGAGCCTGAAGTTTTAGTTCAAAACAAACAAGCAAAGCCAGAAGCCCACAGCAACAACCACAATTCAACAACTCAATCAGATAAACATTTATTCAAGAGTGAATTTTTCTTAAATAGCATAGCGATCTAAAAAGCACGACATCCTAATAATTCTGGTGCCCAGCTGTTTTCTTAAGTGATGTTATAGTGGAGATGGGTTCTTTCCCCCCTATATTCTCTTACTTAGATAGCCCGGATATAAACGCATTTGTATTTTTTTTTTTCATTAAAAAAATAAAAATAGAAGAGAAAAGAAGCCTTCAACCAACTGCTAGATCCGTCTCTCTCATTCAAGGAAAAAATGCTTTCTAGTCAGCCTGTTAAGGAAAGTCCTCGTAACTGTCAGAGTAGTTGAGGAAATCTGTGAACGCTACATTCATTTTTCTGGAAGATACATGGCCCTAGTTATGTCATAAACAGCCTCGGTTCATTCTCTACGACGCTTCCCTTAAGCTTCCATGATTTCACTAAGATTGCTTTCGTGGGCACTACTGCATTGCACCAAAGCGATTGCCCTCTCTCCCCAAAGGAGCTAATTGTGTTTGAGCAAAGTGCAGCACTGTTGTAAACTCTCAGCACATCAAATCAGCACAGCTGTTTTCCAAAAGAACTAGCAGATGTGGCCATATAACCACATTTAGAGAAAGTGTCTTTGGACAGACTAACAAAGCACTATTTAAGTTGGCATTTGAGAGAAATAATGCTTACTTAGGAGAGTTGCAAGGAATGCAGTAGATGCAGTAGAATTTGTTTTTAGTTACAGGGAACACTGACTTTGTTAGACAAAGTCTTCTCGATCATAAGGTGACTAACATGCTTAAAGGAAAACAAAAAGCACAAGGTTTAGTAAAGGATGCTTTATTCTACTGATTCATTGGACGTGTATCTTCAGAGAAAAGGACTGAAACTCAGTGAAATAGGAAGGTGGAAATCACTAGCTATGAGTAACAGAAAAGTCTCCTTCCTCTCTCTTCTAAACAGAACTCATATATTAGATGCACCATAACAGTCAAAGAGAAGGAGTTGTGGTAGAATAAAATTATTTCTAACTATAGGACATAAATGCCTTTTTAACCACCTGATGGTGGAGGTGGGAGCATCACCACTTTACAGCTTTTTAGATAGATATTTCTTCATGACAGATCTAGGACAATTATTAGGACATTATACAAGCAGTATAATGGGCTGCCTACAAGCACTTAAGTACATACAAAAAAATATCATTTCCCTTGTTTTGTCTTTTATACTAAGAAATTGAAGCCATTTTCCTTCCAGTTCAAAGAATTTTTTAAAGCATTCTGAGGTTTAGTTAAATAAACCTGGTGCCTAGCAGCATAAAAAGCTCTTGACAGAAATGTGCTGCTGCGGAGCATCCAGAAAATAGGTCCAACAGGAGAGCTTAGTGCATGTCAAGTTCTGTTACTGCTACAGTGCATCCAAGGCTTTTTCTGTAATTAGAGCCTAAGGGGCCTATTACCAGACTGCTCTTACCAAGTTAAATCTTCCTAACAAACTTTGAAAAGCTGCTCTTAAAACAAACAGGGTTTTTTGCTGTTGCTGTTTGTTTTGTTCAGGGTTAAGGTTGGGTGCACTTAATGATCTTGCTGGATTTCAGTCACCCTGTCTAATGAAACAGTGCTCAAAATAGGTGGCTCCAGAAACGCTTCTGTAGTTAGAAGGCAAACACATTACACAAGTTTGGGTATACACTAGTTTGCCTCAGGTGCTCTAGACAAAAGTGAGCTGAAAAATCAGGCCCTGGCAACAGATGTCTGGTAACCAGATTCACTGGGGTCTACGGTTGGACTAGATGATCTCAGAGGTCTTTTCCAACTTTAATACTACCTTACACAATTCTCCAGAAAATAAGCCAAACCGTACCTGCTACAGCCAACTCAAACACCAGTGCTTGCTGTGGTAAGTGCTTGGTATTATCTAGTAGTTTAGAGAACATTTTGGGGCTGGGGTTTCTCCCCAAGGATGCCAACAGGACAGTGTATGAACAGAATGGAAAAAATATATGTGCAGACAATACAAAGTCTATGGATTGTTACCCTGGCAGCCCTGTTAGCCACTTCACAGAAAGACTTTGTAGATCATTTTTCTTTGCTACTGGGCCACTGCAGTTAAAAGACTGCAGTTTTAAAACTGAGTTGGGTTTTTCATATATGTAATGAAGGAAGCAGATAATTGCTAAGAACAAGCATAACACACTCTAACAATGCCACACAAATACAATTCACTTAATTGATTAAAACCAGTTTCTTTAAGTGCAGACATTATTTCATCAAAGAGGCAAATTCTGAATTTTTTTTTTTTTTTAAAGAGTGGTAGTAAGTGACATTTTTACATTGGTTAGAACAATATATACGTATGCACTTTCATTAAGTAAAGGTTTGACCTGCCTTTGGGTTTCTAAGGGACGACATTCCAGAAACCAACCAAAATGGGAAAACAAGAACTATAACAATGCATACTTCTGAAAAATAGAAACAGACAGATGAGTAGCTGACATTAAGAACGGCCTCCAGACGATCTCTCTCAATCATAAATCTATTCATTGGTTTTCATTAAGAAAAATCAAACTCTCCCAGAACGATCAATGAGAAGGTTGCTACCACAGCAAATGGAATAATGTACATCTCAAACCACACAGCTGTCTTAACAGCTTTTCTCAACTCTGGTTGAACTTTCTATTAGAAGTTTCCATCAAAACAGAGGTGGATGGCCTACGAGCCCTTCCAAATGGACTCTTCTTGGAAAGGAGAAACACTGCTTTTAAATTTCAGGTATAAGATACCAGACATCATCTATAGCTTTCTATTCTAATGAACTCAGATAAGCTCTCCATAAAGTTCTCCCACTCTCCTCCTGACACCACCACCCCAGACTCAGTAATAAAATTTAAATTAAGATCCTGCAAATTAAAAAAAAAAAAAAAAAGAAAAAAAGCCATGCCAAAACCTAAACAAAATAGAACAAAAACACAAGGCAAGCTTCATGCCATGAACATGCGTCCAAATTATTTTGATTGGTGCAAACTATTACTCTATTATTTGTTTCTGTAAGTCATCCAGTATTTTAGGTACATAAACTTTCAGTGCAGAGCATAAGTTTGACTTGGATGTAAAAATATATTCTGCTTATCTCTGAAATCAAGATTGTATATGTCATGTTTATTGTAAAGCATTTTATATATACATATTCACATATCTTGTACAACTCTATGGGCCAAACACTGGTCCCACCAACTTCACCGGGACCAAGAATCAGCCCACATATGTGCGTATATTTGCCATATGCATCATTCTAAAAGGAAGCACTAGATTGTGTGAAAATGCTGTGACTGCTATGCAGTGATGCCAAGAGACTTAATTGTATCTTTTTTAACATACTGCTGTAAGTATTCATCATGTCAAAGAATGACAACTAATAAATAAAAATTAAAAAAAATCAAGTGTCCAAAATTCATTGGTGCGAGGCCACACCTGGCATCCTGTGTCTAGTTCAGGCCCCCGTGACATGAAAGACATAGGCGTACTAGAAAGAGTCTAATGGAGGGCTTATGAACACGGTGAAGGAAATAGAGCATTTCTCTTACAACAAGAGGATGAGAGAGCTGGGACTGTACATCCTGGAGGAGGCTTGGGGGAGACCTGATCAATGTGTATAAATAGCTGAAGGGGAAGGGGGTGCAGAGAGGGCAGAGACAGGCTGGCCAGTGGTGTCCAGTGACAAGACAAGAACGATGGACACAAACTGAAACACAGGAGGCTCCCTCTGAATATCAGGAAGTATTTCTGTGCTGTACAGGCAATGGAGCACTGGCACAGGTTGCCCAGAGAGGCTATGGAATCTCCTCCTTGGAGATCTTCAAAAGCCACCACAGTGCTGGGTACCCTGCTCTGGGTATCCCTGCTTGAGCAAGGCTTGGGACCAGATGTACCCACAGGTCTCTTCCAACCTCAGTCATTACTTGATTCTTTGATTCAGTTCCTGTATCTACCATGTTTTAAGATCATAGGTTAATTTTAGACTTATTTTCCATTTGTGGATCACATTATGCATTTTATAATCAATGCAACAGAGGCTTGGCTTGTAAAGTTTCATTGAAAGTATTGGTAGCAATGTTCTCCAGTGGTAAATAGTTCTAAGTGAATAATGTCTGTCACAGCAGATGGACGTTTGCCACTGCAGGGACACTGCATGAACACAGGGAAAAATATCTGTACCTCAGAGATTTGAGTAACAACGCTCACACAGTTTGTGCAGAGCACATGCTACCACAGAACTGAATGTAGAAGTTGGAAATACGGTTTCAGTGTTATTTAACCAGTATTTTAAGTTCACTTTCTCAGAAGATATTATAAAAATTAAAGAGTTAAATCACATTTTAAGAAGCGTTTCCATATATCCTCTGAATGCAAGGTGGATTCAAAGAGAAAACCCCTTGGAGATCTGTCCTAGATAGGAATAGAGTTGTGATTGCTTGCCCAGAAGTTTTGCACTGTCAGCATTGGAAAACCACTCACACTATCACAACAGATATTAGTATTGTTATTTTCAATAATAGCTAAGTCTATATAATTTCCTATTCTGCATAAGCACTCTGTACAGATGCTGATGTTCAATGGTTCAGTACAAATAATATAGCATGAATGGATCCCTGACCTTGGCAGCAAAAGAAAAAAATATAACAGGGCTTTTTTTCCTCTTGGCCTGGCCAAAGCACTAACTGCAGTTTAAAGCTCAGATGTAGAATCTAGAAATAAAACTATTAATTAAATAAAAGGAGCGCTACAATACTACGTGACAAATGATTATTTAGGTCACAGATACTCTTCCCCAAAGAGCAGGAAGATATTGCCCCTCCAGTGGCTAATGCATTCCAATCTTCTCTAGATTAACATAGGTGTAGTTCTAAAATACACAGGTTTTAACAGCAAGAAAGGCATATGCTGTTTCTGCTCCTACACCTCCTGATCTTTCACCAATCTACCATACAGTAAGTCTAAAGCAGTTTCTGTCAAACTGTTCCTAAGTAAACGAGCCACAGCATAGACAGGAAAGGATATAAATTGGTCCTGTCACTAAAGCCAATGAATCACTTTACCATAACCTGAGCCAGTTTGAGTCTCGGGAGGAGTTTTACTAAACATCACACAGTAGCTCCATCCACAAAAACTATGTTTTGTTACCTACAGTGCCACTTACTAAAAACTCCCTTCAGTGACCAGACAGCCTGTAAGGATAGACAGCAGCAGATACAGTTGCTTTACCCCCAAGAAGCCTAGTAGTCACAATCCAGTAATAAAGAAGGAATTGCTTACCACTCTCTGAGGAGCAGGACTCACTGGATGCTCCAAGAAGGCAATCTCTGAGTAGATATCCTTCTCTCCCTGCTGCAGCCCTTAAATGAGATTAGGGAGGGGTAGACCCCAGGTCCACTCCCTTCTGGTCATGAAGAATTGCTTCCACCTGTGCTCCCAGGGCTGGTAATGCCCCTTCACCAGGCACTCAATCACTGGTTCAGGCTGTGACCTAATGGTTCCCATACGCAGTGCCTTGCAGACCTAAAGATGAGGAACTCAATATTACAAGATCATGTTCACGCCAGATGATTTTATGGGAATACAGAGAAAAGTGATAAATACTATACCTTACAGAGTTTAAAATATATTGTACTAGGTTAGGAAGTGGACCTGGGTGTCATAAGAAGATACAACTAAGATGGAGTGTTAGTATCATGTCAACAGGGCTAGAAAGGAGATACACTGTTACCTTCACCTATCCTACTGCCTAGGGATAAATTGTATGTTGTCATTTTCATACCAACCAATATCTGCAGAAACTGCAAGTACAAAGTGGGAAGTACAAAGAAGAGTGGCAAAAAGCTATTTGAGTCAAGAAAAACCTTAAGAAAGAGGAGAGAAGGAAAAAAGAAAAAGAAAACAACCAGAAAAGACTCACTTCCTTAGTACCACCTATTTAAAAATAAAAATTTAAAAAAAAAAAAAAATAGGATAGTCATGCTGAAGGCTTATGTTCTCCCAAATGTAAATGTAAAAGCAAGGGCAAACAAAGTAAAACAATGCATTTGGAAGTTGCTGCTACAAGGAAACATTTAAATTTGGCTATGTGGTTAAAGGTGAAAAAGGGGTGAACATTTATATAAACAAAAAGGAAATCCACAGGTAAACACAAGTATTACTAAAACTATGACATTTGGAGAAATTGTACCTTGAGATCTAAATCAACCTTTAGTTTAGAATGAAGCTTTCACGACCTGTTCACACAGGTCAGCAAATGCTACATTCTAAATCCAAAGCTTTTATTTGTATATGCAGAGGATTCCTGTGAGTTTAGCTCATGCATAAGAATCTACATAACAAACAAACAAACAAAAAACCATAGCTACAAAAATGTAAGTAACTCTAGAGATGAGCTACACATGTTTTTGATGCCTGGCATCACTTGTTTAAGAGGACCTGCTAGCGTATGAAGGCAAACTCAGGGCTAATCACTTTGGGCAATCAAAATCCAAAGAAAATAGGAAATACTAAAACAGACCATTGATTCAGGTTCATATTTGACAAGAAAGATCATCCATTTCCCTGCTATCAATTTCTGCATGTTTCATGTTTTACAATGAATATTTCAACACAATCTTTAAAGAAGTAGGAAAAAAAAAAAAAAAAGATTTCAGTATCATCTACTGAAAGATCAAAAAACAAGTAGAATTACTTTCTTTAAAACATGCTGATCTCTGCGATGAGTCAGCCACGATGTCAGATGGGTACTTACTTCAGCTACTCAACATTGCTTATACAAAGTCAAAACAGACTGTGGTTGTATCCCTTAGCTGCCTAAAAGCCTGTACAAAAGTTTTAACATAGCAAACACACTTCCTATATTTACACCTCTTGTAACTACAAAGATAGTACACGTACAAACCGTATCACTGGAAGGTATTTTCAGTGAAAAGGCCTGAAGAAGAAGCTGTGTGGTTCTCCTTTTGCACTCGACTCTCCAAATTCCTCTGTGCTCCCTCTATCAGCAGCCCAGTCTGGATCTGACTAAACACTTACTACCAAGCCCCCATTTTTACATTCTCTTGCACCTCGCATACACCTAATGACAGCTTCTCAAAGATACCAAATAGCCACAAGCACAACAAAAATAATTTATTTTCAGAAAATACAGTATTTATTATGTTCCAAAATCTATGCAATGTTCTTTTAAAAAGCTGAGTGACTTTCCCCCACACACTCCAGATGAGGGAGGGAGATCTTCGTTCTCCGAGATGCTCCAAACTGGGCTGGAAGAGAGGAAGGTCAGAGAGCACAGGATATATTTCCTATCAGAGCCATAGCAAGAAGCTCACAGCTCAGGTAAGGAACAGAGCGAGTACTAAAATTCTTGTGAGGCTTTTGCTGTCATGTAGACATGAGAGGGGTCACTGTAACTGAGAAAGATGCTGAATTAAGTGGAACCAAGGACTTGCATGCAGGAGCACAACAGGCAGAAACAGAGATCCTTCCAACTCTCTTCTACCTTCTTTGATCGCCATTCCTGAGATCTCCCTAGTTACAACCACAGTGATTTTATTCTAATAAAACCTGGCTTTCTGATCTCAAGAGAAAAATTCTCCTGAGGTTCAGGTCAGCTTCAATTCCTGTCACACTTTATTAAGTACTTTTCACAACAGTATGAAGCCTACTTTTTTAAAAGGGATTATCGCACATACACCAGTTTCTCAGATTTACAAGTTAGTAATTGAAAATATTAGCATTAATGTTTGATTAGGAAGGAGTACAGGAAGTGAGTTTGAACTTCAGCTTTCTTTGCAAAATCCCGTCTCTTCCTGAGACATCACAATGAAACCCTGCGTTACCAATAGCCTTCCTTTCTGAGCAGTTCCACTACTTCAGCATACATATTTGCAGAACCCGGGCTTTCAAATAAAGCATGCTTACAAAATCATCTGGCATTTTCTACTGTGATAGCTTGGTAGTCACAGCGTACATGAAATGCCAGCTGAAGATGGAATTTATTTATTTGCACTTTGGGAGCACTTGGGAGCACTCCAGTTCTAGAGCAGAACCCCACAAGGGATGCAAATAATGCTGCTCCTACCACAAGTCTTCAGAAAATTTAACAACATATTCGGGTTACCTCACAATTCAAGAAAAAATCCACCACAGATCCTACAGAGAACAAGATAGGAAAGGAGAGCAGTTACTTTAATGATAAAGTATAGTTAATCTTCAGTTGTGCAGGAAAAAAAAGGTGAACTGATCAAGTTCTACAAGTACCTTTAAAAAATTGTCATTTTACTTTTTTCTTTTGGGAAAGTTTACCATCATAAATCTAACTACAGTTCCTTCTTTTGATACCTCAGTATCATTATTTTGGAGGGAGAACTTGCATCACCACTCTTGAGTTACTTGACAGCTTAATGTTTTGCCAGTGGGAGTTACACTGCTCTCAGGGACATCTTATATAAAAATGCAGATGTCATGTTTCACCTAGCACAGCACATCTACAAACTCAAATGGACTCTTCTTAAAGCTCTGAAAATCAGCAGAGGTGCACCTTCCAAAGCAACACAGGCTCCTCCCTCTGAAAGTACTTTCACCTGTGATACATGATGAACATTAGAATATAAATATACTTCAAAGGTTATGCAGAAGGTTATGTAAGAAACTCCTAATTGAATGAGAAAAAGGCATAATTGTTAGAAGTGACTCAACCAAGGAAAGCCCCTTAGAAATTCTGCCTGACAGATTCATAACTCCTAGACCTAAGCTTTAAAATGTAGTATGTCTTGATCACCCATAAGTCACAGGGTTATTTGCTTGGTATTGGCTTGTTTTTGGTAGGGAGCATCGTTTATTTTTCACTCTGTGGTGGGTTCAGTATAAAACTAGTTTGGGGTTTTGGGTACTCAATAGAACAAGTAACAAAAAGTCATCACTTCCCATTACAGATGTCATACTCACTCTTTAAATGAACCCTCACTTAAATTACTCTAATTTTCACTTCCTGCTACTGCTTAGTATTATGTTTCTCTCTGTCACAAAAGAAAAAGGCCTTTGCCACATTTTTCTTTTTGCTTTTTGTTTTAAATTTCTCTTTGTGCATTCACCACCATACCAGCTCACTGCAAACAGAAACTGCATTCTAAAAATGCAGTACCACAAACTATAAATTTGAACGATTTGAGCAGAACTCCTTCATAGCTTTACACTTTACTGTACTAGAACATACTGTTTCTGAACACCTAACTTACTACAATACAATATGGCTTGGTGTCATCATTCCCATCTTCATGAGTGATCACAATGTAATTTCTTTTTTTGATTATCGACAATTTTTACCCATTATTTCATTGCTAAAGTTTTGGAACTGCATTACATACATAACCCAAAACAATTCCCCACAACCCTCGTAGAAACATTCCCTTTCAGTGATTACTATTATCTGACACTTAATCAGGTCTATATCCATTTAACATATGTTCCAGGGATGATATGAATGCTATATTTTAATTAACAATACACTATTACATTACTGCTATTTTTGTGAAACATTTTTTAAAAGATCTATTTTCTAATAGAGCCACACAAGGTTACTCCAGTTACTAGGTATTACCAAGGCTGTAATAGGATCTCAGCACATACATCCAATCTGTTTGCCTGGAATTGACACACACTAACTGTAGTTGCCTGGTTAATTCAACTTTTCTTAATAAGATCTAGATGCCACAAGAGTTTTCCAAGATTTATTCAAAATGAACATACAAGGCCAGAGGCCTCCTTCAGCCAACTTCTTTAAGTAGTGCAGATTCAAATTCCTTAATCATCCTCCACCTGAAGTGTTGTTGTTGTTTTTTTCTTTTATTTTTTTTTTTTAAAGCAAGCAGGGTTTAACTTATTCAAAGAAGAATGACTTCAGAAGTAAGGAGTGATTGTTTTTTTGAAATAATACTTTCTACTTTTTCTAAGATCTACACAATTCATGAGACTGATTCTTACCAACCGACAAGACAAACAGCAACTTCCAAATTAAAGCACAAGTGATCGTTACCACATGCGATGTTCACGACCTTCAGTTCACACCAGGTTAACTCTTCATGATTTTTATATTCAGTCAAGGTCTGGCCATGTACCACTGGTCTTAATTGTGATGGAGGTATGCTGGAGAATGATGAAAGACTTTGTTCGATGATCAAGAAGCAACCTCTTTCCCCTAAGGCTTTTATTGTGTTAGAGGAAGACAAGGGAGCCTACAGGGAAGAAAAAGATTCCGAGTTTGTACAGATGTGCAGAAATGGAACAAGTTTTTGCCACTTCCCCAGGCAACTGTTGGCTCAGGGTATTGTTAACATCCTAGCAACAGCTCCAATAGCTCACAAAGCATGTAGCAGGATCTTCCTTTGTTTGCTTATCTTGCCACACATTCATCTTTCTTTCTTTTATTTTTTACTTCAAAATTAGAAACTCAACATCAGAGAACTGTGATAGTACTAACAAACTAGGTTGTAGAGCAGCAGATTTGTAGAGATCAGTTTCATAGAACCATAGAACTGCTCAGGTGGAAAAGACCTTATAGATCATCAAGTCCAACCACAACCTAACCATACTAACCTAACAACCCCCCACTAAATCACGTCCCTGAACACCACATCCAAACAGCTTTTAAATGCATCCAGGAACGGTGACTCAACCATCTCCCTGTGCTTAACAACCCTTTCAGTAAATAATATTTTTCCTTACATCCAACCTAAACTTGCCCTGGCACAACCATTTCTCCTCGCCCTGCCAGTGAGAAGAGACCAACCCTGCTCCTTGCTGCAATCACTTTCAGATATTGGAAGAGAGCAATAAGTCTCCCCAGTGAGACCTGAATAATCCCCAATAATAATTAGCAATCCCCTTAATAATCCCCAATAATGTTTCACTAGCTGCATCGTTCTAACACACACAAACAAGGTATACTCTTCAAATCTTAAAAAAGTGTATTCTACTACTGGGAAATAGCAAAGGTAGTGAAGATTTACTGGAAATTTTAGAGGGGGAGGGAGGGGGGGGAAAGAACCAAAAAAAGCATCCTTGTAGAAATACAGCAACCAGAATCTTAATATAATCCATATAAACCCAGACAGTGCATGCAAGAAGAATGAATGACATAAGAAGCAAAGACAATCAATTCAAAAACATGTGAAAGGTCAAAAGGGCAAATAAAGCCCACATTTTACCAGAGTCAAATTGAAGTAAAAATCAAACTAGTTATTTTTATTATTATTACAAAATACTGACTTTCTGATTACTTTCCCACTGTACATGCTGGTATGGCAGCTTCTAACTTAACAAAATGACAAGAGAATACTGAGCTTGACCTCTATTCAGGAACACTTTCTTACAAGCAAGGAAAGAACATAACAACAGCCTGACTTATCAAGCCTGCCTCAGCAGATGACAGTCAAATACGGGATATAATGCAAGCAATGCAATCAGTAGAAATAGTGTAATGAAAAAAAAGATGAACAAAATACCACCCAGAAAAAATAAGTAACACACAGTGAATACTCACACAAACTAACAGCATTCTGAAGGGCAAAGTAAAACTCACCAGCTGGAGCGCAGAGAACCAACCTGCATGATCCATAAGGTTGTTTGGGAACTTATAACTGAGACTTCTACAGCTCTCACTATCTGAAAACAAAACACACACACAAATAAACAGACAAACAAACGCCAAGACAAATACTCATGGGCTGTGAACTCTAAGGTCACAATGCATCAAACAACTGCAAGACAACAGCAAAATATGAAGAAATTAAAACTATGCTCACTTTAACTTTGTTTCTACTCCGTTTTACCAGCAGCTGTTGCTTGGAAGCTCCCTCTACATTACAGCAGGCAGCTCTAATTCTGAAAAACGAGGCAAGAACACCTTTGCTTAAAAGTGGCAGCCAAGCTAAAAGCTGTTCTTTGTTTCTAGAGTTCTGCATTCTACAGATCCAGAAAAAAAGTGGACCTAAGCTTGTTCAAGTTACTGCTTACATGTGAAGAGCAAAGAATATGCAGCAGAGCATAATCTTTTTTATCTGAAAGAAAAATGCACTTTTTTTTAAACGCCAGGTTGGTATTTAATTGCTAAGAAGCAACATATTTTGACTAGTATAATCTAAATGTTATTTAGAAAATCCATACAGTTCAATAGCAATGCTCATTATATACGTGCTGCACCACAAACAGAATTTTTTCCCAGTAGCAATTTTGCGTGGGACATGAGAGGATATTTACACAGGAAAAGCTTTCTGCCAGATGAAGCTCCTTACCTCATCATGTAAAATCTTCTGTCTGTTCTCCTGGAGGTTAAATGCTTAGGAAAACAAAGCAGCGGGCTTGTTTTGTGGATAAGTAAATAAATCATGTGGTTTTGTGGCTTGTGGTAGCAATGGGAGGATGGTTGGACTAGGTGATCTTGTAGGTCCTTTCCAACCTTGTGATTCTATGATTCTACTATTTAGCCTGATGCTGACTTCTCATTAATCACATAATCACAAATATAGTTCACCATAGCACTAGTAAAGTTAGAAGCATTTACTTCTACAAGTTAATGAGTATCACAAAAAGATAAAAATATAAAGAAATTATAATTTTGCTGTTAGACTTACCACTCGCAGTGCAGAACTTTTAAGATTTGTAACACAGATCTGGTGCAACACTGCTCTCTTGTGGTAAAACTCATGCAGTTCAGTCACAGAACAGGTCACTTTCATCGATTATACACTCAAAGTGTATTTTATTCTAAGATGTTTGTTCCTGGTTAGAGGTTTACCATAGCCAGCACCTATTCCATCCCTGCACACTGTGCCCACCCATTTGCTGACTAAAAATGGTGAATTTAGGCTTCCGCTTTTCATTCTCTGACCCGCTGAAGTTAAATGCCTCAATTCACCTTAAACAGGAGGTGTGAATGCTTCCATTCCAATACCAATGGAAAAGAAAGAGCGAACGCTTCTACTCTCACACGCACAAAGGCTGTTCCAAAAGTAATACCTCCCATACAGAATGACACCTGACACGGAAGTGCTTACGAAGCAAATGTGCGTCACTGAATTCCTCCATGTGAGAAAAAAATGGCACCCACTGACATTCATTGATGCTTGCTGGACGTTTATGGAGACAAAACAACGGGTGTGAGTACAGTGAGGCTGTGAGTGGTGTGTTTCTGCGGTGGTGACAGCAACATAAAAGATAAGCCACAGTCCAGACAGCCAATATTTTTCAGAGCATGATATGCAGGGTCTTGTTCATTGCTGGAAAAAATGCATAGCTAGTAGTGGTGACTGTGATGAAAAATGGTGTTTTGTAGCAGAGAATTTGCTCTATCAAATCATACTGTTGCGCTTTTTATTGTATTTGCCAGGGAAAGAAATAGAAGGCATTACTTTCAGAACAACCTACTTAAATAAACTGCACATAGAGCCCTCTTCAGCATCTCAGGCAAATAGCCTGAATAAAAACAAACAAACAAATAAATAAAAAGGATTACAAACAAAGCTGGGACAAAAGTACCACACTGCTTTTCTTTCAACAAGCAAAATAAATCAAATTCGCACTGCAGGAGAAAAGATCCTGCTGACATAACCATTGGGAAAAATAATGAATATCGAAAGAATGGTCTCTTGAGTATAACAATTTGTTACTAGAACTACTTCCCTAAAAAAATAAATCTGTGGAAACTACTCTCTGGGACAATCAAAAATGTCTTTGAGCTGAACAGCTAGATAAGAGCCAGCTAAAATGAAGCTGAGATATTGCAAATCAAAATAAATATCTATTTTTGCTACTTTCATGTAGATTTGAATGATTGCTGGTGCAATTCAAAGAGGTTTCTGAATGTGTTGATAACTACCTCTTCCAAGTGGTACCGGAACACACAAGAAAAGGTGCTAGGCTGGAGCTTGTCTTCACCAGCAAGTTGTTGAGTAATGTGAAGCTCAAGGGCAGCTTTGGCTGCAGTGACCACAAAATGATGGAGCTCAAGACCCTCAGGGTGTCAAAGAAGGTGTGCAGCAAGCTCACTACTCTGGACTTCAAGAATTCAAACTTTTCAGGGAACTGCATGGCAGGGCAACATGGGATAAAGCCCTTGAGGGAAGAGAAGCCCAAGAAAGCTCATCAGTATTCAAGGACCATCTCCTCCAAGCATAGAAGCGGTGCATACCAAGAAAAAAGGAAAGCAGGCAAGAATGCCAGGAGGCCTCAATGGATCAACAGGGAACTTCTTCCTGGACTTTCTTAAGCACAGAAAGAAAGTCTATATGGAATGGAAGCAGGAATGGATTACATGGGATGACTACAAAGAAGTTGTTTGAGCAGCCAGAGATCAGCTTAGTAAGACTAAATCCCACATAGAATTAAGTCTATTCAGGGACATAAAGGGGAACAAGAAGTTCTACAGGCATATCAGTGATAAAAGGATGGCCAGGGAAGATATGAGCCCTCTCCAGAATGAAACTGGAGACCTGGTTATGTAGAAAGCAGAGGTGCTCAGTGACTTGTTTGCCACAGTCTTTGCTGGCAAGGGCTCTCAAGATCCATCCATGGGTTCAGGGAGAAATGGCAGGTGAAGTTGCCAAGACACTATCCATCATATTTGAAAGGTCATGGCAATATGGTGATTGGAAAAGGGGAAATATAATCCCCATTTTCAAGAAGCAGAAAAAGAAGATCCAGGCCAGTCAGTTTCACATCTGTGCCTGGCAAGATCATGGAGCAGATCCTCCTGAAGGCCCTACTAAGGCACTTGGAAAACAATGAAAGGTGATTGGTGGTAACCAACATGGCATCACCAAGGGCACATCATGCCTCATAAACTTGATGACTTGTTATGATAGAGTTATGGCATCAGTGGATAAAGGAAGAGCAACTGAAGTCACCTATCTGAGCTTGTGCTCAAAAAACATTTGATGCTGTCTCGCATGACATCCCAGTGGCAAAATTGAAGAAAAATGGATTTCATGCATGGATTGCTCACTAGATAAGGAATTGACTGGAAGGTCACACTCAGGGAGTTGCAGCCAATGGCTCAGTGACCAAGTGGAAACCAGTGATGAAAGATCAGTGCTGGGATCAAAGTTATTGAATATTTTTGTAGACAGCAAGGACAGTGGGATTGAAAGCACCCTCAGCAAGATTGAAAGCACCCTCAGCAAGTTAGCAGATGACACCAAGCTGAATGGTGCAGTTGACATGCTAGCAGAAAGGGATTTGTCCAGAGGGACCTGGACAGTACTGAGTGGTGAGCCCATGCCAAGCTAGGCCAAGTGCAAGGTCCTGCAAACTGGGTGGGGATAATTTCAAGCACAGATAAAGCCTGGGCAGAGAATGACTTGAGAACAGCCCTGAGGAAAAGGATTTGGGGGTGTCGGTTGATGAAAGATTCAACGTGAACCAGCAATGTGCACTTGCAGCCCAGAAGGCCAACTGTATCACATCAAGAGAAGCATGACCAGCAGATCAAGGGAGGTGATTCTGCCCCTCTACTCTGCTCTCATGAGACCCCACCTGGAGTATCACATACGGTTCTGGGGCTCTCAACACAGGACATGGAGTTGTTGGAACAGGTCCAGAGGAGGGCCACAAAGATGATCAGAGGGGTGAAGCATCTTCCCTATGAGGAAAGGCTGAGATGCTGAGAGAGCTGGGACTCTTCAGCCGGAGAAGAGAAGGCTCCGGGGGACCTTATAGCAGCCTTCCAGTACTGAAAGGGGCTACAGTAAAGCTGGGGAGGGACTTTTTATAAGGGCATTTAGTGACAGGACAATGAGAAATCATTTTTAACTGGAAGAGGGTAGATTTAGATATTAGGAAGAGATTCTTTACCGTGAGGGTGATGAAACACTGGAACAGGTTGCCCAGTGAGGGGGATGCCCCCTCCTAGAAGGCATTCAAGGCCAGGCTGGATGAGGCTTTGAGCAACCTGGTATAGAGGGAGGTGTCCCTGCCTATAGCAGGGGGTTGGAACTAGCTGGTCTTAAAGGTCCCTTCCAACCCAAACCATTCTGTGATTATATGAATTATGATTCACATACACAATTAAGTGCCTAGGTTTCAAAAATGAGGTCATTAAATCTGATTTATTAAAAATTATTCCTGACAGATTGAGTCCTCTGATTTTCAGTCCGTTCTAATTCTGCCAAACATGGGCCAAATTACTTCACTAATTTGTAACTGGATTTTGAGATGTTCTGGTATAAATCAAAGAACACAGATGTGGTATTAGCGTTATCTTATAGGAGATAGCTATTGTAGTGATGCATACCCAGGAATGAATGGGCAAAACACTCCTTGCCAAATATGCAAGGATATATATATATATATTTTATATAATATATATATATAAATACATATAAATACATATAAATATATGAAAATACAACTCAAATATATACAAAAATTACATTGCAAAATGAATGTGACAATGACTGTGACAATGTAGGAAGAAATACTGAGATGCCAGGAGGTAGGTTAATTGTCTGAATGGAATGTAACTACAAAATGCGTATCCTACACAACATGTAATGATGCTGAACACAAGCAGTAGGCAACAAAGGAAAATAATTTAGTACCTTTATGAAGAAATTACAGTGGTTTCACTGGTAAGTTATGCTAACTTATGCAAGTACAGCAAAGCTAAAACCAAATAAAAAGCGTATACTTGCCTTGAGTAAATTCTACTCATTAACAAAGATTTTCAGTTTTCAAAACTAAAAAGAAACAAAAGTATAGGCTATAAAAAAGAAAATATAGTATGTCCCATGTCATACCTTCAGAAACAAGAATGAGTTTGTTCGTTTAAAGCTCAAAATCACAAAAATCAAGAATTTTGTTGGGACTTAGTGTCTTATAGTCTTATAAATCTTTGAATTACCATTTAGAGTCTATGAAGACGATTATGAAAGTTGAAAAAAATATAATTAATGCCTAGACTTACTGCATAGTTTTATAGTCTTGGACCTTGATGTGAAAGCTGACAAGCTTTCCATTTTTGAGGTTTGTCATTAAAACCAGTAAGCCTTCATGGCTGTATTGAAGTACTAAACATATTTCAGTTTACATCAGTTCTTTTCAAAAACCTTAGCACAATTGTCAAGACATTCCACTGAAGTTAGTTGATCTTGTATTAAAGGTAGCTTATTCTAATTCTGATTTTGTGAAAAGTTATTAATAGGTTATTTTGAATAATGCTTCTTTTAATAACAAATTCATTTATAAGAAGGAATGAGTTTCTTGTAAAATCTCAATATTTAAACAAGTGAAACAAAGCTTTTCTTCATTACTATCATTTAAACTATCATAAGACTGCACATAACAGTACACTCTCCATGCCAAACTGTATAGTATCATAAACGTACATGCCTTAGAGAAAAAAAAAATGTAAACTATAAATATGAAGAACAATGTTGTTCAGAAGTAAAAGAGCTGCATTTTCTCCCTAAGGGTTTTAAAAATAATGTTTTACATCTTAAAACAGCTCTTTAATTGCAAGTTACTAAATCAAATCATGACACTGACCTAGGATAAGAAGAATGCCAAATTTTCATGAATTTTTCTCATCCCACAGGGATACTGCCCATGTTGATCACCAAAAAACTTCAGTAGCTTAGCTTTTCTAAAAAAAAACCTTAAAACTTAGCTTTTTCTATTTGTCTTTTAGAGAAATGATGGCATTCTATTAAGTATTAGAACCAATTCTGCAAACTACTCAAATTTCTTACAAGCATGCTTTAAATAATCCCACACATAATTCATAGATCACTTTGATAAACCCAGAAGGTAATACAGATGTGGCCAAAGCCTGCTGAAATATTCTCCTGAGTTTTCTCACCTACTCCTAGGAATATAGGAGTTGTGTTGCCACTGAGCAAATAAAGGTTTTTCATAGGTCAAGACGGCACGGATTCTTCTTATAGAGGATCAAGGTGCTTCAAAGCTGTTGATACAGATGTTCCAGTAAAAGAAAATAAGACGACAAAGCTAAATCTCACTAATTCTGAAAGGGAGAAAAATCTCCTCTGCAGCTGGGGCTAACATTTTCATTTCAGACTGTGACATCCAATGTTTTGCAACTTCCTACCACTGAAAACTGCCAGAAGTTATTAGACGCCTCCCTCAAAGTTCTCAAGCTATATCACAGTTCCCTGCCTTATCTAATTAACTGGAACAAGAAACAAAATCTCTTCGTATGTGAAACTGTTACACTGCTGGAAAGAAAAACAAAACACAGGGCCCATGACTTTTCTCCCACCTCTGAGTAAGCAGATCAACTATACAAACTATTATAGCATTATAGCAAAGTTCACAGTACACTGACCTAAAACTCAGTCCTAGTACCTAGTAGTCTGGAAAGCCAAACAGCTCACTAACATTTGTAGATGCTTCTGAAGTCTGAAACTGGATGGCTGGTTTAAGAGAAATTGTGGAGAAAAGTCTTTTCTAAACAAGGAGAATCCATTTTCAAATCCAAACTTCCAACTGGGAACTGCTCTTGACCAGACAAAATCTGAAGAAAACAGAAGCAGCTCAAAGAGTCCAAAACAATATCTCTTCCTAAAAAGAGAAAAAACTGCTGACCACAGAAAACAATAGAAGTAGAAGACTACTATAGCCAGAGCTTCCCAATTAACTCAGTTTCTCACTGCAGGAATTCCACCTTCACATCTGTCAAGTCTCAACAGAACAGTCATAAATCCAAAGACCCCTTGGATCTATGAATGCTAATATAACAAAAGAGGTAACTTGCTCAGTATCTGAAGTGTGAAGAGGTGAAGCAAAAGAGATCTTCCATAAGCTTTACACATAGCAGGACCCACTTGCTTTCATGTTCTCTTCTGCAGGCACTCAAGAATTTCTTTCACTGTTACTCCCTACTTTATCAGAGCAGCAGACAAAAGACAACTAGAACTCTGATAGCAGAGGTCAAGTTTACTAAGCAGAGGGTCAAGCTGCTTGTTCTGTGTGGATTTCATAGCAATTTATGTAGAGAATGTAGAAAATACATAATTTAGAAGCAAACAGAAAGGGAATGTCTGGCTGTTACGGACTGTGAAAGGAATGAGACAATGTGATGAAGTTAAACAATATGTAACAATCAGGGGAAAACACCTTGAAAACATTATTTAAGAAACAACTAATTCCATAAGCTCCAATTTTAGTCAAAATATAACTTTTGAAATTAAAACTAAGTATGGAATTTGAACTGCAAATTCTAACAACTCAGCAGATCAGACTGGGCAGTAGCAGGGAATGCAAACGCCACTGTACTCTGCGCAGGTGGGTAGGAAAATAGAAGATGCACAAGGACATACAATGGATACAGTTCACAGTTCAATTGATGTAAAGCTTGTCTAATAATCCAGATGCATAAAACCAAAAGATTAAGCAAAGGCAGCTATTTCAAACAGTAGATCACAAATCTGTAAATAAGGAACTCCCAGTATTCTGGCAAAAAAAGTGTAAGCACTCTTTAAAGTAATTTTAGATGATACAACCTAAGAAGTTGTCTAATATGGTCAGGTCTTAAGATACAAAACAGTCTGCAAGACAGAAATGTCACGACTACACACATATTTGATACAAAGGAAATTTTATTGTATACACTCTGAACAAAGACTTCATACAGAGAAGCCAGTGATAGAAATAAGAAAGGGTTATTTATACATAGAAGTTAGACTGCATGTTAGCAGATCCCTCTAAAAAAGTCTTATTTTTTTTTGTGAAGACAACTCGCTCATGTTACAAGCATCTAACAGACAGCCTGCAGTGTAGTTAGAGTAAGACAAAATTTCACAAATAAAAGTTTCTCCATAGATGCAAAATAAATTTAAACATTATTTGCATATGAAATATGGAGCTGTATTAACAAACTGCAAAGAAAACCAGAGGAAAGTGTACTACAGTGTTAGCTACCATCAGCTGTATGGAGTCTGCTATACATAATACACTCCCATCTAAAGTTTACACTGTTTCATTATTTACACTCAGGTGCAGAGACAGCACACACCACGGCTGCCACACCAGTAATTACATTTCTTTCACACATTTATTTCCTTTATTTCCCAAGTTTAAGACACAACGCCCCACAATAACAAGATACTTTTTTTGGTTGTGTGCTTCTCATAAAGCATCAGATTCACAAGTTTGGTTGCTGGGAAACTAAGAGGAGGCAATTTCACATACCTACAATCCATACTTCAACAGCATAAGACAGAGACATTCTCTAGAACACATTACAGCAGTTTCACAAAGCAGCACTGCCACTTACACACTGCACAAGTTTCAGCAGAAGTCTTCTTCCATCAGTTAAATATGAGGTCTCACTTTCCACGCTGATACTTGTTTAACTTTGTCAGTTCTTACAAGGCTAGAATTTGCATTTGTCTTCAGGCTGCAACGTCCAACCTAGGGAAAACAGGGGCAGCATTAGGTAAAATTATACCCAAGACAACCAAATGAGAAGAAGTTTACAATAAAGACAGTTTAAAGATGTTCTGTACTCTTAACCTAGGAAGAATGAGATAGCAAACCTGTGAAATTACTTTAAGCACATTTATTCTTCAGAACACTTATGGGTAAACAATTAGAATAAGCATATTCATCATACTAATCTTGCAGTTAAGCCCCTACTTTAACCAAAAGAGACAACAGTTGACAAGGTAGAAGGAAGGGATGCCATTCAGAGGGACCTCACAAGCTAGAAAGGTGGGCCCGGGTGAACCTGATAAGGTTCAACACAGCAAAGTGCAGAGTTTTGGACTTGGGCCGGAGGAATCCCAGGCATCCATACAGATTTAGGTTGGGTGTCAGGGGGAAGTTCTTTACTACCAGAGTGGTGAGGTGCTGGAACAGCTGCTCAGAGAGGCTGTGGATGCCCCATCCCTGGAGGTGTTCAAAGCCAGACTGGATGGGGCCCTGGGCAGCCTGGTCTGGTATTAAACGGGGAGGTTGGTGGCCCTGCGTGTGGCAGGAGGGTTGGAGATTCATGATCCTTGAGGTCTCTTCCAACCCTGGCCATTCTGTGATTCTATGAACATGCTAGCACTCCAGTCCCTCTTCCAGGGCTTTATAAATTCAGCTGCTAGATCTGGAACAAAAGATGATCCTTAAATAAGCTCTTCCTGGATCTCACTTCCATTTTCTCATCTAGAATCAGGTATGCTAGTCATGCAATGCAGTGGTCTACAATACAAGCCTGGCTGTTTTGTTTAAACAAGTTTCTAGCTGTCTGTATTTTTTCATGTGCTCTTCAACAACATTCGGAATCTTTATTCAGAATAAAGATGCAAGTCTGTAGAAATGATGCTGCCACAAGAGAAATGCTAAACCCAAATCTTTCATTTCATCTTTGAACACATAGCAAGTTTAGACAGACCTCTTGTAAAATTAGTTAGTTAATTAATAGACTTACTAAATACACAGTTTCTACACACGAATAACTACTAATTACCATCAAGCAAATGTCCGTACCTCCATAAGCCACATGCTACATTTTTCAAGATACAAAAAACATATATAAAAACATACCAGTGGGATTTCTGGACTAGAAAATGGTGAGCTATCAAAAGATCTGTTTTCTTTGTCCAGTGAATCATCCTCATCTTCATACTTATGTGAAAATTTCTGTTTTAGTGCATGAGTCAGTAGAGCAACCGGATCCCAATCTGAGCTTCTCCTTTTTTTCAATTTAGACACCGGAGTACCTCCAGGTGACCTATAAAGAAAATGTGTTACTGCCTGCCCGCAATTATGTGCTTGGCTATCTAAAATCCCAAGACGCGACTTTTATATACTCCCTCTCCTATCCAAGGTCACACAAATAATGCTGCTCACGTTATTTTCAGCAATTCACCAAATAGGACTACTAACAGTACACTTAAGAACTTGTCAGCCAGATTGTTAGCTCAAAAACACTGCTCGTTAAAGAACAGTGGCAGTAAATCAATCAAGTGGTAAGGTAATGGATTAAAAGAAAAAAATAAAAGTACGGTTTTTATAACAGGCTACATTTCATAGCTATTTTTAAGCACATTAGTGGGAAATGTCCACTATGTTGAAAAAGGTTATGAAATGTTTTAATTTGATATAAACTTCAGTAAGAAGTATACATGAAAAAAAAGAGAACTTACACAATTTCTCAGAGCAGTCATATTTAAAAAAAAACACCACCTCATTTAAGTAAATATGCATCCAGATGAAAACAAAGTCCTATTAATAAACCCCACTTGAACTCACTTCATACGTTACTCACCACTCCCACCAGGGAGGTGGTGGAGTCACTGACCCAGGAGGTGCTCAAGAAACATTTAGATGTTGTACTGAGGGACATGGTTTAGTGGGAAATATTGATGACAGGTGGATGGTTGGACTGGATGATCTTAGAGGTCATTTCCAACCTTGGCGATTCTAAGATTATCAAAGGAAATGTATCAAATTTGGCACAAAGGCTTCTAAGAGACTTTTCATCCAAGTGAGCACCTAAGCATCCAAATATGAAAAGTTTATAGTCAACAATTAGAAAAGATGTTCTTATCAAATCCAAAATTGAAAGACAGCAAAAAGACGCCAGATCTAAAGAGCACCTCGCACCCCAGTGCCAACATAAATATGGAAATTAGTGACTAGTCCAATAAATTAAGTCATAAAAGTCCACACTAACTATTGAGATATTTGAAACACATCTATAAGTACTCACACTTTTGCCTAGTAAAGCGCTATTTCCAGATAAATGAACTGCTCCTAAAGCTCACTGACAGCAATGAGCTCAAACTCTGACAATTACAGACGATGTGATTTAACATGAAACCTGGAAGGACAGAGTTCACCCTTCATATACAATCAAGCTGTAGGAGCACTTGCCCACTATGTAAGGCGGTGCTCATGCAGTAAGCGCAGGATCCTCAAGCTCTGGAAAACAGAGGCCTACTCTTCCCCTTAAACTGCTGTAAGACTACTGCCTGACAGGCTGGACAACAACATAAGCCCAAAGGTAGAAGGAAGGACTGCAGATATAAATTTTTTGTACGGTTAAGTTCTACCTTCAGAATTCAAGTAGATGCCTAAATCCAGGAGCACTTCAGATACACACCTATCAGTTCCTACTAAATATGCCCCTGCTGAACATGACGATCATTCAAACTGTAATTGTAACCATTTCACTTCTCACTTTCTTCTTTCACACTACATGAAATTACATAGAAGAAAACACACAAGGGCTGCCCTGAAAGTAATGCCTCCTATTTTATGAAACTGGCCCACAGTGGGGGATTGCTGGCAGTATGACAGTAGAGCCTGAACTTTACTGCCAATGTTCTCTTATTCATTAGATGTTCAATTGTTCTTGCACACTTTTTTTAAGCTCCAGAAGTTCAGAAAGGACATCTGACAACCTTTATCATATCTAACAAAGCAGACAAACACTGACACAAAGACACGTTACAGGTTTGAGTAAAGAAATTTTGTAACATGTCAACCCAGCTTAAAATCAAAATAATGCACCATGTTGTATGATAATACAACTGCACTATTTAAATTCCTGAAGCATCTTCAATAAGACCAAGAATGCATTTAACAGTTCAAAGGAAAGACCAGAATATTGTAGTTAAGTTAGTTCCCAGTGTTCCCCATAAGATACATCCTTTCACAGTGAACGTAAAAAGTTTACTTTTCAAAGCACTTTCCAGAACCCTGTATGCAACTTTGTAAGTCATTTTCAAATAGACTCAGTCTTGAAACAAAAGAGACACACACACAGAGAATCAAACCACCTCAGATTTCTATACTAATGTAGGACATAAGTTTTAAAAGTTGTGATGTTCAGCATGTTTAAATTGATCTAAAAGCCGCAGTATGAGTATCTTACGCTCCAGTCCAAGAACTTAAAAATTACAAACTTATGTTTGTCAGTAGTAGCTGCTTGTTAAACTGATGTTTCATCTTGGTGTTCTCTGCTGCTGCTTTAACTGCTGTGATGACTGCACAGCCTTGGATAATTCAGGTACACATTCAATTCAACCTACCTTTCAATAGCACGCAACTGAACTTTGTTTAGATCTTTCAAAACATCCATCATGCTAGGAATGTTCTTCATCCTCTGGGGATCAGCATTATCACCTGTAGTTGAAGCACTGTTTCTTGCAGCACGACGCTGTTTTATAAGTTCAATTGCTGAATTACTAGCATCAACACCAGATGGTGCAGCAGAAGGAAGTGGGGGAGGAGAAGGAATTGCAAAGTGATTGTGAGAGACAGACAATGGTGTAGAAGTCATGGTTGGCACTGGGTAAGATCCATCTGGAATGCTGAATGTTCTAAAGGGTTCTGAATGCAGTCATAAAAGAAAAAGAGGGATTTTATTTTTAACAGTCAGTTAACTATCTTAGCAATTAACAACATTAAACCTGAATCATCCTAGACATTGCTAAGTCCAGATAAGATGACCCATCCTCTTAAAGCACTTCCTTAACCAACTCATGCATCATACCACAGAAGAAAATAAGTGACAAGAACAATCTTGGTTTTAAACACATAGATTAAGCATACATGAAATAATAGAACTGAGGTGGTTTGGGCTGCTCCAATTTTCTCCATTTATGTCTTTGATCTTTGCACTAGATGCATGAGGAACCTGAAGCAGAAAGCACCCTGCAGCTACATGCAGTTCATTCTCAATGGTCTGAAGGTTACAATAAACCGAATGAAGCACCAATTAAAACTACAAAACATAAAACAGATTACAAAGCTGTATGCAGAACACTAAGGAGAAGTGTCAGCAGAACTAAGCTGAAGGATAAGCGGCCTCAGAACTGTTTAAGTTCACTTGGCACAGTACTCGCTACACAAACATAAATCACAATCAGTCCCAACGCTTTAACAGCCCAATGAAGTTAGTGTACAAGGCAAGCAGGATCTCAAATCATTTAAGGGAGAAGTCAGAAGACTGAAGCTCATATTAGAGACTAACTATCTTTGATGCTCCAAAGGTGGTTGGACACCTACTTGAAGCACCTGTTTATCTTAAATCCTGAATCTGACTTCCTCAGAATGTTTTGACCATTATTTGATAATATGTCAGAAGCTGTACATCACTCTAAAGTTAAAATTATTATTTTTTAAACAGTAACTGGTGGTTTATTACTAGTGCTGTTACCAAGTTCCTTCACAAACATGAAAATGAATATAGACATCACATAGGATCAAATTGCATTTGAAATTGGCAAGCAAGCCATGAAAAGTTGAAGGGTGGTGAGGCTCGTGGAGAAAAATTTTTTTTAAAGTAATAAATAAACCACAGCAGCAACACAACTACCACAAATCAAATACTACATTAATAAATGCTGTTGGTGTAAGTAACTTCAGGTAAAGAAATTAGAGATATTCTATATCAATCTCAGAGGCATGGCAATCCATGAAGAAGACTCCTAAGGCAGAAAAAAAACCAGAAAGGCTTACGTGATGGTATGCTTCCTAATGTCTGTGCTGCAACAATCGCGGCGATCTGAGTACGAAGACAAGTTAGCTCATCTTCAAGAGCAGAAATTTTCTGGAGTGCTGCTTGATCAACAAGACTGTCTTTTCGTGTACTGGTTTTTGAAACACTTGGTATGGATTCTATAGAGGGATGTAAGTCGCGATAAGCTGTACTTTTTTCTTTTCTCCATAATTCGGTTCTAGAAAGGAATAAAAGACAGTTTAAAAGGTTCAGCCAGCAAAAGAAATCTCAAGACTCCACATCTGTCCAAGCAAGTTATCATCATTCTGCAAGACATAAAACTTGCAAACTACTTAAGAAAATATTTAGCTGATCATAACTTAAAAAGTGTTTTATATCTTCATCAGTTAAAGTAAGATACAAATCCTTGAACAGTCATAATCAAAATAGGTAGTTTACTTGGGGATAAATTATACAAGGCTGTAGTGCAGGACTGAGCTACTACTATTCCATTTGACTGTGGGGCCTCTCCCTTTTCCCTGCATGAAACAATAGATACAGAAGGCAGGGAGAGTCAGCAATAATCTCTTCAAAATGACTTCACACATTTTAGTCATTTATCAAACTCTGCAAGATGAACACTGTAAGCAGCAAAGAACTTGTAATCTTTCAGAAAGTATAGTAGAGGATAATCATAAATTTTAATGCTTGCCAAATAAGAACCTTATCTTTTTTAAGCTCTAAACGTAACACAAATGCATTAGAGGATTGTGCTACAGCTCTGTATTTCAACTTTAAGCGTTATTTCAAGTCAAGACCCGGAGAAATAACTTTAAAATACAGAATGAGCATAAACTCAAACTATCAGGATGAGAAAATGAAATGAAGAAATTAAATTTACTTTATTCCAAATTCATTAAATATTCACTGAAACAAAACCAGACCATTCTCTTTACATCCATCGTCCTTTTACTTAAAACCAGACCTGCAACATTGTTTTCAGATTTGTGAAAATGTTGTTTTTCATACTAGGTCAAAAGGAAGAGATATGCATTACACCTGGCCTTGAAAATCATACCACAGAGCCAGAAGAGGAGGAAGAAGAACAAAAACAACAGAAAAATGAAGTGTGTTGGATGAGAGTTAGACGAGCTAAAGAGCAGCACAAGCAAGATAAAACAGGACCCACAGTTTCTTTTCAAAGTACTCTCACTATTTTAGTATTTTGCAAGTGCTTCAAAACAACTTTGGTAGTAACAGATGAAGAACCCAAAGATGAAAAACAAATATATCACAACTTCTATAGTATAAAGTGTGTCAATGAATTTATTAGCGTCTTGAAATTTCAATACCAGCAAGAGTAAACAAAGATAACAGAAAAACAGATGTCAGTATAAAGCTCAATTACACTCTAGAATGTGGAGATGGATACAGAAGTATCCACATTTAAATCTTGCTTCTGACTCCTCCTCTGTCTTTGAACAGATCCTATATAAGGAACAGTAAGACATTACGAAAGTCCTCATTACTAAGAGAGCAGTTTTGCACTGGAAGAGGCTACCTAGAGAGGCAGTTGATGCTCTGTGCCTGTTCGTGTTTAGAGGGCATTTGGATAATGCTCTTAATGATAAGCTTTAACTTCTAGTCAGCCGTGAAGTAGTCTGACAGCTGGAGTTGGTGATCTCTATAGAACTTTGTCAGTTGAGAGGGATCTATGCTCTTCAGTCCATTAAAGTAACAAACTTCACACATACAGCACTATAGCAATCAGATTCAAAGGAGATATTTAAATATTTTTTCTGCATTTTCTCCTTTATAATGTTTATCAAACACTTGTGAACTAAGACATGAATAAGAAACGTCTAATGCTTCGTTGCAACACGTTTTTCTTAAACTTATGCCCCTACAAAATACTTCTTGAGTAAAAACATGAGTTAAAAACACCACTAATTTATCTGATATGCCATTAGGAGGAAAGGCAGTACTTAGCACTAGAAATCTTTCGGATAAAAATATTCTACACGGGAAGAACTTCTGGATAAAGCTTGCAGGCTTGGTTTAACTGGAACCCTGAGAAAGCTTGGAGACAAGAAGACAAGAACAAAAGACAAACGTTTGTGCTATTACTCCTTTCTATGCGTATATTTTACTGCTACTTACCTAAATCTAGCAAATGGTTGTCCTTCCTCATGTGCTACCCATAGGACATCAGCAAGTGATGGAGCTACAGGAGTCGGAACCACGCTTTGTTCATCATGACCCAATGGACTCGGGTGGTGAACAAACTAAGACAAAAATATGCATAGAAAAACTGGGCTTAGTGCACACTAAAAATTTTGCCTCACCAAAAAACGTTTTAAATAGTGCTGTAAGCATGTTGAGAAAGTGACCCTAAGGAATGTGAAGTATCAGTTAAACTTACTAAGAAGATCAAGAAAGCTATCACTGCCTTTAGGAATTAAAAGATACAAGTAGTTGAAGCTTATGTATAGCCATAAATTGCTTACCTGAAAATAAGGTCTTGGGTAGGGCTCTAAAGAAAGAATTGTCCCAAGTCTACGAACAACACTTCGAGTAGATCCGTATTCCTTTCTTTGGCAAACAGATATGACCTAAAAACGAGAATACCTTATAATAGAAGGACCAAAACTGAACTCCCCTTTTTAAATATTTTTTTATAGTTTTTGTATAGTTTTTATATTAAAGGGTGTAACATCCTATGCGGTTAAGGGCAATGCAGGCAGGTTAACGTAACCTCCCCACCCCACACCCTTCTCAAGCTGAAGGTTCTAGAGGGTTTAGCAGCCTGCTTCCAAACCACACGCAGTCAGCCTGACCCAGCACGTATGGGAAGCACAAAGGCCATGGAGGAACGCAGCAGGTACGTCGCATCAGTAGCAGGATTCTGAGGTAGCGAACGGAAAAAAAGCGCATTCTTGAGCAAGCAGGCTCAGGAATCCTCTCGTAAGAAGCAATAAAGAAGCGACACAGGCGTAGCGTACCTTGGCCTGGTACCTCCGTAACGCCGCACACAGCTGCCGGACGCTCGCTCCCGCCGGGACGGCTGAGGACAGGCACGCTCTGACCGCACGGCCGCCGCCCAGCACGCGGGTTTCCAGCAAGGCGGCCTGTCGGCGAAGCACCGAACGCACACAGGAGAACCGGGGAACGGCCCGAGCTCCCGGGCAGCTCCGCACCAACAGAACGGACCCCCCGGGACGCGCAGCGGTACCTCCCGCCGGCACGCGCCCTGCCCCCCTCCCCCGGCCGGCGCTCCCCCTCCTCGCCCGGCTCTCACCTGCTCGGGCGGCCAGCCCAGGTACTCCAGCAGGCGCCGCAGGAGGTGCAGCAGCAGCACCATCGCGGCAGCGCGAGGCGGAGGCGGCCCCGGGCCGGCACCCCGCGCCCCTCGAGCCCCGGCCGGCGGCACCTATCAGCGGACGGGGGCGGGACGGAAAGGAAGTCTCGCCAATAGAGAGATGGCACCGCTCAGCACGGCCAACGGAGAGCCGGGGGCGGGCCGCTCCCGCGGGGCGCGTCGGGAGGGGGCAGTTTGAATGCCGCCGGCACGGCGGTTGGTGCCGGCCGTCGTTGCCATCGTTTGCGCCCCGAACGGGCAAAGCGGCGGCTGATGAGGAACCGCCTCCACGGGGGTGTGCAGCTGGTGGGCAGCGAGCCACGCCTGGCTTAGCTTTGGGAGGATGGGGCCCGAAGGGAGGTCTTAACATCCTCCGTGGACAGCAGAGCCGTGCTCCTGCTCCTGAAAGCAGGCAAGCAGCATCCAACTCTGTCCTGTAAGAGGACAAGGTGATGCTCCTCTTCTTGTGTGCTCAAGTGGAAAAGAATAACAACTAAAGTCTCCATTAATGCCTTCCTAGGATGATACAAACAAAAAGTCACCTTACATTAAGTGTCAATTTCAGGATAGTTAAGGTAAAGTTGCTTTGGCCACCTTAAAACAATGCAGGACCCAGGACCAAAGGAAGTAAAAAAGCACAAAAAGGCTTCTGTTCTCACTCTGGCACGGCAAGCATTCAGCTCCTTAGGTAATTAAGCAACGGTCCTCAAACTTCTAAGCTTCCAGGAGAGGTCCTTTCAGCTAAACAAGAGTCTGCAAGCACAGTAAGTAACTTGGTACAGCAAAGTGATGTGGGGTATTTTGTGAGAAAAGGAACGTGGACATGTGCAATAACAGTACACTATACTTATGAACAAAAGAAACTCCTTATGGCAGCAGGACGTGACTGGGTGACAGCTGTTCAGCTGCTAACCACTATGACAGAGGGTATGCCACATCCATACATACCAGCTGCATCCTACTGGGAGAAACTAATGCACTCCAGTGGAGAAGAGTCTCCAGCACAGTAATATCTATGCCACCCTCAAGTGTCCAATTAACTACATCTGTCCATTAATTTTAACTGTGTTGAAAAAGTCTGTTGTTGCTTTCTCACTGTTTCATCTGCCCAATGAGTCAAAAAAATAAACTACGTTTAAGGTCTGCACGCAGTTAATCTTTTGACTTATTCAAAGAATTACAGCAAGGTAAATTTCAAGAAAGGACATATGATATTATCACATGAACAGACAAAACTAGACTACTAAAAGTCAGTACAATATGCAAAGCTTTTTTGTTTTTTTCATCTCACTTACCAAGATTTGAGTAGTACTGTCTGATTACTTCAAATCAGTTTCAAATCAGAAATTTTTCTCCAGCTGTGTAGTTATTGTTACATCTGTTCAGAATTCTGACTCTCAAAGAGCAGCTTGCACTGTTATCAATAATACTAGTTTCAAAGTTGTCAAAAAGTTGAGATAAATTGCTAATTACAGGGCATCATCTTTATTCATGTTTACAGGTGTCTCAGTTACAGCCCCTGAACGTAAACCTATCCTGCAACACCTGGGTGGAATGCAACTGCTATAACCCTTCTCATGCAGTTACTACTGTGGCTATTATTTGTAACTTGTGATGTGGATTGATCTTGAGACAAAATACAGAGGAAATAGGACTTATAAGTTGGTATTTAGAAAAGGGTTCAACAGTATTTGCCTTCAGAAAATACATTCACCACCTCTCCAACATCTCCTTACCAAAGGAGGGAAAATGTCCACAGGGCTGGAAAAAGGCAGGTATCTCAAATATAACTGCACAATGGAATTGATCCTCGTTTAACTGCATCATCATCAATAACTGCTTTAGAACCACAGGTTTCAGCAGGAAAGTGGTACTTACTAACTTGAATCATTTATTTCTATGCAATTCAGACCTGCTTCATCTACTTACAAAAGGATTTTGTGAAAGGACAGCTTTAATAAATGAAGAGTGATGTGGGGCTTACAAATTGGTGCTTTTGGAGGCAAGTGAAAAGTATAGAGTGAGAACTCTTCTGCATACTCACTAAGTGCCAAGACAGCAAAGCTAATGCAGGAAAGGCTTCACTGTTATGCAGGTGCTTGTTTTTACAGTTATGCTACTGATTGTTTCAGGGAAGTAAAAGAATGTGAGGCTTAATTCTAAACCGAGAAAATGAGCAAGTGCATATCATCTAGACCAGCAACATAGCTGCTACAGTTTATTTTCCTATAAGAATGTATGTTTGATTTCCTATGAACTGTGTACATGAAGAGATGAAGGAGATTCAGGAACTCTTGTATTGCAGGACAGCAGCAGGTTAGAATGAATTCAAAGTGTAATTGAACATCTGACACAGGAAGAAAGCTTGAACCCTCTTTCTCCTGCCCAGGATCTGTCAATGACAGTCTTTAGCTTTCAGCAAGAGAAATACAGAATGCACTGAATACTTCCAATTCACTAGTCATACAACTACTTCAGCAGATCTAAGAACTTCAAACCACGTTTTCCTTATTAATTCCAACACAACTGTGAAAATTCATTATTCAATATATTGAAGGACTAGATAGTATGGTAAATGCTTAATTTTATAATCAAGAAAAAGTCTGAGCCCAATTTAGTTTCTACTTCTCACAGATCTTTGAAGGACTGCAACCTGCATCTTGGATTATCTGAAATGAAGCACTCAAACCTACAGCTGTCACTGTCTCTCCTGTAATTAAGAAATTATGTTTATAAAAAAATGCACTCAAGTTAAGTGGAATTAAAAAAAAGAATTTTTATAACCTAACCTACAGATATGTCTAAGGGTAAGGCTATGTAACAATTACATGCCATTATCAAAGCAATCTGTACTAGATTACCCTGCACATTCAGTGAAGCAGAAAACTTAGGCAAGAACTACTTTTCAATAATAAAAAAAAAAACAGGTCATCAAAAGAATCCAGCTTCAACTTGAGCTAGACTAACTATTCTGAGGATATGATAGTAAAGTTTGGTCCTACTCATTAGTTTCAGATAGATGTAGTAGTCCCATTAAGATAGGCTCTGACACTGTCAGTATACCAGTTTATTGTTCTGCTCCTTTTCTTGCTTCTAATTCAGTATACACCAGTTACATGCAAGATTTACTTAGAAAAATAATCAGTTCACATTTCAAATGGTTATTAAAAGATGCACTGTACACACAAAAGCAGGTTTTGCAAAAAGGGTATAGTCTGCCTAAACTTCTTCAAATGTAAGGCAGAAATTATCCTTTAGTACCTACCACTGAAGGGCAAATATTAATCTTATTTCCCTTTCTACACAAGTGCTGGCACAGTAGTGCAATCTGAAACCCATTTTCTTCAAATACAGTTAAAACCCTGTTTTTTTGCCTTCCACTATTTAGTATGGATAGGTCACATAGTAAACTACTAACAAAGCTAGTAGGAGAGCATAAGTATTTAAGACAAGTACATTTTCATTTTAACCAAAGTACTTTTTTTCTTTTTAATACTGTAGACTGACTCCTACACTTTAACTACAGCACTGAAAGGGCACAACTATTTAGAAAAATCAGTGTAAAAGACTAACTCATTTTTCACATCCTCTGCTAACAGCTTTTATCAACTTACAACTTCAAACTTATACACTGGATAAAGTGGAATACTACGAGCATGTATTTCCAGGGCATGGTAACAGAACACTTCATATTATCATTCAGTATATTTCAAGTATTTTTACTGATTCAAATTTTAATGTAACTTGCTTTATGTATTTTCAAGGGAATGTGTTGGGTTGGTGTGTGTTTGTTTTCCCTCCAAGATCTCACTAAAGGCTGCAGATGTGATAGAAAACTTAAAGACTTACTCTTGCCAGATCACTTACCTGAAGAGGGGATTCCACATAAAAAAGAAAGTAAAGAGGCCATTTAACAAGTTGAAACCAAGACAGATATAAATGCAGCACTGATACTGGCATCAATTTCTTACTTAAAATGTGGAAGATTAAGCTACTTAAAGCTGAAACTTGTTGACCCTGAAAATGCCACCCCTAATCACAAACAGCACCTTTATCCTGAAGTGAGTTTAAACTACAGGTTTAAAAAGCCTTAAACATAGCACTATGTTACCCTTGACAAGAGAAGTGTCTTTTGATGATGGAAGGCATCACAAGGTATCGATAATACATGACTAACCAATTCTGTAACTTGTGTCCAGAACAAAGACAGCTGTAGACAGTTTTCTACCAACTGTAGAAATAGCAGAGAGCGCTCCAGTTCAGAGTTCAGAGTTTCTAGCACCAGTGGTTTGGAAACAGGTTTCTAAAATTCACATTCCAAAGAGAAATAATCTTGAAACTCACTGAAGAATTCATATACATATGTATTCCTCGGGCTACTAGAGAACAGCTACTGTTACAATCTTTTAGTTTCTCTCTCTAGCATGAGAAGAAGAATCAAGAATCAATTTATCATTTCAAGACCTCCTGTAAATATGATTCTTGTGAACTAATGTATAATCAACCTCATACATGACTTTGTATTCACGGTATGACTGGATAACTATCATTAAAAACGTTTTTAATAAAAAAATAAGTAACACAGAAGTAGCAATCAGCTGATAAAAAATGCTCCTCCAAGATTTCAGGTGTGCAGAGCTGGAAGTTTACTTCAGAATAAAACACAGACATAGGGGAGAATCAAAACTTTTAAGAGTTGTACTTGACCATGTATTTGGACAAAGCAGAATTACACTGCATATAACAAACAGTAAAATTTCTTAAAAGTTGTTACAAATATTTTACTTTCTAACTGTACGATCATTAACATAGTTTACTATATCAAGATTTTTTTTTTCCTAAAGGCTTAAAACAGAAAAACAATCCTTCTAAACTACTTCCAACAGTAAAATTTAAGTAAAATGCTTACATTCATTTGACAACAAAAAGAACATATTAAAAATGTTGCGTGGGTGGTGCAAAAGCTGCTCTTTCAGCTTTCTTCCAGGGTTATTCCTGCAGAAAGAAAGAAAACAGTCTTCTTGTAAACAGTTAACAAACAAACACTAAAAATATTTTTCCAAGTGATCTTCTACCTCCCCTCCAACAATCATCTGAGATTCTGTAAGAAAATTCATATATTTTGCACTTCACAAACTGCTTACCTTTTCCTCCTTGCGTCTGTCCTTTTCTTCGTTGTTCTCCATCGTTTCTTCTTCATCTTCCACAATCCCATCCCCTTGGTATTTGTCATGTGTCCACTTCGGACTGCTACCTGACTTTTTGAAGTTAAAACGCCCTCTGCCACGCTGGAAAGTACCACGGCCCCTTCCTCGTTTGGCCCAATAATCCACACCATCATCTCTGTCATCATGCTATAATATACCAAACAATAAGGTTACAACACCTCTTAAATGCTGTACTCTGAACCAAATTTACACTATGTACAGAAAAAACAGTGAAGAAAAAAATTGAAAACAATTCAGGTAATCTGTATATTACATTATGAAACACACCCCTACAATTCATAATGCTATGACTAAAAGTACCATGAAAAACCTGATTTAAGAGTCATTATTAGCCGTGGGTATGTCCACTGCAAGTAACAAACCAAATCTGTCACTTATTTTTTCAATCATCAGAAATAAGTACTCACTAGCTGTTAGCAAGGAAAAATAAAGGAAGGAACTCTAGGAATGTGCTTTTTTTTTTTTTTTTTACTTTAAGGCAGAGAGAATTTTTTATACTTAAGGAAAGATAACTGAAGGTTTTCAGAAACCCTGCCTTGCTTGTTCAAGGTAATGCATATCATTTTTTAAACGACTGAGATCTGATATTAACGATAGAGTTATGGTTAGTCAGCATTACACTTGCTATCTTGGTGCTAAATGCAGAATTGGGCATGTCTTCTGACAAACATTCCATATGTGGACACAACAGAAAATCATTTAATATAAAATGTTTACACTTGGAAGAATGATGAACACCTGTTCCAGTATCTACTTTAACTTCTGATTTGGAAAGAAATCTAAGCTGTTAAACATAAGTAGCTGATATCATATATCATTTAAGTATTTACAGGGTGTTTTTTTTTTTTTAACAAACATTCCTGAAGATGAAAAACCTAACAGCTCTAGTCAGTCATTTGTTTTCCTAGCTCTCACAGAACTTCCTCGTGAACAGTAGATCACATCTCTCTATATGCAGGTGGAAACAGGGAGAAAACTTTGTATACACAAGCAAATTGAAGTTGTGTTATTTATTGGATTATCTGTCAATATATTTGTGGGGAAAAAAATACTATAGGAAAAGGTCTTATCTTCACTAACTAATGTTTTTCAATGGTGAAACAATATCCTTAGAAGTTGGCATTGTTAGGGAAATCAGCTGCAGCAAAGACTAAACGGTCAGTACACTAAGCTACTCACTGGTTAGTTATATCAACAGTCCTCCATTAATAATCCAGATGGGGTAAAAAAAAGGCATAACTAACATCACTTATGCCTACCATACTACTCAGGTAAGAACAGAAAGGCTGCTATTAGCAAAGTTGGTCCACATCCATCCACACAAATACTGATAGCTTTTCCTGATCTTTCATTTTTGTGGGTTTCTAGATAAATGTAAAAACAAAGCTTGAATGCCAAACTGAGATAAATCCACGAAGACACAGCACAAGTCTTTTCGCTTTTGTTTTTCGTATTTTTAGCCAGAGTATGCCTTCTTTCCTATCTCACTGATAAACATGTTTTAGAGAAGAGTTCTACCTTAAGCGTCAGTTATTTCCAGCCTGCTACAGAAAAACAAGAGAAGCTGAACTAGGCACTGCAAGAACTCGGGTATTTTCTTGATTACATAACTGCAGTCACTCTCTCAACATGCATGCAACTCTTGTAGCTGTCAGTCTCCTTAACACCAGACATAAAAACACACTCGGACAAAACAAAAGCATGCATAAGATAGAATTCGCTACACCCACCAAGAAATATTTCTTGCTTTTTGGGGTATATTCAGGATCCCACTCCTCTTCCTTCGGTCTCTTTTGAAAAGTAGTATTTGAGTTGCTGGGACCAGTATTTGTTCCAGCAAAGACTCCTCTGGCTCTTCCTCTGCCCCTAATTCGAAACTGATTAACCAAAATGTTATTTTATTTAAGCCATTTACATAAAACCACAACAAAAAGCTCAAGTTTTCTGTACTGAAAATGCTAATTCTGTTCTTAGTTAAAAATATAAAACTTTTTCAAAAAGTCACATATTACCTTAAGTAATATATTCAAGCATTGACTTCAAAATGACAATTCTTTTAAATGTAAGAGTTAAAGCAAGTACACCTGAGTTCTTGGTGTAAATTAACCTACTACATTCACCGAAGTGAAATTTCCTTTGACTGCTGGTAAGTCAGTCTGTTGCAACAAAGGTCAAAACAAGCTTCTGAAGCTGTTTGCAGACAAAAACAGAAAAACCTAGACTGAGGGGGGGGACTTTCAAGGGGGGAAAGTGAAGTCATGCAGGGAGACAAGCATATCTGTCACAAGGAAATTATTTCAGAATACATAGAAATAATGCATTCTGCTTTGTGCCACCCATTCTCAATTGAGGTTCAGTTATGCATTTTAAAGACAGATTACATTTCAAATGAGTAAACACTCCTTATCCTGAGAAACAACTCTCCCTATTGTGTAGAGCAACAATCTTGAAGTATCTTTAGTGTTCTTTATCATAAATTAACAGAATTTTAAGATGACAAGATTAAAAAGTTTCACTGCAACACAGAAAATATTTAACTCAGAGTACACTGAGTAATAATATATCTAGTTTCCTCAGCATGCAACACTTTCTGCAAGCTAAAGACTTAAGCAGGAATTTATCCACACATTCCCCACTTAAGAGAAGACTGGTGAGGTTCTACACACACCTAATTCCAGTAAGCTCCAACATCTAATGCAAAATTAACACTGGATAGCTTTAGAAGTGCTCTGAATCAGTCTGAAAAAGTAAAAGACTACAAAACCTTCCAATATACTTCAGAAACTAAAAACATTCTACTTATCCTTATTTCTGTTTTCCTACTTCAAAATTATTCAGAGCATTTATGGTTTTATGCTACACATAACAAACACGGAATTCAGCATTTCAGCCTACCAGTAAGCATTACTGAAAAGTCAACACAAACTTAAATGCAAACTGACAGTTTAGCTTACAGAAGGACTTCTACCCAGTCAGCCACACTCTCCCCATGGTGTTACAGCTTCCTATTTTAGGGAGTATTTACAACAAAAACATTTTCTTTACTTCAAAACTGAAGAAGTACTTGAATTAAGACACTATTAGCCTAAACCACAAACACATTTCTACATTAGCCACCTAGTAGTATCTTGCAATACTACCCACTCTGTGCCCTGAAGTAGAATATTAAGATCAACAGGTTGACTTATTTAAATACTTCTCTTCAGTTGTTTGGTTGATAAGCATTTGTGTGACCGTGCATGTCATTACAGAACATCAATCAGTCATAACTAGCAGTCACCATCAGTCATATTATTAGTAACTAATACATTTTCACTTCATAGCTACTGAAATTTCGCATGAGGCACTCTCTTTAAAACACGTATAATCTGATTTTATAAAGCAGTAAAGCTGGCACTGATTATGAGATTAAAGAAAAAACGTATTCTCTTTGTGAGAAGAGAGGATTTTAAGCTCTATTTTTAACCTTGCGCAGCTAGCTTATGCACCTAGGAACTGGGAGGCAGTGTCATATACAGTATCTGCACCATCAAAGTGTTGATACATTTACACCACACACCTGTCCCTTTGTTAATTATATATAATAAGAAAGAGGGAAAGTTGAATTTTAAGCATTAGAAACTTCACAGTTGGATTATTTTTTTTTAAAGTAGCTACAACTCTCAAGATTGATGATTCAATCCTTAAGTGCTGCACATCCCACATGCATTTTAGATACTCTCTTCTGTGCAGTTCAAAACTTACTTTGCACTACTATGAACAAGGTATGTTTATATCAAACGATGCCTCTTTACCTTATTTTGTCTTAAATACAGGCTACACAAAGTAACTACTCGAAAAAGCACGTAATTACTCCTACCATTATCTTTTGTCCACCCACAAAAAGACCTTTAAGGCATTTTTAATTTCTGCATAGATGTCTTTATTTCCAAGGCCTTCTCTATTACTTAATCTTTTCTAACACTGCTACATTTCCCAGTAAGTTATGTTAACATGCAATTTTTACCTTTAAAAATGTTATGAAGACCATGAAGGTCAACATGGTATTTTCCAAATCTTAATGCTAAAACACGTTCCAGAGCTAGATTAATATGTTTGCATGCTTATTGTGGCTAGTCCAGGCTACAGAAACACTGGAAAGTAGCAAGTATATCATCTCCTCTCCCCAGTATAGTTCTTTTCAAACATCAGTGCCCGTGTTTCATTGTGCGCCATTCTCTATTAAATAGTTTGCAGACATCACACACAAAGGAGATCAAAGTAAAATTGAAAGTTACGGAGAAAAGAAAATGAACTGTAGAGAGTAACAGGTAATAGAGCACAAGATTTCATCTTTATAGAAAGGTCAATTTTAATATCCTGTTAGGATACAGTGTAATTATCAAACAGCAAGGAAGGAACAAACAAGAAATCATTTTTCCAATCCTTACACTAGGGTCTCTAATACTGTACTATTGAATATTTACACACCAAATAGGACTTCTATTGGACAAGGCTGAAGGAAAAGCACTGCAGAATTGGTACATCATGTAAAAGAATTCAAGAATCACAACTATGAAAAAGGTCTACACTAACATTAAGTACTGCAACAATTCATTTAATCTGTTACACTATTGTTACAGTCTTCATCATTTGGGGGAAGAACAGGAGAAATGCAACTTACAAAGGTGCCTCTTGGCCTGCTGACTCCTGCAAAACCAGAGTATTCTTTCTGTTCGTGGTGAGTTTTGAACTCTTCATCTCTTTCTTTCTTGCAATCCTTTTCTTCTCGAGAACTGGATGAAGAAGCAGACGGAGAGGAAGATGGAGAAGATCTAGCACGGTCCTGCTCTCTTTTTTGCTTACTGAAAAATAAAAAGATACACTGTGTGCTATTTTAAAAGCACTAGATACACTGTAACATGCTATACTAAAAGGGGTTTCTTTATATTAAAAAAAAAACCAAAACTATCCCCCATCTGGTTATAAAGCCACACATACATGTAATGTATTTCAGATGCTAAGGCAAGATATAGTTTCACTTTCCAGCCTCTTCTTAGACATTTAAGTGGACTAAATGTATACTACTGCTAGTGAGTTGGAAAACAGCAGTCTGCAAACTGCAGCTTTTCTAGGTTGCCATTAAGAGGTTCTGTTACTTTTAAGATCTGCCTTTCTCTGAGGCAGAAAGAAAAAAAAAAAACAGAAACCAAAAGGGAAGAAAACCCTGAAGGCAAAGCTTTACATAATTTTTACATAATTCAGTTTGCATACTGTTGAGAACATACAGTATGGGCTGCCCTATGAAGATGCCTGTATGAATTGCCAGTGGAAGGTAATGTGGATACCAGAGTCAGAAAGTATATGGGAAACAGGAAGCATAAGAATTCATTGTATACCCAATACAAAGCAAGACTTTTGGTAATTCCCTAAAGTTCTAATTTGACCCAACTTAAAAGACAACATTACTCAAAGGAAGGTTATACCTGATGAAACTCTTACCAATGCTACACAGTACCCACTGAAATATGCTAACCTTTTTTTCCTTAGAAAATAGACCACTGGCTTTAGGAGAGAAAAAAAATAAAAAAGATTCCCCTTCTCACCCATGTTAAATCTAAGTATCAGTAAGATTCTCATACTCTGGGTGTTATGAGTTGAAAAAGTGCGGAATCAAGCATAACGAACCAAAGTTCTTACACAAATTGTTTATAGAAATGTACTGCATTGAAGTCCAACCTCCTGATGTAGCCTGGATAATAGGACAGATTAATTTGTCATTTTTTTTTTCAGTGTTAGCTTGCTATTCCAAAGTTTTTGTCCTCATCCACCATAAGCCGTGTAAAAGACAGATAATACATATTTGCTGTAAAACAAATAATTTTATTTGTTTAAATTTAAACGTTCCATTAAACATCGAAAATTGAAAGCAATTAAGCTTACAATTACAAAAGGTTAAGTAGAGGCTAAAAACCGAGAGTTTTCGAACATTTACCTGTCATCTTTATAAGATTTGTAATCCTTGTAATCTTTTGAAGTTTTCTCCTGCTTTCTTGACCCACTGGATTCCCTGGAGCCCTTTGAGTCTCCTCGCTCTTTACTTCGCTCTTTTCTACGGCGGTCAATGTCATGCCGAAGATCAGCAGAATCACATCTTAATTTTTTATCTCCCTGTAAACAAAAACATGTTTCTGACTAGATTTTGAAAGAAAACATCCAGAAGAGAATCTGTGGAGGTGAACCGTGCCTCAATTTTCAAAGAGACAAGACAGAATTTACAACAACTCTTTAGCACATAAACTGAGCTTAAGGTGAATGCCCTTTACAGGCTAAGTCTGAGAACAGCTAAGATTTTACATTTTAATACAAGCGTTCCCATTGAGCCAGCAGGACGTCTACTGTTTGATACAGACTGACCACAACATATTTTCTGGTAGGATATCTTGGTATACATTTTTTCCGGTTACTTATTGCTAGCAGAGCACACATGCCTTTATACATTCAGCCATGCTACTGTGCACATCAGCACTTTTTTCTCCTCCTATTCATTTTCCTTGGACACAACGTGTCAAGAAACAACCAAAAGAAAGGAAGCTAGGAGGCATTTTGATCTTATATGCCATAGTATCAATATATTCATGTTGTTTCACACAAACTTCTTAGGCTTCTTAGTAAGACTCGCAGATAAAAGTTCTGAAATGCAAATACTCTACGTAATATAAGTTGTTCTAAAAGAACGAGATCCACAAACTTACATGAAGTAAGAAGTTCATATTCAAAAGGAAAAAAGTCACATTAAGTTTAGAAACAGATACTTAACGTTTACTCAGAACCTACTTTTTGACTTTCTTCTTTAAAGACCCTCTCTTCACCTGCTAAACGGGTATGCTTCCTCAGGGCACTTGGAGAGATGTCAATCCTCCTAAATGTAAAATAAAAGCAGTGTCTAGCCATATGTGTATGCAACTGTTTATGGCCTCACATAAATCAACAGAAGTCTGAATAAACAAGGCACTTTAGCAGCAGTACAAACTCTTGCATATGAAGTCCCACCATCTGAATACAGAAGCAAGCCAAAAATTAAAAACCTTGGTTTTGTTCTTTGAAGTACACTAAAAGACAAATACACTACGATGGCTGTTTCATTTTTCACAGTTCCAGAAGAGATTGCAAGATAATTATTCCAGAAGATCAGTATATATAGCCAGTTTGATATCCAACCTTCCAAAAAAAAAAAACCACAACACCATCACCACTGACAGCTTGTTGTACAGTTAAAATTACTTCTCAGTTAAGAGGTCTTACAAAGTTGAAAACTGAGATAATATAATATCTCACACACCACAAATATAGTATACACTGCATCATGTAACCAGAAGCAGTCAGAAATTACAACTGCATGCCTATCTTCTTACCTTCCAGGCTCTCTGATTTCAAGAGAAAAAAACTGCTATAAATTAATAGATACAAAAACTAAAGTGATACAAGATGAAACATTTGACACCAAAGAATAAAGCTGAGGATAAAAAAGAAGCCCTGTACATGCAAGACATTTCTCTCTCATTGTTGGTATTTTGGTTTGGGTGGTTTTTTTTTTTGTTTGTATTTGCACAGAAAGCAACAAAGTATTACATACAGAAGAGAAATAAATATTTCAAGTTCTTGTACAAGAAATACCAGCAGATATTATTTGAGAGATAAGCAATTAACATATACCTATGTATTTCTGGGCTCTTTTGACGAGTGCAGTGCTCTTCAGTTGCTTTTTGATATGCAGTGAACCTCTCATTTAGGGTCATTCCAGCTGACTTGAAGTATTGCTCTGTTGGTTACAATAGAAAAACACTGTTTCATTAGTTTAATTCAACTGACAGGTATTTTACTCCTGACAGAAAGGCAAGTAGCAGGCAAAAACAATATTTTCAGTAAAAATATCAGAATAACAAGCAAGAGTGGGCTTTTCCTATTCTTACACATTCTGTAATCCAAACAAAGATACAGTGCACAGAATCACTGCAAATCTGCTTATAACTACACCATGGCTGTATTAAAACTAATTCAAGCATCATACATGGATTAGACTTGTTCATTTTCAGTGACATTCTTCTCTAATGAAATAAAGGAACAATTTAAGTGATTTTATACTTTGTCCATAAGAAAAAAAACATAAGATTACTTCAAATTGTGAATATTTGCAAGAAGTACATTTTACAACTCATCTCAACTTTAAGTTAGTGTTAATTCAGTGAAAACATTTAAGTAACATGTTTCAATAACTACAATGATGACCTAATAACAAGTCATTAAAATAATACCGTTTCTTGATTTGAAATTTTAACGATAGCAATTCAAGATAACTAACACATCCAAATGTAAATAAACTCATTTAAGCATCTGGCATCTTGGCAAACCTGACAAGTTCTCTGACAAATTTTCTCTTGCTTTCAGAGACAGTTAAATTAGCAACAGCAAAACTCAAGTTTTCAAACCAGCTCAACAAATGTGTTTAAATGTAATATAGAAATACATAAAGTCATGAGCTATGAAATGTTACATATGAAGCAAGCTATCTGCTTAACAGGTCAACATACATCTGTATCAACTTACCGCCCGGCATCCAGTATTTGTCTCATAACCAACCATTAAAACTTGAAACGGCCACTACAAGGGTAGTGCCTCAATCATAATTCCATCAAACACAGGAATTTGAGCTAGCAACTCTGTTTTTATGCCATTTTTGCCAGGAAGACAGAAGGTTCAACTTTGCCTGTTTGGCATCTGTATCTTTCAACAGCTATTTTACTTTTGTAACATGGATTTTGCCATTTCAAAACACATTCCAGGACCTATTTATAATGAAAAAGAAAACATCACTGGGCATTTTCAGCTCTACATTAATCAAGAGCTGTTCAGACTGGTCGCATCACACCAATAATGAACATAACTTCAAATTGTCAAAATAGTTACTAAATCTGATCACAGACCACAGTAAGTTTGAAACGCATAGAGAAGTTCTCCTTTCAAAAAACAGTCATAACTTTATATATACTAAAACTTGACCAGATATTCTGTTAAGCTGTCATATTTACCAGTTATTGTTTAACAGTCTACAGAAGAAGTCTTAATTTTGTGATCAATACATAAGAGCTTCAATAATATTTCACCTTCAGTTTACACATGCCATTTAAGCCACGCTCCCAATGGATATAGATTTTGATCTCTTATCAATAGAATATTTTCTAGCAATGATTGTTACACTCTAATAGGTGTCCCAATAATATTTTGAGTCTGCTATGTTAACACAACCTACTACCACTATTGCTTTTTTTTTTCCTAAGCAATTCAAAACACACAGTCATTTGGCCTTAGCTGCCTAGAGTTACTTCAAAAAAAAAAAGAAAACTTGAAAAAACAGAGCACCAAAATCTTTCCTATTTTAAAAGCTAAAGTATATTTAAAACAATGCACACAGATAGACACACCCAAACTTCTCACCTCATTTAGCATTTTGACATTCCCCTTTTATATGATGATACGGTAAGTAACGTTCACCAGCAAATTCTTTCATAGTATATTAAATATAAGAATAAGACAACAGCCTGGTAAAATTTAAGTAAATGCTACAGAAAAAAAAAAAAAAAAAAAGAATTTAAAAACACTCTAGATATCCTCACTGGATTTTAAGGAATTATCTATTCTTGAATGAGAAAACTTTGCCAGTATGTGACTTGAATAAAATACACTCACTTTGTCAGGGTTTTTTTTCCCCCCACAAGGAAGTGCTTTAATTTTATTATAGTAAGCAACAGGCAGTACTGTTAAATTGGAAAATAATTAGCATATAAACAATTTAATGGAGATTTACTTAACCCATGCTAAGCCTCTAGAAGAGAAAATCTCACATCCAACAATACTGTTAAGTAAGAATAAAATGAAGCAGTGTATTTTAAGATCATTTAGAGAACCACTTCTTACATTTTATTAGTTTGAGACCAAAACCAGCTTTCCAGAAACATCTGGATATGAGTTCTAAGGTGCTCCAAAAGGAGATGCAATCCTATATGAAGTGGTGAAATGACATTCAAATAGAATTGAACTAAAAAGATTAAGCAATTTAGTATGCTTAAGCTTTACTAAAAAAAAATTAACAAAGTATGTGCTACTTTGGCTTAAAAATTTCCTAAGAAACATAGCATGACTGTTCTTATGCTCTACACTGCTTGCTTTTTTGATACTTATTTTGGTGGCTATTATTTCTCTAAATATTATATGCATACCTCAAAAGAAAAGTTCAACTAAACCAACATTAAGAAGACTGAGATCTTCCTATACTACAGACAGCAGACAGTCTTAGCTAACAGTCTTAAATGCTATTGCTGGATGAATAAATTGAACACATACCTTTGACATGATGAACCAAGGACACTATATGCTGAATAAATGACTCTGACGTGCTTTTGCTGGCCTGTGGCAACTTAATGTGGTCAAAGATGGATCTGAACTCTTGCTCCTTCTTGACGGAATGGACAAGTGTGCTAGCAAGCAGCCTGTCTTTAGTCAAGGAAGCAGGTCTAAAAATGCATCAACAACAGAAAAGACACACAAAAAGAAACCACTAGTTTAAATAAAGATGAGTGACAATGCAAGCAGGTGGAGAACCACTTTGTCAAGTGGAATAATTTACCTATTGGAATCGTCAAGAGGTACTGGTGCCATTTTGAGTTTAACTTCAGGACGATGGGAGTCACTGGCTATCATTTTGATCCTAAGTGGGCTCTCCTCTCTGAAGGTGGACTTTTCTCTCGCATCCAGATTCTTGTGTAGAGGGGGACTGTAATCAAAGAGTTCTTTGAGCTTTTCAGACTTTACCTGCTCAGGTGACTGAGTTTCTTTCTTCATCGTTAGTCTCTCAGAACTCTTGTCTTCGTCCTTGTGCTTATCTTTTGTTGTACTAGGCCTTTCCGCTATATAGCCAGTCTCTTTAGGCTTATAACTTTTCTCATCTCTAAATCCATCGCTCTCTCTATTGCCCTTCATTGTTATTTTAGATTTGTATTTGGTTCCTTCCTCCTCAGCATTCCGGTGAGATGCAGTAGGAAAATTTTTACCCTGATCTGCCAGGACAGACTTTCTGAACTGTCTGTAATCCTCTGTCTCCTCTGTGTCCTCCCCTTCAGAGTCATTAAACTTCTCTTTCCCAGTCTCTTTATCAACGAAAAAGTCTAAAGTTTCCTGATCCTCCCATTCCCTTTCTCCCTCTGTCCTCCCTTTTTCTGATCCTCTCTCCTTCTGGGCCTCCTTCTCCCTGGTATTACCCCTATCAAGCAGGTATACTCTAGACTCTTCATCTGTGTACCTGTGGATAGCAAAGAAGAGACTGGTAACTCTGGATTGCATTCATTCCAGTTCACTTGCATTCCTCTTTTGCGTCAATCCCACACCAAAAAGAAAAAACATACTCCACTGAGACATTCAACTTTAGCAGATAAATTTCACACACTGTTCATACTGTACTATCATCTATGCACTAGTGGAAACATCTGAAGAAAATAATGCCTTTCTGTAGAACACATAGAAATTCTCCACTAGAGTTTGTAAAAAGAGCTAGTGGTTAGTTTGTTCATTCTAAATTGGTACACAGCTTCACATACACTTACACCAGTCCTTTTTCCCCTATCAAAATAATATTAAACTTTGGTAACACAAATCTGAATTAACTGTGTGTCCTAACTACATTCACAAATTGATTTTAGCTACAGCTTTGTCTGTACACTATCTTCACATAGGTCTAAAACACATCCACCAGAAGCAGTACGTCTAACCTCAAGCAAGTCTGACTTCTTTTTTCCCCTTCATTTTCTATCAGTATATTTTCACATACTAAAAATCACTGACAGGGCAAATTTATTTAAAAGACACATGACCATATCCACATCTGTCTATAAGTCATTTTTCTAACAAACCCACCAAAATGCAAGGTAAATTAGAAAGAAACAGTCTAATGTCAATAAAGTAAGATAACTTCCTTCTTCAGCTGCTACTGTATCAGATATATCAAATACTTTGAGAACAAATTTGGAAAAGCATGCATTCCATTGTTCCTCACATCAGTAGAATTATGTTCCAAGAATATTAAGATCTACCCCACTTCTTAAGTAAGACAAGTCAAGAAAAAGTCACACAGCACCATACAACTAGCAATGAATGCTGTTTACGTTAACAAAATCATAATACATCTCTGTTTTCAGACTTTGCATTTCAAATTACAGAAAGCATTAAAACATTAAAGTGCTTAAACAGAAGTCAGTGTCAAACAAGCAAGTCTGATTAATTAATGTTTTTCTGAACAGTAAACGGAATACAGGAAAATGTACCACAAACAAAAAACATAAAGGATACTGGTCCCTGCCTCCACTAATCACCCAACAAGAACTTGAAGTATCCTACAGGAGAAAGCTCAATTCTAACCAGACTAAAATTCTTAAAAATATTCATCAGTATTTCATATTCCCTTTTCCAAGGCACAGTGATGATCTTGTAAAAAAAATAAATAATACTGTTACAGTTTTTTAAGTTACAACATTAATTTTACAGTTTAATTCCTACCTTTTCAGAAACTTTCCACCTTTTACAGTTTCCTGTTCCCCAGTCTCAGGATAAAACGAACGTGTTCGAGGCTCCTCACGGGGAGCACTCTGTGATGGGATTGTCTTTGCAGGGCTTCTCCTCGAAGGGATGTGATGCAATGGGCTATTCTGAGAAGGACTATAACGGCTAGAACCATTTCCAACAGAACCAGAGCCAGACCTCTCAGGACTATGCTGAATGGAATGGGAATGTTGAGGTGTGTCTTTTGCTGAGTGGGCTGTACTAAGCAAAGGGGCATCAGAGCAAGATGAACTCTGACTAGGCGGGGTAGCAATAGAAGGACTGTGGGGTGACCTTGGACTGTTATCATACGCTGAAAGGCCAGGCCAAATGTCGCCAGAAGCTGCTGATGATTTATTAAAATCGTCAAGAGATTCTGATGGGTCATGTTCAAACGTATCTTTCTGTTCATCTTGTGATTTATTTTTCAAAGGGCTATCTTGCAAAGGAGCCCCTTCAGTTTTCTTTGCCTGCTTTTCCATAGACCCACGTCTTTTGGAAGAGACAGGTGATTTGCTGTATGGGGATGAAGAACGAGATGAAGAGGACCTTGGGGACCTGGAAGATCTGTAAGATCGACGAGATCTGCTCCGGGACCTCTGTGAAGACACAGACCTTCGCTTTGGACTTCTGGAACGTGAACGGCCACGCCTAGGGCTTCGGGAGTGTCTTCGGTTCCAGACAGGCCTATAACCTCCACGATGGTATCTACCACCTCCTCCTTGGTAATACCCTCTACCTCTTCCTCTGTAACCATAGGGACGTCTCATTCCTCTATTATTTCTGTAATCTCTGCGATAATCTCTAGAATAAACACGATCCCTGCTGCGAGATCGTGAGTATGTCCTTGAACGAGACCTAGAACTAGAATTAAAAAACAAACATTAACATTTGACAACTGGAGAGAGAAAAAGAAGTGCCTCAAGACTAAATGCTAGATCTCTCTAATACAGACAGAATGGTAAAGGCAGAATAACAGTCTTCAAGTAAATTTTGCAGTATACAATATCTATCTCATAGAGAATTTTAATAAACATTGGTCTTCTGAAGAACTGTGAAACTTAGACTTCAGTATCACATGATTAAGATGTAACCAGCCTCAATGGCTTGCTCTGCTGTTTTTGTTTGTTTGCTTTAAGAGATCACCACCACTCTGGAGCATGGCTCTCAGTTCTCCATCCACCACTGTTCATAGCCTGGCAGACAATATTAGATCACCTCCAATTTAATTGAATATACCAGCCGGTAGACAGCAGCAGCTGATAAGACAGCAAACATTGAACTCTGCCATCTCTTATTAAAGAAGTGGCTATGTCCTATGGCAAGAAAGTGAAGGAAAAGACTGGAGGCAACTGAGAAGACAAGGTAAAGTTTATCTGCTGAAGCCTTAAGTTACTCCAGACCTGAAAAGCTACATGAGAGAGGCAGAAAAAACTGTCAGGGAAAGAGACAGGACAACATCATGTGAAAGGGGGTGGAAAACTCAAACCAAGAACAAATCAAGAAGAACCATTAGCATTCTGAAACAATGCTGAGGTACAGGAAAGATACAGGAAAAGAGCACAATAATCAACTTTTAAACAAACAGAAGTTTTATTCAAAGCAGAAACTAGTTATTAACTAAAATAAAGATCTCAGTCTCATGCAAGTGAAAAATAACTTCCAGACAAAACTCAATACACAAAAAACAATTTTTCATACAGTACGACATGAATATACCTGTATCTCTTTTTCCTAGAGTGTGACCTGGATCTTGACCTAGAGCTGGACTGAGATCTGGACTTCGATCTTGAAGAATGTGATCGAGAGTTAGATCGACCCATTTTCCCAGTAGATAAACTTCTTCTGAGAAGGAAAAACAGATGAAGGGAGGAGAAAAAGAGGGATGGAACTATTTAGAGACCATGTAAACAATATAAGATTTTAATATTCTAAAACAAGAATATTAGGAAGAGGTATAGCACTACCTAAACAGAAGAATTTTGAATAAAATACATTTATTAGCAACTTAAATCTCAATATACATCATTTTAAACAATATAAGACTTAACACAACTACAGTGCAAGCTGTTTATCTGAAAAGATAACAGGTTTCTCAGGTTTAATTGCAAACTGAGTATAAAAGGAGATAAGAAGGCAATGGAAAAAAACATTTCTACAAATTAGGGCAAGAAATAATGCAAGTCTAGACCATTATACATTTGTGATCTAGATCTACACTAAAACTAAGCTATAACTAAATTTAAATATTCCATTTATTTTATATAGTTTATAGTCATAACCGTAGAATATTGGTCAGAACTGCCAAGTACTCCCAGCCCTACTTCTTCATTTGAAGTCTTTGAAATTTTTACTACTTAGGCTGGAATCACTGTGTAGAAAGATGTATTTATTTATTTTTTTACCCAAAGCAATATGACAATTCAAGCCTATACTTGAATTCGACTCAGCATTTGTTCATTTCTATTCTGAGACAATTCTATTTTGTTGCACACAGTATCCTTCTGTACAAAATGTCCAGCACACAGCTAGACGAAAACATGGTGATATAGCAAGCAGTCGACCAATGGGTCAGGCCCAAAGGGTTATACTAAATGGGGCTACAGCAGGCTGGCAGCCAGTCACTAGTGCGGTTCCCCGTAACTCCATTTTAAGGCCTGCTCTCTTAAGTGACGTGGCTGTAGGACTAGGTGTTTTGAGCAAACTTAATGACAATACAAAACTGGGAGGAGTTACCAATTCCACTGAGGGTGGAGAGGCCTTGCCAAGAAATCTAGACAAGTCAGAGAGCTAGACAATCGCCAAACACGTGGACTTTAACAAGAGCAAGCGTCAATTTCTGCACTGGAGAAGGAGTAATTCTAGCCATACAAACAGACTGGGGGATGAGATGCTGGAGAGCAGCCCCACTAAAAAAAATCTGGGGGTCTTAATCAACAGCAAGTTGAACATGTGCCCAGGCAGCCAAGAAGGCCAAACATATCCTGGGGTCCATCAACATCGTATTTCTAGCTACTCTACACTGCACTGGTATAGTCTTACTTCAAGTACTGTGTGCAGTTTTGGGCACCACGGTACAAAAAGGACATAAAACTATTAGAGAGCATCCAGATGAGAGCTACAAAGATGGCGAAGGGTCCAGATGGGAAGACGTTTGAGGAGTAGCTGAAGACCCTTGGTTTGCTCAGCTCAGACTAAAGGAGATAAGAGGGGAGACCTCATGACAGCCTATGGCTTCCTAAAGGATAAGCACAGGAACATGTACTGATCTCTCTCTGGTGACCAGCAGCAGAACCCAAGGGAACAGCATGCAGCTGCGGCAAGGAGGTTTGAGTTGAATGAGGAAAAGGTTCTTCACGGTAAGGGTGATCAGACACTGGAACAGCCTCCCCAGATAAGTGGTCAAGGCACTGTGCTTGCCAGAGTTCAAGAAGCATCTACTCAACACACACAGACAGATGGTCTAATTTTGGGGAGGTCCTGTGTGGAGCCAGGAGTTGGACTCAGTGATCCTTAAGGGTCTCTTCCAACTCAGGATATTCTGTGATTCTGTAATCTATGACTTCACAAAGTTTCAGTGGAAGTCTAAAATAGCAAATGAAATCGTAGAGTTATACAATGCTTTTCAAGAATAACAATTTAGCCTCATTAACATTTTCTTTTGAGATGGCCCAGCTTAAAAAATAGTGTTCACAGGAGAACAACTGAATATAAACTGTTGACAACCAACTATTCACATTTTCAGCCCTTAATATGCTATCTACAATTATTAATAACCACTAAAACAAATGGAGGAAAAAAGAATCAACTTTAGCTTCTGTACTGCAAACAAGCATAAAATCTCCAAATTATCCAAAATATCCAAATTATATTTAATGAAAATACAAGTTCAACAAAACAAGCACTTTTTGTTACACTGAACTTTATGCATATAGTTGATATATTATCTGAGAAGAAATACTGAAGACAAATATATTGAACTATAGCTCAAAGATAACAATCACAGATTTTATACACACGTAAGCAAATCCAAAAGAAAAAACAGACCAACCTTTCCCTATCACTGGTCACTCTTGCCCCATTTAACTTTCCCCCATCACAGTTGCACTGAGTCTGTGTGGCCCCAAAGAGACTAATCTCATCTGAAACTAACCTAGGGAAAATATATATTGTATTATATATATTATATATATATTTTTTAAATAATATATAATACAGTTTTAGCCTAAACTAGCTTTCCAATTAACTAAAACTATTTAACTCAGAATACATTATAAGCTGTCAGTAAAAGGTTCCTTCCATTTAAATTAAAATAAATGAACATAACATACTCAGATCAGTTTTATTTCTTTGTGTTCAATTAGATGCACAGAAGATGGGTTACAACCTCTTACGTTATCTAGTTCACAGACAAGCTTTTAAACAGCTACAACACATGAAGTATACCACTTTTCCTAGAAAATGTTTTTCTATTAAAAAGAAATTTCAGACCAAGCTTTAGATACACAAGAAGTCAACACAACCTAATTTCAGTTTTAAAAGAAAAGGAATATTGGATTTTCCCTGCACAGAACAACATTTGTATTCTTATGCATAACAAATAAATGTACGGTACACTAGTTGACATTTACATATGATAACAGTAGTTGACCATTACAGAACATACATTAATCTCAGATTTATACAATTCTGTTTACCACCAGCATAAACTTTAAGAAAAAAAAAATCAACATTGTTTTTAAATGGTTGGGTTCAATCAGAGCACTTAAAAATAGAATTAAATTCACCTTACCTCAAGCCACAGGTCTGTGTCAATCAATCAGTTATTTTAAAATTCTCTGTTTATGCTTTCAGCAACACAAATCCCTACAGAATAGAAAAAATGACCATGAGAGACATGAGAGAAGTACTTTCATGAAAGGATCATTAACTCCTGCTTAAATGGGTTCAAACATTAAACTGTTTAATCACGAAAAAGCAACATAAGAAACAGCAAATTTAGTCCTAGCCTAGTGAAACCACATATTGAGATTTAGAGCAGCTTATGTGTTAGCTGCTGCCAAGAGCAAATATTGCTTCCCTTCCATACATTATCAGTCCTTTGGTCCTGCTTCCAGGGCTGTATAACCTTCAGCCCTTAAACCCTTCAGGTCCTTCAATGAGAAGGTTTCTGACACCCAGTGTTCACTTTTGTATGGTTAAGTTAACTAACTGATTTAATAAAGACTCAAACAAATGCCAGATCTGGATTAAAGAAGACGACAGCATGCAGACAAGAGGACGAGGTGGCAAATTCATGTAAGAGTTTGAACTCTAATACCCAGCTTTGTACTTAACTGGAACAATCTTTTTTTCCAAAAAAGATATGGGACATGGGCTTAGCAAAACAGCAGCTTTATTTTTAGATTTCTCCACAGCATTTATACAGAAACTACTCTGTTATGGTTTCCTATTTGAATAGGAAACATTTGCATGACTTTAAATAACCAGCATTTTTTTCCTCAAAAAAAAATTGAAGTTTTTGTAGGTAAGCAGAAATAAAATATAACTGAAATAACAAACCCACTCTCAAAAATAAGAGTTTTTCACTGGCCTCAACCTTAATTACTTCAAAGCCTTAAGAATATACAAATATATATTCACAAATACACACTTGTAATCTGACTTGACATTAAGAAAATTTTCAAATGCCATGAAAGTGACTCAGAATTTTGTCCCAGTTCAATACAAGACAGGCTGGATCTCCTAGAAATTCTGCATTTCAGCAACACATTTGTTAAAGTCAAAGACGTCAGTTGTTCCTAAATCACACTTGTAGATGAAGGAAAAATTGAAAACACCTGAACAAAAAAAAGTAGCACTTGTTTTGATAAACCCTGCTATCAAAATTCCACTTACCATTCACTAGTAGTGACCAAGATATTTCCAATTTTTACAAAATATATGCTTTAATAAGTTAAAGTTTTTACTTCTCATCATCAGCAAGCATGAGTCTCTGAAGGAGCACAGTAGTGTATCGGACCATTTCAGATCTTGTCTAGACAAAAGGTGAGATGGCATTAGCTAGCAAAGGTTAATTAAAGCATTCTTACACAAAAAAATTAATACAAACTTCAGCTAAGTCGTTGAAGTTCAGTGCTAGATTTTAAAATCAATATTTACTACATTTTGATGTTATCTCTACATCCAAGTTTTAAAAACAATTGGCTGCTGCTAACTGAAATCAGAATCTTAACTTAGACAAGTTTTCACATCACCCACAGGATATACCATGGCTACTCTTTTTGCCAATGACTCGAAAACAAAAGAATGTTGAATAGAAAACCTTAAATACTGAACAGAAAATCTCAACTACTTTCAGTTTTGCTTCCATTTAACTGTTACTGGCATACGGTTGACATGCAAAAAATTTTTTTCCAAAGAACTTTCACATGTGGGAGCAGAAATGGAAAGATTTTAGACTTTTTCTTTTAAATAAAGGTTTGCCTATGCATATATTCTTACAGTGTGCAAGAATTAAAATATTTGATTGATCTCTATTACAGAGAACTTGAAAAACAGTGGTACATACAGAGTTACATCACCAGCAGCCTCTTCCTGGGGATTCTCCTGTCCCCATTGTCACAGCCTGAAGACACAACATCATGTCAGGCAACACAATGAAAAGGAGGTGCTATACACATAACATTTCTAAGCAGTAACATCAATCCACAAATCAAAAGACCAGCTGCCTCTCTTACTTGGCTGCATTAAGCTTATCTCTTGACCAGTCTCAAGAGACCTAGAGTTTGCAAAGTTGTGCACAAAGAATGTGATGCAGGATGCCTACCTACTGCTGCACATTTAAAGAAGGAACAAAACTGCAAGAAACAATATATCTAAAACACCAATGCTGTTATATGTATGGTTCTGGCAACTCGAGCTTCTTTTCCCCTTGCTTTCCACACTAAATGTGGGAAAATCAATACTAAACTCTCGAGCATTTCATCACAGTGTCAGAAGAAGGTTGGCTATTACAAAGGAAGCTTCTATACCTCCACAATATTAAGTCAGAACAAGCTGGCACTACTAGTGTAAAGAAGCAGTCCCATCCCTCCAGTTGTCTAGTAACTCACATTCTTGATGGTTTTCACCCTTATACCAGCACAAGTATTTGAGCAGCCACACTGTGAACCAAACCAGAAAACATATGGATCACGTGATTAGTTACAAGTGATTTTTCAGTATGGCTCACAACACAACCCCACATCTGGACCATGATGGGTAAGCTGCAATAGCCACCACTCAGGATTGCTTCCTTTGGCAGCAGTGCAATCCTAAGGTTTCTCTGCAACTAGCTTTGAAAGGCAGCAACAAACTCAGATCTTAAGCTTTTTAACAGTACTCGAAATCAGAGTGCTTTTAAAGAAAACATACTACCAAACCTTGACACAGCCAACTGCATATCTTTCAAGAAATGGATACTGAGTCACATTAATGATCAAACAGTAAGTTTCTTAATGTAACAGCAGGTATATATGGGTGCCTTAAATCAGCCTCAGCCACCAAGCAAAAACAAGATATGCCCTAGAACTAGCAACACTATGATGAGGAAGATGTCACTATTCTTCTTTCAAACATACCAAATACTTAATGATAAAAACCTGTTTCCGATTCCTTTTAAATATGAGCCTTTCTCACTACACTGATGTTAAAGCTTTCTGACAGATACTGCAGACACTACATATCTGCTAAACACACTAATTCAGAAATTCTACACCATATGGAAGCTTAAATAGGTATTTTAGATTAGTTATCCAAATTTATACTAGAGAAACACTGCTCTCTCTCAGCTCAGTATTATTTTAGCTATCTCATACTTATTAAATAGCTGTTACTACTCTTGTTTATGCATTACTTGAAAGCTATCAGTAAGATTTAATTAAAAAATCTTGTTAAAGAAATTCACAAGCTGTTGTCAAAATGCATTTTCATTCAGAGATCCAAGCTTCAGAAGAAAAAGGATTATACAACAAGAATCAGGGGATAAGCCAGTCCTCAAGAAATCCTACAGAATTTCTAATAGCCTTTCATTATACATATGCTAAATTAAAGAGAAGTTTAGGGCTAGGTCTTATTAGGACAGCAATGTAAGGGACCTATTCAGTGCTTGTGTATCTGCCATAAAATAACCACGCATTCTTATCCATTCTCTACCTCCTCTTGTTTTAAATGTCCCTAAGTTTAACAGCAGCACATCGCAAATAAGAACAGAACACAATTCATTAGCGACTGTAAACCTGTACCTCCTGGATAATCACTGCCCAGAATTCTACAAATACCACTGAAATACCATAATAAATTTAACCAAACTACCTCAGGCTGTACAAAAAAAAAGCTGAGGAACACATTTTCTTCCTACTTCATTTTTTTTTCATTTTTACCATTTCTATCATCAACTATTTCCTACCTTCCCTATCATCTTCCTAATGCTTGCATGATTACAAAAACTGAACAAACACACATAAAAAAAATTACAGCATGAAAATTCAACTGAAACAGTCAAATATATTTTAAACAAATGTTCTAATTTATCCTAATTTATCCATTTTTAGTATAAAACTACAGAAAGTATACGTAAAATTATTTAAAAACCTCTCCAAATAGAAGCAAGAGCAGCTCTGTAGAATAATCGTATGATTGATAGCTGTTCTGTTACATAAAACTAAAGGCAAACATAACCACATTTCTCTTCTAACTAAAAACACCAAAATCAAAATGATTATTTCTATGAATTTTGTCAAAACAAAAACAAAACAAGAAAACTGCTGCTATTTTGTTTGGTTTGTTTTTTTTAATTTATTTTATTTGTTTGCTTAATCAAATGTTTTCATACTCCCTCCTTCAAGAGCAGTTTCTACAATTTCTTTACAACAGTCTGCTGACACAAAGGGCCATTCTCCCCCTCCTCACTCCAAAGACTGATACGCAGAGGTACGCAGTAAACTGAACCGATTCAGAATAAAAAAACATCAGGAGAGAAAGACAAAGCTGACTTTACAGCCACATCACCTTCCAGATCCAGCTTACCACAAGGCTGGGTAAGAGCCAATGCCAGCACAATGGCCAAAAAAACAAGGCACCTCTTCCGAATATGTTTGGGAAAAACTCTCCCAACAGAGAGAATAGAGTCTCACATCCTTCAGTGGTTTCCCTTACCTACTTCCACTATACTTAAACAAACCCCAAATGCTCTCCGGCATTCCGCAAGCTCATAAAGCACAAGTGCTCCTTCACAAGCAGCCTGAGTCAAATCCACCTCAATAAGTGTAACCATCTGCAAACAATAGCTCCCTGCTGTTGACCCAAACTGTTTCAAGTTTTCTGCAGCCCCCACTGCAACAGGATCTTCCCAACTGTATGCGTGCCCTGCCACGTCCCCAGCCACGTCCCCAAGGAAGGTAGACATAGCCTTCACCTGTGGACTGTTGGAGTCAGCCTCTCAGAAGCTTTACTCCAGCCAGTCAACTCAGGAGAGAGCCAGCCACCTTCAAGTACTGATACATGTAACACATCAAAACTCTTCCAGCCACTCAGCACTGCTGTCACTCAACACCAGAAGGGTAAGTAGGAGGAAGCAACACTTCCCCTCTCCCCACTAAAAGCTACATGTTCGAAGTACACTCTGTGCCAGAATCTTTGTTCCTTCTTACTTATGCCCTCTTTGTTTAATGCAACAAAAAGGAAACACAAGAAGGAAAACAACTGGACAGTATTTTCCTGGGACCCCATGCTCTAAATCAACCCTTTCCAAATCAAGAACAATTTTTCTGAGATGGTTTTTTATATACCTACAGCAAGCCAACCATTACTCAATATCAAATAGCTCCATAAGTGACTGTTCGAAGTGTGGAGCACTCCTTTGTTTTGCATGCCCCTGGGTCCTCCTGTAGGAAAATTTAACTGCTAGAGCAAAACTTTGATCTTTGTGATAAAAGAGTGACAAGTGGTAGCGAGGTGTTACAGGATCACCACCACACGGTAAACAAAAAGCTGATTTCTTTAAGAGAACTAAAGGTTCCAAAGCAAACAACAACAACAACAACAAATAAAGGACAAGAGCCTGGAGCAGTGGCACACTACGGTGCGACAGGGCTGGGGATGTAACAACCTCGTTCAGGGAGAGGCACAAACACCAGCAGCGAGGGGTCGGAGGGAGATTTCTGAGCGGGGCAGTGAAGGCCCAGCAAGGGAACAGCAGCAGCACAGCGTTAAGGCATTAAGACACAGGGGCCTGAACAGCTTTCAGGCCTGAGGGGAAGCCCCTGCCGCAGGCCCAACGCCAAACGCACGCAGGGCAGCATCTCCTCGCTCCAGCACCCTTTGCTCCCCGCCAAGGCAGCACGGCAGCCTCCCGCCCAGCGCCCAACGCTGCTCGGCGACCCCTCGGGCTCATCTCCGCCAGGAAGGGCGGGAAGGGCCGCGGAAGCGGCCGAAGTCGTGCGGGCCCAGCGGGAAACGGCCGGCTTAGGGCGGCCTAACGAGCCCGGAGCAGCCCGGGCCGCCGCCCTCCCTCCCCTCCTCTACCTTAGCTCCGGAGGCGCCGTGCGGGCTCGGGCCAAAGCGCCGCCGGCCGGACCCGACTCCCGCAGGAAGCGGTGGCTGTGGTGCGGTGCGGCCCGGCCCCTCCTCCCCGGAACGGTTGGCGCCGCCGCCTCAGGGCCCGAGGCGCGCGGGGGCGGCGCGGCGGATAATGGCTGCGGCGCGCGGAGGTCACGCGGCGGGGGAAGGGCGGGACGGCACCGCACGGCGGAGGAGGTGGGGGGAGGGGAGAACGGAGCGGCGGCGGCCGCGCGCGCGCGCGTTGGGGGAAGAGGCCGCCCCCCAGCCTCACCCCCCCCCCACCCCGCGGCAGAGTGCGGCCGCCAGCACGCAGACAGCGTCCCGCCAAGTCTCGACGCGGCCCCTTCCCCTCCGCCCCTTCCTCACCTGACGGGCGGAACTCCCGGCGGCCCCGCTCCCTTATGGCAGCTCGTCGGCCATTTCCCGTCTCGCCGAAGGAAGAGACGCGGAGCCCACAGGGAAAAAAGAATCAACCACCATAGAGAGCGGAGGGACGACCGCCGCCGCGGAGCGCGTCACTTCCGCTCGGCGCGGGGTGGTGCCGGCACCGCCAACCGCCCGGGCGCCATCTTGGTTGTGGGTAGCCGGCCGCAAGCAAGATGGCGGTCGCGGGGTGGGCGGGCAGCAGGGGAGGCTGCGGCCCGGCGGCAGTGTGGGGGGCCCTGCCCTAGCGTCCCCTCCAGCCCCGTCCCTCGTCCCAGGGAGCGTCGTGTCGCTCGATGGCAGCCTTTGTCTCCTCCCGCCGTCGCCTTTTGTCCTCTCCTTCCGTGGGGGCCCCGGCGTGGTTACCTGTCGGGGACGGAGCGCGTCCTTCCACGGGCGCGGTGTGAAGGGGGCTGAGTGCAAAGCGGGGCTCGGCCTTCGGATCGCGATCGGGAGGCATCGGCGATGCTCCGTGCAGCGGGAAGGAGCTCGCTTAGCAGCAGCGCTTTACTGCAGCGGCTTTTGCAGCAGATGTTTGCACATCGCTTGGTTGCAATGCATCGGCGCAACGTTTGGGAACGGCGGACCCGAGGAAATAAGCTGAGTGCTTACTCTGCCGCGGAAAAGTGCGGTAAAGGGCTGCGAGTGAGCAGCTGGTGCGTAGAGATCCCAGAATCGTAGGGACTACATTATCGGGGATAATGTCGTCCAACTTCAGCTGAGTACGTCCTCAAACAGCAGGTCACACTACTCAAATCTCACTGGCCTGATACATTTTTTAAAAGGCAGAGTACGCGCGAGGCAGGATATATAAATAAATACATATATAAAATAAGTAAAGAAAACATGCGTGTGGTCCGGTTTTTTTTGGTTTTTTTTTTTTTTTTTTTTTTGCAGAATTTTTCAATTCAGGCACGATGACTGTGCAGCAGCCCAAACCTACTGATGGTGGGAAAAGGAATGGAACACGGGAAGCTGATATACCCTGTAACATTGCTTTGCTGTTTCCTGTGCGAAGTAACACACTTCTTGCCTCCATCTAACCTGTAGCGTTGTTTTAATGTTCCAGAATATGATTACTTTTGGCAGCTAAGTTCTGCAAATACAAAATTCTATGGAGGCAGCCACTAACAAATGACTTTGTGCCAAAACATAAATACAGTAGATATTTTCAGTTGTAGAAGCACAGAATCATTAAGGTTGAAAAAGACACATAAGATCACCAAGTCCAACCATCAACCAATCCCCACCACGCCCAGAATCAGGTTTCCAGAATTATTGTGGGATTTGGTCATGCACACAGTTTAAATGATCCCAAAGACCTGTGGGATGCTCATTTTATTTCCTTTTTGTGTATTTTAATATGAGCATATTAGGTGTTGGACTAGATGATCCTTGTGGATCTGTGCCAACTTGGGACATTCTCTCCCCTCTGTTTTCTGAGGTATGTGGGATGTAGCTTATTTGGAAGGAGGGGTCACTTATGCTTTTCAGTTCTCCTTTCTATTTAAGAGGACGTACTGAGAGTCAAGAAGAGTAAATGAATAAATTAATAAATATATGAATAGAATATAATATGAAACACTTTGCAGATTTGTTCTAATTATTCTAACTACATTTGTCTTAGAACCAAAAGATACTATTTTTTTCTAGCTTTGTTTAGTGCCTTGTTTTATTAAAATTTTGGCTTTGAGCTATAGGCTGTGTGACATTTCAGTGCAGTCCATTGTCAAGTTAATGAGAAGACCAGAATATGCACCTGTGCCTTGAAACATATCATATCAATGGTTTTCCTACAGTATTGTTTATTAAACAAAACTTGACACATCTCCATTTATCTCTGTCCTGCAAGCTGGTGTACTTCTTCAAGTACTTGATTCTCTGTCTTTGAGTGGTAATTTTCCTCAACAAATTTTGGATACTTATTTTTTATATGAAGTTTGATTAAACAATCAAGGTCTGAAGGCACCTTTGACCTACTTTTGGCATTTTCATGCAACTACTTTCTGTTACAATTTTTTTTCTGCTTTTATTTTCATCTAGCTGTATATTTTTTATTGTAGCATATAGCTTCTCTGGGTATGACATAAGGCATCGCTTTATTTGAATACAGGAAGAGTCCAGAAAATTTACAGTGAAGTATGAAGGTCAGGGCAACCAGAAAATTCAGTTAGAGCTGCACAATAATACTGTGTCATCACTGGCCCAAGCCAAACTCCTGCTGGCTATCACATGTCCTCACTATCAGTGACTCAGCTGAGTACACGCACATCTTCAGAGCACTAACATAGAGAGGAGAAATTATTAGGAAAGTCCACCGTTAACAGCAGTGAAATCTGAGCACCCATTAGGGAATGAAGCTTTTAAGTGTTACAAAAATATAATGTAACCTCATTTCCAAAGATTTATTAAGAAGCCGAGAGTGAGTCTTCACAAAACTAGAGCACAGACCGTCACAAGTCAGGGTGCTGGCCTATACCTTTACATGCAGCTGTTACTGTACAATAGAGAATCACACCTAAATCAGCTTCCTCTTCAGTTTTACAGCACCCTTGGGTAAATTTTGTCTACCCAGGACTGGGACGGGCTCCAGAGAGATATGTAAAGGGGATGCTTCAGTAGATGGCACTCTGCCGCTGAGTGAGGATGAGTAAATACCTCAGACAAGGGATTTGATGCAGGGAAAGCAACTTCATTTATACTCTACTGAAATTAAAATGCAAACAAAGCTTTCCCTAACTGTGTCATGAAGCAACCTCTGGCAATTTTTCACAAAACTAGATCTATCAAGTCCTGGCATCTGGCTTCCTCTCTGTTTAAAAGACTACAGTCTGTTTCTCCTGAAATCTTAATTATGTGTATATATACACATATATATTTAGTTTTCAAAAAAGGTCTTGGTGGGAATGTAGTAACATCAGAATCTAGTTTTAGAGCTGTTCTGCTTTCTCAGCCATTTTTCTTGATTCATAATTTTATTTTACTATTTTGCTATTTTATCTACAGTTCAAGAACTTAATGCTTTTGGTTTACGTGTTGTCTTCCTGTTATCTTGAAGCCGTAACGTTTCAGAGATCTGATTAAAGAAAAGTTGCACTGAATTAGTGCAAGTGAGGAGATCTTAGCCTCAGATACAGGGACAACAGAGACCTGCCGAGCATCGGGTGATCTATAATCTTTTAAACCAAATCTGCCACTAACCAAGCAGCAGTAATACAAAGCCTGGTCTTACAGCTTTTTTGATTGTACAGCATTTTCAACAGCCCTGAACAGAAGGGTAAGAAAAGAGAGTGAAAGAAACACTTGAGACAAAGAGTGCAATAAGAATAACATGGGGCAAATTAAGTTTGTTCAACATTCAAAGTTTCCTATTCTTAATTAATAGTGTACATTCATTCAGTTCACTGTTTAATAAGTAATCTTTGTTATCTATCTATGGTCTACTTCTCTCTAGTATCTATTTTCATACTTGACTAGCACGCTTTTCTCCACCCCTGCCTCTCTCCTATGCTCCCTTAAGAACCTCTTTTCACAGATGATAGCTTAAAATCACAGTGAGCTTGTAATGGTATTTCTAAAATCTGGAGCTTAGACTATCCTCTTCTTCCTTTAAGATGAAAGCATTTGCTGCTGTAGCTCAAATAAAATTGTTGGTCTCTGTTTTTTTCCAATATTCATTCAGCCCAAGTCTGACGGTTGTGTAGGTCTGTTAAAATGAAGACAAGCTAGGAAGAGTTTTTGCATATGTCCCTCCACGTGAGTCATTTTTGAGCCATTGAAAACATATCGTTGGAAACTAGGGAAAGGAATTACCAGAAGTGATTCATGCAGTGGAGTTCTGTGTGAGTGAAATGGTGGATGAATTATTGTTGAATAAATGTGTTTTTAGGTTTTATCTTTTTTAATTCAAAACCAAACCTGTTGGATACATAAGAGACTGTGTCCAAAAGCAATATTCTGTCCTCTACAAAGTAAGTACATATCAGATAAATTCTTTTATCACTGGAAGCTCTCTGTTGAGAATGCCATTTAGTTACAGCATTTATCTATCATTTGGCAACTAGATTAAAACTTCAAAATGCATTTTATACAGAATTCCAAATAGTCTTCTAACAGTAAGTCTAGGAAAAACCTCTCTTGCACATGGCTGTATAGAGGTGAGGTGGAGAGACTTTTTTGTACATTTTACAAAGGGAGTTGATTTTTTTTTCCTTTGGAAGAAGAATCGGGAGGTAGGGTGTGGGACTTCTACTGTTTGGAATACCTTCTTTATAAGAATAAAGGTTTAAATAAAATGGTTTAACACTGTTATGATGCTGCTGATTTTTTTGCTTTTACTTCTGCAGCCTTGAGCTGACATTTGTTCAATCATATCAAGAATCACATCTAGGTCACGGAAATTACAAAACTTTAGGTTTATGATTGCAACCTAAGCATTACTACAGCTACATTAATTTTGAAGGAGGCTTGAAGGCCCACAAACTAGGCTTCTAATCTTGTCTTCAAGTAGTGGTTTCAAATCAATGACAAACAATTTCCTAACTGAATCATCAGATTAAGTATTGGGATACCTGAGTTTTATGCCTCTAGGAAAGTTACAGCCTAATCTTCAGGTCTGCTGAGTTCATTTAATTCCCATTAATTTCATACGATGTTACAAGATCTCAGCACCTCTGAAACTTGTTTTTAAATCTTTATGTGAATGTCTTCCTTATAGATAAACTGGAAAGCTGTTTAATGTGTGTAATATAATTTGAAATGCTTATTAAATACATGTTACAGAAGTACGGTGATTGCTAACAAGTGTCTTGTTGAAACAGTCCTGCTTTTTTCTTATCTGAGTGCAGTACAGTTCAAATTACCTTAAAATATTTCCTTACAATTAAGCCACACTGTTCTGTAGACAGTAGAGAACAGGAGACAGAAGGACCATGTGATGGGTTCCCAGAGTCTGCCACCTCACTGTTTTTAGGATGGAAGCTGGAGGGTGGATGATCATAAGCAAAACCTGAAGAACAAGTGGTGGCAGAAGCCAAACCTTAAAATCACGAGGTTCCCCATGATTTAGAAAGATCCTACTGAATATGTCCAGAGGACATGCTGCAAAAACTGGCATGTTAACCTAGTTTTTGATAGGTTTGAGAAGCAGATCAGGACTCAGTGGGCTTGCAAAGCTGGTTGAGGAAATAGCTGAAAGAATCCAAGACTCAACTGCATGTGCAAGAGAGGTCTCACAACTTCTGGGATATAGATTGGCTGTATCTGCACAGCGTGGTATTTTAGTCTAAGAAAACTACATCACATGTAACTAAGTAAGAAACAGCAGCACCAGACAGACCACTGACATTTGGGTGGGCCTGCTCACTGATGTTTGAAGGCCCACCCAAATGTTTTTGGGGGAAGAACAAGGGGTTGGATTTTCAACCATGATTTATTTAGAAATTTAAGATCCACTGAAGGACAGTGAGACTAAAACTTAACACTTAGTGTAGCAAATGCAATGGTTAGAGTAAATTTATAGAAGTTAATAAAAGTCATCAACTCTCATCATACTAATACATGCTGGTTTTGTAATGAAGGTGATCTTGTATCAAAAGAGGTTTTACTCAAAACCTGAAGAATGATACAATTATCACTTTATGCTACATTAATTAGAGCAAAGTCATTTATAAGACTGTTCAGTCAAGGATGGGCACATGCTCCATCCTGGTGAAGTATGCAAAATGACGGGGTGGAAGGAGAACAGCTTTTTTTTCCTTAACATCCCTTTTCTGCCTGAAAACCTGCAGATATCTTTTACAATCAAGACAGCAACACCAGCCCATAGTTAACATTCCCTGCCCACTAAATTCACTTGGCCACTGATTTTATTTTTTTTTTTAATCCAGTTTTCCATTCTTACTGATTTGCGAAGTCTCATTTGGCTGAGTTATGAGCTGCTTGCCCAACAAGGTTTTTGTTCTGGTCTACCAAAAACTGGAAAAACCTGTTACTGTACAAGCTTTTTTTTTTTTTTCCCCAGTCTTCCTCTCCCATTGGCAGTTACAGCCTGTACACATGCACACAAGGTGGTGCTTACCTTTCATGCGGAAAACTGCCTTACAAAAACTGAAGTTGTTTTTCTCATCACCTCATTGCTTTTCTAGCTTCATGAAGACTTTTGTGGATACTCCAAGAGTTAAACTCTGCTCTCCATGGAATGGGTTTAGGTCATCACCTTATTTTTCTTCAAGAAAAGGGAGGTTGTCTGTGCATGGCTCAGGTCCAGCCTTTTCAGTAATTGATAGACTGGGAGATCCACAGAAATCAGCTTTGTTGTGCAATGTAGTTTTTTGGGTGCAGATGCTTGACTCCTTCACAGCAGCTGCACATCGTGTCATGCTGACATCTGTAACACTGGACAAACACCAAAGTGGCAAGTAAGTGCAAAACATCGACGAGTTGGAAAGAAACTTTTTTCCCCCCATCTCTTTCCTTTTCCTCTTGTTTTTGTTTGTTTGTTTGTTTGTTTTTTGCTGCTGTTGGAGCAAAAATGGGTCAGCTGTGTGGACGGTGCATGCAGCTGCTGCGCGACTTCGTGGCTTTAGTTCAGAAGATGTCTTCAGAGCTAGTGCACAGTATAAAGGAATGCTTAGCTCTGATAAGCGAGTGCTCCTGCTTGAAACAGAATGCCTCAAAAACCAGACAGCTGTACAAGCCCATGCTGCAGCCTCATGAGCGGGTGACAGCACAGGAATTTCTGCAGCAAATTGAAAGAGGTAAGAGCATTAGGTTTTTGAAAGGATTGTGAAAGGGGAAGGAGAATCTTTTGGGGGGCTGAAAACAGATTCCCATCTGAACTGCTTTGGTGTGGTATAGTGGTGTAGGAAAGGACAGAACCACAGAACATTTTCTTTGTGTATGGGACACCAAGAGCTCGAGTGGCACACCAGTTGGATTCAGGTAGAAGTGGCCTTTTTCACAGCAGAAGTATCCCTTTCTGCTGTGCCACCACTGTTAAACATGACCCATGTCCATATGTTTAGTGAAAACAAGTCCTTCTAGTAACTGAAGTTAACTTTATGAGTCAGTTCCTGAAGCAACAAAGCTGGAAAGAGGACTGTGTCAACATTGGGCACTACAGGAGCCTGTTAGCGGGAAACAGCAGCATGGTCCTGACCGAGTTGTTCATGTACATCTATTGTCTGGTGCAGAGCACCTGGAGCTGCACTGAAGTTCCCTGTATGTGGGGAAGGCTGAGGACACCCTGGGACAAGTGCCATTGGGCTCAGAGAGCTTTCCCAAACTCCAATAAACTGGTCTGTCAGTATGCACTTTTGTGTACATGTTTAAGGCACGATCGTAGGACTCAGCTTGAATCAAAGCAGACCCGTAAGTCTATGTTCATCTGCCTTGAGTGTCCTCTCAATCCTGTCCTAAGATACAACATATTAGTAAGAAAACTTTTTTTTTTTTTTAAATTTAATTCCTACTGTCACAGAATGTCTTCTTGAATGAGTGTGTTTTGTCAGTTGTCCAACCTGAAAGCATTCTTGTCTCAATCTTGAAGAGGGGGCAAGAGGGGGCAGTTGCCTGTTGGTTTTATGATTTGTCTTACAGCTAATTGCATGCACTGTGTTAAGTTTAACAACCTTGGGCTGAAGGTAGTTGACAAAATTGCATATCCTTCTGCTTTCATTTCCATGCAGGGTGCAGGACACTACAACCACTATTTCTTTACTTGCCTTCTTGTGACATGAACCAAGAGAGACGTTTATCCTTAAAGTAACACAGATAAAGTTGTTTGAAATGATCTGTCGTCAACAACTTTTGGAATGATTGTTGTGATGCTGACCTGCATCCTTGAACTACACAAGGATTAGCCTCAGCTGATGTCCTTACTCACTAAACACAGGGATCTCGTGCTGTTAATGTGTTTAATTAACTGCTGCATGAAGCAGAGGCAAAATTCCAGCATCCCAACATCTATATCTAAAATAGGACTTTACTTTTCAGTTTTGTTTGCAGTGAGAATCTTCCAAAGCTGAACATTTTCTTCCAAAAGCTAACGTGCTACTGGCCATTTATGAGCATTTTGACAGTAATCCTTCTCAACCAAGAGATCAGGTGCAAGTAAAGAGTGGTCTGGAAAAAATGATGAGAACATTATGGCCCTTTACAGCACCCACTAGTGCTTCCTGAAAAGAATAAATGTATGTTTTCTTGAGAAATCCTTTCCTCTCTGAGATGGGTCCAGTTTGTCCTGGCTTCTGAGGAGCTGGGATGGAGCAGAAGGGAGCCTTGAGCTTCTGTGGCAGCAGTGCAGAGGTGGCCATGCATGCTTTTAGGAAAGTCCTAATGTCTATGATAGGAGATACACAGTGCACAGGAAGAAGGACCAAGATTAGTTCTCTGAGTGGCCAAAGTCTGCTGCCAAGATAAGAGCAGAGTTTGGGAGCCTCAAAAAGAGAACCAAGACACGTACATCTTACTTTAGTACTCACCTGTGTATTTTATTCCAAAATGAGATGAGCAAGCCCATCCTCAAATTTGGACAAATTGTAATAAGCTGAGAGCCAGCATTTGAACAGCTGAGTGCAAGGAAAGACTTTGTGATAGGTCATATTCATTCGTTAGCTACGTCAGCAAATGTTTGATAAGCAGGTAAGGATTTTGTGTGGCTTTTTCTATATCATTTTCCCAAATAAATATGCACAGATATCTGAGGAATTCAGGTAGTTAGTGTATAAGGAAGGGAACTAAAGTACATGAAGAAATCCTTGTTTTTTTCTCAAGGTTTCTTGCACACACTGGTGACTAGTCCTTCCCTTTGTGTTCATTGCTAACTATTAAAATTGATCACTATATGAAGCAGTTGTTCTGTGAAACACACTTACCTAACCTTGAAGGTAAACATTTGCTATTCTTGATATGTCAGCAGCTTCCAATAGCTTGAGATATTGGCTGAGTTTCACACTGAGTCGTGAAAGCTCTCAACCTTCACATCTCTCACATCCCTGATATCCCATGTGAAGAAAAGTAGCTAGGTCTTGTTCTTCACAGAGATATTTCAATCTTTAATTTACTGCCTAAATCTTATCTAAAGATGGATCATGTACTTGTGTGCTCCACCAGTCAATATTCAGTACATTACCTTTTCAACTGTTGCTGCTATTGAGCTCTGGATCAATGGTCATTTTTTTCCTCCTTGTTATTTCATTCTCTGCACAGAAAGCACATAATGCAGTAACTTACAGAAATCATGGATGACTGCTATTGCTGTACTGTCGATGGCTATTGCTGAACATTTGGTTTATTCATAGAGGAACTATCATACTCAAGAACAGGTAGACACATGCTAGGAATTTGAGCCTGAGGCAATCCCATTTGCAGTGCACACTGATATTTCCTGAAATCCATTATTATAATACAAAGAATAGAAAACACAGCAAAAATAAGAAGTTGTAAATTAAAAATATGTTCTTGTTCTATAGCTTGTAGCTAAGAATGCCATTTTCAGTTGATACATTTTAACAAAAACCTTCTGTGGTTCAGGAAGCAATAGGAGTTTTATGGAGAAGAACAACACCTGCATTTATACTGGATAACATAAAAGTGTCTAAAGGTTATAATTTATCCTGCATCCAATCACTAGCTTCAAGAACTTCATAACAGGCACTGCCAAGGACAGGTTATTCTGGGTTTGTTTATTGCTGCTGCTCCTGGAAATATGAAGAGTATAGATGGGCTCTATGGAGCTGATTCAGTACAAAAATCCTTACTTGTTTGACTGGCTGTAAACTTCAATTTATTTTTGTAAACTATACCTTTTTAAGTGTAATTAAGTCTGTGCTGTAACTGTATATCTTTAGGTTTTGAAATGTCACCACTGGGAAAGGACCCTCTGGAAGCCTTGAGGATCTTAGCTTTTTCAGAAAACCCAGGTCTACAGCAGTCTGCTGCTCTCTATTATTTGCATATGAGCCAGCACAGTAAGTTATCTCAGTTCCTTAAAAAATTTCCAAATAATTATAAATAAAATCGTATTTTCTAACTGTGAAACCTGCTTTGATTCATTGATCAAATTCATTAATCAAAGCTCTATTTTTTTTTTTCCTGCTGCATTTTTTACCAGGAAAAATGGAAATGCTGTCATTGCCATATGGGCAGAATCATTCTGGGGTTTGCTATGAGGAGGTTCTCTCGTGATTATAAAAACTGTCATTTGTGTTGGAAACAAATCAGCGGACTTTGAAGTATCTAGAGTCAGTGTATTCTGAATCTCCTGAGAGCAGCACACAGAGAATCTGGTGGCAGGAAGTGGTCATAGTGATCTTTTAAGGTTTTGCAGTGTTTGAGTTTTTGGCAGAGGACAAAGCCCTCAAAGCTAGGTTGTAGTGGAGACACAAAGGAAACATTATGGTTTGTACCCACTACCCTGTGGGAGCCACTGCTTGGCTCTTGAGGCAATTTGTGAATAACTAGAAGACAGCCTTGATATGCCAAATAAGATTCCAGCAAGAGTTTGGGTCCTACATAAAGGCAGAAATACCAGCAACAAGCAAGCTGTGGTTTATTTATTTATTTGCTTTTTAGCATTGTACGTCAAGCTTTATCCTATGTATTTTTTTCTAGATAAAAAAAGTGCAGACTACTCAACGTGAGGACCTGCTATGAGGTGGAATGACTTGTTTGGTAGTGAGGCATGTTGGTTTCCTTCCCATATTTGTAAAGTACTTGATTATTCAAAACCTTCTCAGGAAATTTGGCCTGTTTTGCCTGTAGCAATGTTATTTAAATGATGGAGAACACCACTCATCCCATTTATGGTAACAACTTGGGCCCAAGACCGAAAAGTGGAAAATGAGAGTGATGTGAACGATGAGACTCCTGAGCATTTCCTTTTATTCCTGCAGTGAATGTTCCCCTGCCAGCAGAGCATCTAGAGCCCTTCTATGCCTTACTGCGGTCTGCTGACCTGGAGGTGCAACAGATGTCTTCTTTGTCCCTTGTCAACTTTTTGCTGGAAGGAAATAGTGAGTAATTAATAATACATTTCTCATTCTAGTGCATCTCTTATGCAGGACTCAGTACAGAAGGAAGGCACTTCTCCATAGTGAGGTTTATACATATCCAAATTCCCTTTTTTTGTGTTCTAGATAAGATGGATGTGAATTTGCTTACAAGCCACATAGATGCTGGATTTGTTAGGTCCCTTGAACAATGCTGTATCATGTGGCAGGCAATCTTGGATCTGTTTGCAAAGACTGTTACATTTTTTTTCTGTCTAGGGTCGGAATATCTGTACTACTCTTTTTCTTGGATTGAGAGCCCACCACTTACCCTTTCAAGCAACAGATACAGCTCTCAGAAACAAATGCCTATGAGATGACATTCATTCTCCTTTTACTAATTAACTGAAATTCATTCTTAAATTGCTTACAGTTTGGAAAAAAATGCTTAGATCTTTAGTATCTTTAGACTGTCTTCTGTAGCTTCTGGGACCCATTTAATTGAGTTAGTATCTGGGAGCTGCAGAGGACATGTTAAAATATATTTATAAAACTGCAGTTGCAGTTTCCAAAATGAACTGTGCGTTTGAAAATAGAATTGCAGGTAGAAATATTTGGAAGCATTTGAACATCTCTTACTTGAGTCTGACAATGAATCAACCAAACCAAGTAAGAGATTGTAAGTGCCTTTCAGGCTGTTTCTATCTTAGGTCTATTTTGCATAGTCAAAATACAGACCACAGAGGAAGGATATATTCTTTTAATGAAGGCTTTAACTATTTACTTTCTTGTTTGTCCATTTGTTTGTGAATCTATGAATAGTTGACAAAGAAATGGTTGTCCAAATGGGTTTACTTGAGCCAATTCTGGATCTGCTTGAGTCAGAGGATCCCACTGTCCAGTGTAATTCCTGTGCTTGCACAATGACTTTAGCTGTTTCAGGTGAGTGTGCTCTTTCCCTTTATCCTCTGCACTGAACCCATTCAACTTTTTTGTCATATTTCCATATGATACCACTTTCTTGCAATTGGATTAAGAGTCAATAGATGCCAATTGGTATATTTTCGATATTCATATTTCACAGATTCTTGAAGTTCTGGTTAAGATCTTCTCAGTGTTTCTGGCCTTTTTTGTCTTAGAATTACAAACCCTTTTTAGATTTCCAGCCTAAATATATTAGTGAATACCATATCTTATTTAGTGTCTATATTGGTTTTTAACTTCGAATTTTCTCCCTCTTTGATGTCTATACCAATGAAGATCTTTCATTTTACTAGAAAGAGAAAGCCAAGTTCATTTAAGACTTCTTTTGTAAATTAGACTCTCCATTTATCTCCATAGCCCTTTTGGGTGTAAAGCATATGTTCCAGAAATGGAACATAGCTAATTTGCAGTACCACAGACCTCAAGCATTGTTACAGTTAGAAGACATATGTAAGTGCTGTAGGAGTTGAATTTTGAATTTATCCCTTTTGAAAGACAGTGACAAGAAACATGCAATACTTCAGTTGGGATCTCATGCATGTCTTCTACTGTGACATCCAGGAAAATACGTGTCTGATACATCTGATGATAACATTTATGTCTTTTGCATTATGGTGTTGTTGTCATCCTGCAACTCATTTACTATTTAGATTTTATCCTCCTCTGCTGCTTTGTGTTGTCACCAGTTTGTTAAGGGTCTGCAACAAAGCTCAACCACTGTTACCAATAGTTATCATGTTAGTCTAGCTTATTATACCTTTCTCAAACTGCATTGTTCTTGTGTAAAGAATATGTAAAGGTCTGCTTAAAACTTACAAATAATGCTTATTTCCCTTCCTATCTTGTTTTTCTACCAACTACCCCCTCAGCATGGGAAGCTGCCACCTGATCTCCCAAGAGGCTGTGAAAGGCATTGTAGATGCTTAACTTTCTCACTTAGTTACTTACGTTGTGAAGAGAGAGCGGTTTAGCGGGATCCAATCATGTGAAAGTGCTGATTTACTTTTTTTATTTCAAATTTGAGATTCCCAGGCATAGGAGGGCTTTTGTTATAGTTATATGTATAGTTAGTGGAGTTTTTCTCCTGAAGATTTACAGAGGCAGATCCCTCCAGCTGTTTTAAGTAGTGCTCAGAGAAAGAAATGTCCTCTGGAACCTAAAGATGTTAATTAGTACTGAAGGCACTCTGTCCCTCCTTGATGTCTCTGTTTAACCCAGGTTGCAGGAAACCCTCAGCCACTCCACTTGCATTCTCTTTTGAGGATGGTTACCTAACACCACTGCACATTCTGTAAGTGCCAGTGTACTTCTGAGCACAAGTAGATCACATGAAGCACTCAAGGAACTTCTAGCCTACATAAGTAAGCATCTGCTGAACATAAAGGTAGACAGTCCTGCAAATGCATAGGCTGGGTTGCAGCCTGGGGCTTAGATCAGTTTTGAACGTGTCTCAATTTAACTAGGATTTAGATGGACTGGATCCATTTATTTCTTTCTCAGAATATGATTTGCTTCCACAGCAATGAGACTAAAGCAAGAAGCAACTTGCTGCAGTTTAATTCTAACTCAGGTATGCTGATATCTTAAAGGATCTGCTTGAGAAAACAATGTTGCTCAGTCATGACCTTCAAGTATGCCATTCATGCTTGAGAATATTCTTTAAAAGATAAATATAGAAGAAGAACAAAACTGGAGAGGTCCTTTAGATAGTTTTAAGGTGACTAAAACTTTAAATCTAAGAGTGGCAACGTGTCTTAACTCTGCTGCAATACACATCCGTGGCTTTGCAGGGTGAAGTTGTTCAGTAATGTGACTGCAAGTTATACGTGAACTGGGATATCCAGTACTTACTGGCTGCCAGAAATAGCCAAAAACTAAACAACAAACAAGTTCATTTAGATTAAAAGGATTTCAAGGTCAGTTGGTTCCAATACTGGCATTGGATAACAGAGCAAGAGGACATGCGTACATCTGCAATTATCTGCTTCAATCTGTGAGTGGAAACAATCAGTTCTGGGATAAGAACTCTCCTCAGAGCAGACAAGAACAGAACTAAATGTTCACAGCAACGGTTTGGGGAGGCCATAAAGCTAAACAAAAAACAGCGCACATTCAAAGCTGTGCTGTCACCAGAATTTTAAAGCACACAAACAGCAGAAAGGGAAAGGAAAGAATTTATAAACATAGGTTTCCAGATGGATTATTCAAACCCAGTTTGAGTAGATGTTAGTGATTCAGCTACTTTAGATTAGTATGTGGATACATGGTTCCCTTCTAAAAACACTCTCAGGGGAATTGATTGCTGCACCGGCATCAGTGGAGGAACTGCATTATGTAGATTTTCTCCTTCTCTGGAGATACTCTTCTCTGGAGATATTCAAGACCCACCTGGACACCTACCTGTGCTGCCTGCTGTAGAGAGCCTGCTTTGCAGGGGGGTTGGACTCGATGATCCCAAGAGGTCCCTTCCAACACTTACAATTCCATGATTCTGAGATAAGCAGATGGGCCATGGAGATGATAATAAAATTATACACCACGGTGAGGTAGATATTTTCATCCATTCTGCCAAAAGTTGATGAAAGAGATAGTGTTCAGTGTTCACATTATCTGACTAAAACCAGAATGAAAATTGGGAGAGGGATGAGGGAAAATGATTTGTGCAAAAATAAAGCCAGCAAATCCACAATAACGGGCTCTAAGAAAGATGGTGAAGCTGAATTGCTCAGCTTGTGAATCACCAAAAGAAAAGGGAAAAAAGGGTTTTTTGGTCAAAGAGGTTTCCACTCTCCCACAGTGAGAGTGGGTGCTCCAGTCACTCCCAGGTGAGAGCAGGGTGCCAAGCCTATGTGCATGAGCCCATCCCACCACTGCAGGCTTCCAATGTCAACCACCGCTATCAAATCAAACTGTTGTTTTTTTCTTCCTAAAGGAAGAAAAATCTTTGAGGTACAATCTATGAGGCTCAATATTCTGTCATGGTCACCTGCTTCCTTCAGAAGATCTTTGGACTGGAAACGTGTACCTGAGAAGCTCTTTCACATGAGGACATAGGCTCTCCTTTCCCTATCCTAGAGAGGAAGGTGGAAGAAAAAAAATGCCCAAATTTTGTCTAGACATTTGTAATGCCCTTGCCAAAATGTGAGCTTTTCGTCCTCACTCATAATGGAGTGTATTGTGTGAAAGAATGAGGAAGGATCAATATCTGGATGCTCAATCTTTTTGTCTTTCCCCTGTATCCAGTTTATTAGAGTTTACATCATATCAGACTGGTTTGCATCAGATGGAGCTGCACTAAATAATTTCTGCTTCCACTGTGGGAAACAAAAGAACAGTACACAGATGGATTATATTGGAGAAAGACTTATTTACAAAATTGACTTGAAAATTTCACCTGAGTAATTGCTTCCCATGTGACACAGATATTTTTAAATAGATGGTTTTTCCCAGAGCAATTATTTCACTCAAGAATGAGAATATTTTTTCCATTACAAAAGGTCTTTCTTTGAGTATACATATGAAGGCAGAAAAGGACTTAATCTGGAATACTAAACTGATCCCAGCTGAACTGTGCTTGAATAGATATCCTTGACTATCTGTGTGTGTGCATCAATTCCTTAGTGTAGAACAGCTCCAGGAATAGATGTTTTTGTTCTCATAAATCTCTAAGTTTGTTGGCACCTGAGGGTATGATCTGATCCAAATACTTCCACATTTCTTGTTTGCTTGTGTTTCATATTCCTCTCGACAGGGTTCCAGAGACTGGCCATTGTTTAAACAGTCTAGAAATGTACATAAATGAATCAACACAAGAAAGCCAGTCCTGCCAGCTGTCCCGCTCCTGACTCTCAGTAAAAGGATACTGCACGGCACTGTCTCATTTTTTTCCCCAGAATCCAACCGAGAGGCTATTGGCGCTGCTCGAGGAGTTACACCTTTACTGTCTCTTGCCAATTCCTATGATCCTAGAGTACAACAAAATGCAGTTGGTGCTATTCTCAACCTTACACAATCAGGTACTTTCTGACTAATGGTTTAGCTAACACTGCGAAAGAAAATTCCTCAGCAGTAGAAAAATACATAAATTGAAAGGATTAAGACAAGAACAAAAGCTTATCTGCACAACAAGTTATTTTATACAATATTTTCTTATTGTATTCATGAGGATACCATAGCCTGATTATTTCAGCTTGGCCTCTCCTTAGCTAGTGCAGACCCATTTTTACCTAGACCAAAAAATAGGAAGGCTTGACTTTTGAACTGAAAGAATTAATGTGCAAACATTTAAAATATTAAAGAAACATAAATAATGATTATTTATTTAAGAAATATTTTGGTCTAAAAAGCTATCAGCACATCTGGTAGTACTTTGAAGCAATCCAGCAAGGATTATCCAAAACTTGTCCTGCATGGTCAAACTGTGATATTGTTTAACTTGTATCTCAACTCAGTGTTGGATGATTCAAAATACACGACACCATTATTCCACACAGCTAGATGGAATATCTTATTTCTATACAGTGAGGAGAATGATTGGCAAGAACTGTTACAATTGACTATTATACTTCTGCTATTATTGTTTGTTTTACATGGAAATCATGCGTGATGAATATCATGCTTGAGGTTTTTCATATTCTCCACCAAATCAGATTCTCTCAATATGCTTTAGCAGAAAACCAGCACAGGCTTAATCAACCAGCCTAGGTCATTTTGCTAAAATGACTGCACACTACTGCCTTATGCCAACTCTAAATGGTGTGCTCTGATGTTTGGATAAGCATAATCACTCTATTGTGCATATCCCTGTTGAATAAAGCCTCCAGATGAGAGAGAGGGAAGGGAAAGGACACACTAACAGAACTTCATTTTCTTAAATGGCAGAGAGGATCCAACTGGTCTTGTGCAAGGAAGGAGCCCTGCCAGTTCTCACCTTGCTGCTGGAGTCCCCTGACTCAGAAGTGCAGGTATGGCACAGGGCAGATTTTCTAACAAGGATATTGTGACTGTAGGGAGAGCACAAACCACAGAACTGGGAAATGCAAAGGTAGAGGGAGGGGAAGGCTCTGCAGAGAAGCAGAGTGACATGTGAGTGCATCTTGGAGGAACTCGGCTCAGTCAGACAACATCTATTCAAAGCACATGATTTGCTTAGCTCCACAGTGGGTTTATAATGCCAGCACATACTAATACATGCACACAGTTGTTATACAGCTACCTTTCTGTGTCTTTTGGACCATCAGATCAGCTTGCTGTTCTGCACTTCTTGCCTCCTTTGATCTTCCCCTCTAAACAATTCTGCGAAGTGTTTTAGAAGGCAGAATTTGCAAATAATTTTTTTCTCATTGTTTGGGATGTCTGGGAACTATTCCTGTTTTATGCTTAGACCAGACATCTTGTATTTCTGCACAGTTAACAGAGTTGCCCCTTGATTTCAAGTATGCTAATGAAAACTATGAGTCAGATTTGTAAACCTTAAAGTCCACTTGTTCATCCAGTTTGTCTGAGAAGCAAGGATCGTTTCCTCTTGTGTTCTCCTTGGCTTAGTTGTAAATGTCAGAAGTGATGGAGTCTCTGGAACTGCTCTCTGCAAACTGTATCAGCATCGCCTAGTTCTCCTGACATTCATCTTCAAATTTCTTTCTCTGCAGTTCAACCTGCTCCTTCTAATTATACCTCCCAAGTACTACATGTTTTAATATGTATAATCTTTCCTAGAATTAATGTTTAAATCTTTTGAAAATGATCTCTTGGCATGCTAGGGCAGTGACAACACCCGTCTCCAGTTAACCAGTGTAAATATACAATGCAGTCCATGTAGATGAGCTAAGGTAGGTGTCAGCTGAGGAGTAGCTGCAGGACATTCCCAGACACCAGGGAGCACGTGGGTTTGTGCAGTGTGCACTGCCACATAGCTGCTGTTGTAGCAACAGCAGATACAGCATTGCTTTTCCTGAGCGCACTCAGGCTGTTATCAGGCCTACCTCATAAAATATTTGAAGATGAAAAAGCACTGCATTTTCTTCAGCTCTCAGTCTGAGCATTTCTCCAATTTAGTTTGACTCACTTCAGTGTTGGCATCACTGTGACCGCCTCTCTCCCTGTTTTTTTTTCCCTTGTCTCTCTGCAGTATTATAGCTGTGCTGCCCTAAGCAACATAGCAGCCAACGCTCAGCACCATGAGGCCATGCTGAGAATTGGTGACAGATTCCTGCTGCGCATGCTCATCTCTCTTCTGTCCTCCTCTGTGGACAAGGTAAAGCTGCAACCCTCTCTTTGCATGAAGGTTTAGCATCAGAGTACAGCTATAAAGCTGGGCTTTCAGTTTCAGTCTTGCACACTTCTGCTTATCTACTGCACAGTTGGCTCTATGACATCTTTCCCACAAGGAAAGACTTAAAACATGTGTAGGTTCTGTGAGGGCAATATTTGGAGAAAAAAAAGGGAATCATTAAAGCCCTGGACACTACCTTTAGGCTAGGTGACCTATTTTCTTTGAACTTGAAACTGCATACGAAGTGCTCAGTCCAGACTCTCAAGCTTAGTATGCTACTTCTCCCCTTTTTTTTTTTTCCTTCCTTGTGATATCCTTAGTTTTGACTACATGGCTTCAAAAAATAACATCTAGAAAATCTTGCTTTGCTGGGAGCCATTCTCTTAAAAAACTTCAATTCAGGATTTAAAGGGTAAAGCCTTAAATTCTGTGTTGTCTCTCCTAGTCGAAAAAGAAAATAAATAAAAGCACATGAGACAAATTCAGTCTCATGACAAATTCAGTCAAATTCTGTACATTTTCCTATAATTGATTTGACATTCCAAAAATAACCCAAAAACTGAACTCCATTGGCTCTTCTTCATCAACAACTTACGTAGGGGAAGTTGAAACAAACTCATTTAAAAAAAAAGGGTTAAAAAAAAAGGCCCAAAATTTGTGCTCTGAAGATAGTGTAATAGCTTGCCACCATTGTCAAGTTTATTTTGAGTGCAATTAGCCAAGAACACAACATTACTGAAACCACTCTTTCTCTCTTTTTCCCTTTGGCACAAGGTTTCAAGCCAGGCATGTGTTTGCCTAAGAAATCTGGCTACCAGGGGTAAGTACTATGTTAGAGATAAACGAATGAGCATGGCGGATTGGGAACCTTTCCCATTAAAAATAGAGACACCCTCATTTTTGCATGTTAGTTGGATGCTGCAGGAAGAGGGAGGTTCTGTGTGCACTCAACTAAACCTGCCCAAGGCAGCAAGGGGTAGTGCCCAAAGTGAGGGAGCCAGCACATATCTTGCGTGCACGGGCCTTTTGCTCCCCTCCACATTTCCCAATCATTATAACCCTGATTAGAACAGAACATCTCCTCAAATTGTTGCTTGAGTGGGGCCTGCCCTCTCCTAAGGCATGAATCTCACATTAACCGTAATTCGCTCCCAAGCATTTGTCATCCTCTTAAAAAAAACACCCTATCCTGTTAAGTACCCCAATCCATTTCTACAACATACTCCAGAGATGAAAGCAGAGGAGCTGCATGTTCAGCACTAGAGTCCTAGGGCCCACAGTAAAGCTGTTAATCTAGAAATTGCGGAGGCACCTTGTTATCAAGCAATTGCAAGTGATGGTGGGACCTGCTCTTTGCTCCGTGGTGTCTCTGGTCTGTGAGACTTTGAGATTGGAGGGTCAGTGTTGTAGAAGGACCGTGACTGAGACAGGTGGTACTCAGGGGGGTCTGTCTGCCCTTCTACACAGTTTTAGGCCAATGAATTGCTCAGAAAATGGCCCTCATTTTTTCTCACCGAGATTTAGACATAAAATGAGGGGTGTCTAAAGCTATGTGCTGCTCTCAAACCTGTATTAATTCTTGGCCTAATCAGCCAGACTGAATGGGGTTTAATGTTTATAATGAAATACTGAGCACTGTCCTATACCACAGAGATTGGGTTGTCCCCTCTAATGTCCTCACATTTCATCATCACCTTCTCCACACAGCAGACACACAGGCTGAGCTGGTTGCCAAGGATGTCCTGCCCAGGCTGTGCTCTCTCCTGGTGTCCAGCAGTGAGGATGCGTGTCGTGCAGCTGTCGTTCTGCTCTGGGTGCTGTCCCAGCACCTCCACAACCAGGTATGGCAGCTTATCCCCAGAGAGCCAGAGGGAACAAACAGTTCTGGCCACTGCCTGCATTAACACAGCATTCTGTTAGGTGTGCCAGCATGCTCTGTGAGATCTCCCATCACTTCCCCTTTCTGCCCCAAATGATGAGGTTTTGCCTACTCCAGCTGCACTGTCTCTACCCAAGGAGCCTATCTGTTGTGATGAATGGGAAGCTGGGATTCTGTAGTTCATTGGGTCACCTATGAAGAGGCCCTGGGGAAGAAAAAGGTGGAGATGGATGTCAGATTGCTTGGCTGAGTGGATACCACCCTGCCACTCCGTGTTCCCCTTGCTCTCCAGATTGTCAGCACACTTTTTCTTTTTTTAAATTAGACTTGAGATAAGTCCATCGATCTTTAGCTAATTCACTAGAACTTTCCTTTGACTTTTTGTGTCCTTAGGTACAGAACGGTTTCTTTGCCCTTGTTCAAGGCAAACACTACCATTCAGCAGTGTAATGCCATACAAACACATGAAGAACTCTGGCTAAAAATAAACTGCAGCAAACAACCAACCAACACAGACACGCCTGCTGTACTTTCATCCTCCACATGAAGCACCAAATTGCTAAGTAGTGGCAGATATTATTATTACCATTTTTAAACGCGCTTTTCCATTCGAGTGATTAAAGGCATCCTTAGGAACACAGATATGAGAGGTTTTTGTTAGGTGGCTTAAGCTCACAATAATCCCATGGGGGAGAGCTGGAGTTTGGGCAGATAAAGGAAACAAAAAGAAAGCAAGGACCTTTCTTGTCACACTACTGTATACAGCAGTGACAGCCTCAGTGACCACAGCTGGGCCCAGGTGGGGCTGAGACTTGGAGTTTCCCCAGGGCACTGGAGACCTGGTGCCCCACATCCTGTTGCATGTACATGGCACAGCATGAAATGAATTGTGTCTTCTCTAACTCAGGAACACAATGGAAAAATTGGGAAAGCACAATGCCCACGGAGCCACAATCAGAGGACTGAGTTTTCCAAAAGTTTTATGCAGGCCACATTAGCACCACATGTCTTTGTGGCACGCCAAACTGTGTGCTGCAACTGAATGCAATTTGATCTTAGCAAGCTTACTGCTGAAATATTGCTGGGGGCGATTTGCACAGCAAAAATCCAATAACATCTACCGGTTTTCTTCAGTGAGCAAACGGGGCCGTCCCCAGGGAGCGAGTGAGCCACGTGCTCTGAGGAGAGGCTGACTTCACCCTCCCCAGGCCTCCCCGTCTCTGTGGCCTGGATTTTCAAGGCCTTTAAAGGTTTCTTTCACTCACCCAGGCTGAATTCTGAGCATCTGAAAGAGGGACTTCTCCATGGGAACAGCTGTTAGGAAACAAACCGCCACACAAAGCTAACCTTTACCACTGAGTCAAGTGATGCTTGAATTACTGCTAATGCTGCCAAGGATACAATAGGGCAGGCTTCATCTGCCCTTTCATTACCATGAATTAAACCCCCAGGAATGCTTCATACTAGTTCCCGTCCCTTCCTTCTGGTCACTATCCTGCCTGCTGACAGTGGTTCCCGGAGAGCACTGAATGACTTCTCTCTTACAGGGGAATTTTATTCAGTTCTCCGAAGGACAACCCAGCCCTAAAATTCTAAGGAAAGAGTCAGTGTCTGTGGGAAGTGGCCTTTTAAGTCACATTCCTTTCAGGAAGGATATGTCAGCTCCAGGTGATGCTGCTGACTTTCCGTTCCAGGCACTAAGAGTTTTGCTTTTCCATCGACCTACCTGATGAACAGGATAATATTCATCTTGGCAAGCACTGTCTACCCAAGGATTTTGAGCACAGCATTACAGTTCTGAGCACAGTTCCTGCTGGAATGCTTTTCCTTGCTCTTTTATTTTGAACCCAAGGAGAAGTTAGGTCAATACTCACTTGAGCCACCAAACCACTTGTACTCAAAGTTCTCTCCTGAGCCTCTCACGCTGTGCAGGACCAAGCCAAGAAAGTCTGGCTCCCAGCTGCATGCCTGCCAAGGAGGCTCAGCAGAATTCAGAGTACTGTCACTTGCTGGCATAGGTCTAAATAGATGGAAGAGGCTTGGCAGGAAAGTCATTACATATTGGAAAGTTCATTTAGAGTCTATAGACAATTTCCTCCTCTCATGCTGTAGCAAATTAAATAAGGGTACTACAGTCAATAGGATTACATAGAAAAGAGGACACAGACCAAAAAGCACAGAAAACATTAACTGTAACTGAAACAGATGATGTAAAATTATGTGATTTCTGCTTTTGAGGACAAGTGAAAACAGAGTTAGAGAAAGTTTACAGCCACACGTACATATAGGATTCTTTAATGCTCTGAATTTTGCCATATCACTGCCTTTTCCATCTACTTTCGTGTCTTATTTTAATATTGCTGGTTATGACAGTGCTTAAAATAAACAGAAGTGAAGATGTCAGGTGACATGAAGAAAAAAATAAATATATCATAGAAGCACAAAATCATAGGGATTGGAAGGGACCTCTGGAGATCACATAACCTACTGAAGCAGGTTCCCTACAGTAGGTTACACAGCTGGGTGTCCAGGCAGGTTTTGAATATCTCCAGTGACAGAAACTCTGCAACCTTTTTGGGGAGCCTGTTCCAGTCACCTTCTGTCATCTTCACAGTGAAGTTCTTCATCATGTTAGTATGGAACTTCCTATGCTCCAGTTTGTGCCCATTGCACCTCATTCTGACCAGTCATACCTGACTGGTGTTGCAAACCCATTTGCTACCAGAGGAGAACTACTTTCAGGGGGAAAACATAAAATTTCTCTACAATATCCATCAGAGAATAGAGAAACATACGTATTGTCTCAGAAGATGCTGTTCAGATCACTTTACTGATCACAAGTTGGCCTAAATGTACAGTCCATTACTGTTGGGTGAGCTGCTGGGTACTTAAAGACACAGTGCTGCTGCTGTTGCATCTCCATAAATTTCTCTTGCCAGACAGTAGGCCATATTTTGAGAGAAAAGGCACTGCTCACAACCACTTTGCTGTTGGTTTAAATGAATCGAGTAATGCTTTTCTTCCAGAGCTAAGTCCAACCTACTTACTGTTTGCTGCAGAGTTTCATCGCTGTGCTTGGCATTGTCTGTGTGGGATGTAATGGAAATGCTGGTTGCTTTTCTCAGGATGCTCTGGTGTGCACTGAGCTACTGCAGAGCCTGGGGATGCTCCTGTCAGCGCACACAACAGACCCCGTGATTGCTGGCCATGCTGCTTGCATCATCAAAAACCTGAACATTTCCAAGAACAGACAGGTGAGTACCATCTTTTTTTTTTTTTTTACTGAATTATACCTGAGGAGGTTGCAGTTACACTTATAAAGAATCAGCACAGAAAGATTTTCTCATTATTACTTATAAAATATACACTAAGTATAACTTACACAAAAATGTGTTTATGAATAAAAGGACCTCGTGTGTCATAACAAAAGTTATCTTTCCATATTTTTCCAATACAATGCAAACATGCTAAAGAAAACAAGAAATGTCTGATTTTCCTATGGGTGATACTTAATTTAAGTGACCACATCATAGGGACAAAAACATATTTTGAGCAAAGATCATTCAAACTAATTTAAGGAACCATCCAGGAGAATCCCTGGTTGGTTAGAAACTGAATCCTGATTTCCTAACTGTCACTCTTTATAGTTACCTGTTTATGGTATTCAGAACTGATCTAATTTCACTCACTCCCAGTTTGTTAAATATAACCCCCCAACTGCTGATGTGTATTTTCCCTGCTTGGCCAAGTACGTGTTGGTGCCAAGATGCTATCAAGGCTTCTATCACTGAATTTGCTTCTAGTGAAATCCATACCTACAGATGCACATCCCTGCTCATATCTCAATTACAACTAGTCGCAGAGACTGCTTTGCTTACATGTCTCCATTGTCTGAAACAAAATCTTTTCTACATGTGACTTACCTGATTTCAGGTTTAGGGAGATTTTATTTTTTCTGTTTTTTGTATTGATTATTCTCATTCTTGCAGCTCTTGTGCTCTGTTGAATTTTGTCTAGATTGGGTTAGGCTGAAATACCAAACCATAGTACAAAATAAAGTCCCTACTGCAAAGACTGTTCTAGCAATCCTTCGCCTGCTTTCCCATGATATAACAGACTGCTCAGTGCAACTGGAAGAGATTTAAACCAGCCAAGCCACTTTGCTATAGAACTATGAACCTAACTAATAATGAGGAATGGGACAAACCTTTCAGCATGTCTTAAGCAGGGATCGGAAATGTCAGTTTCCAATAAAGCTTTTCGCTTATATTAGCAGAGATAGGAATTAAAGTAGTTCTTACAGTTGTGAAATCAATTTTTGCAAGGAAATGCACTTCTTCAAACTCAAGGCCCACAAAAAGAGTAAAAGTGGACCATGCTTTCAAAAGCTGCTTTAAAAAACTACCACATTTATCAGATAGGTTCTGTGACTTTATTCTGTCCTTGGCAAGGAGCTGGTTCATCTTCATGAAAGCTTTGCAGGATGCCATGTAGCGTATTAAGCACTCACTTCAGAAGTGAACTCACAGAAATAAATAGGAGCATCAGGCTTCCAAGGTCAATTCTAAGACACATAAGAGTCCTTGTCACAAGAGGGAAAAAAACAGTGGTTATGTACCAGCAGGACACAGGCTGTAGCAGCTTTAAAGGCAGCAGTCTTGAATCCAGCTTCAGCTGCTAAGCAGTAAGTTAAAAACTTGAAATATAAAATCAGAATCCAAAAGAAGATATTCTTTTTGTTGATGGCCACCTGAGCTCACTCATGGAGTTAGCAGCTTCTATCATTAGGATTCATTCCTTGGTCTCAAGGGCTTTTTGTCCAGGTTTGCACAGGCTAAACCTCCTCTCTGTTTTCAACTTGCTATCTAAAACATAAACTCTGGTGCAGAGATATCCATAACATTTGGGACATAGCAGATGCAATCTAAAAAACAAGGGATAAACAGAAATGTATAACACGTAACAACTCTGCAGAAACAAAACTCACCTTTGCTTGTCACATTCCCTCATATTTCCACAGATCAGAGTATTTCAACACCAGAAAGCTTTCAAAGCCTCAGATACAAAGAAAATCATAAACTTCCACATTTCCCCGTGCTTAGCTCTGGAGCACTCACATTACTTTGCTGCAAGACTTTAGCAAATGATAGCCTGATTGAAATATACAGCCTGATACAGTGGTAATAGGTCAAAGAAACCCTTAAGCTCCAAAGTGATCTGCGATAAAGAAAGCCCTCCATAGACAGAGCAAGCCCTGGGAAACACTTAAAATCAGGTGATCTCTGGCTGTGGTCCCTGGGTGTGCTCTGCTGACAGCAGAGGAGGCTGAGGGGAGGCCTCGTAATGGCTGCAGCTCCTCATAGAGTTGAGGGACAGCACTGATCTCTGCTCTCTGTGACAGCGACAGGGCTGGAGGGAACAACACGGAGCTGTGCCAGGGGAGGGCCTGAGTGGGGCGTTAAGGAAAGGTTCTTCACCAGAAGGCGCTGGGCATGGAACAGGCTGCCCAGGACAGTGGGCACAGCCCCAAACTGCTGGAGTTCAGGGGGTGATTAGATATATGGCTTAGATTTTGGATGGTGCTGTGTGAAGCCAGGAGCTGGACTCAATGATCCTTGTGGGTCCCCTCCAACTCAGGATATTCTGTAAATCTATGATTTGTCACTTGGCTGCATTGAGGCTGGGAGAAGTGACATTGGCATTATCAATGTCTTATTCCTCAGTACTGCAAAGAGATACTCAGTATTTCTGAAGCCCTTGGACACCATCAAAATACAGCGGAAGTGCTGAATATTTATCTTATTCTCATTGCAGAGAATCATTGAGAGCCCATGTGTTGAAGGTCTCCTCCAGACCATGCTTTCTGTTGACATTCGAGAAAACTCTCTTCATTACGTGACATCTTGCCTTGCTGAGCTGGCAAAGCAAGGTAGGGAAATAGCCTCACCATATCTGGCTTCCTCTGAGAGGGTGCACATCCTTTATTAATTCTAATGGGAGTTGAAGCCTAGATCTTTTAAGTTTACGGGGAGTTTTGCCATAATATGCAAGGAGAGCAAGATCCAACTTACCAGTAGGTGACATTGACTCCATTATTTGCATTTTTTTTTCTGTTGAACTGCTTAATTATTATTTTGCTTAAAACTCTTTGTGTCAAACTCCACTGCCATACACGACCTGTCTCCTGTTACCTGTAATGTTACCCAGTTTCTCAGCTGAGTTCATTTCACAATGCCAGAAGCTAATCTGAAAGGAGAAAGAGACTAAAATACAAAGTGTGTTTATCTCCTTGGATTTATTGCACATGGATTTTATAAGAGATCTCAAATTACCATCCCTCAACAAACAGCTGTCCTCATGACACAGAGGATAAGTGTAAACTTCCCCATCTCACTCTGGGACTGGATATCATCTGTCAAGCATTTCCTCTCTTGTAACTGCCATGCAACTGATGACATGCCTTATTTAGTTCCACAAGAGGTGCTCAGCAGCTGCTGGACAGAGACAACTAGGCCAGAGTGGATCTTGAGTTTAAAAGGATGCATCCTTTCAGAGCACAAACCCAATGATATAAAAATCCAACTTTCTGCAAATCAAATCCATATACCCTACTGAGAGCATAACTTCAAAACATGGCCATATTTTACAACTTAGAAATACTTATTTGCAGAAGTTCAGCACTTACTTTGTTTCTCCAATTCTGTAAAAGATTTCCTACTTAGACATATGGGTTCTGGCAGATTAGTCACACTCTTTTCTAGGGCACTGGAGTTTCTATTTTCAGACTACTCTCCCACCTTTTTGCCTTCTAGAAGGAGGCACATTATGCATGGTCAAATGGATGAATGAACCCTTGACAAAGCGCTTGGTGAGACTGGCTGGCCAATGGGAACATACCGAGACATCCTTTCAAGCTGCCTCCATCATCCAGCACATGATAGATCACGGTAATTGTCACATAGCATTAACTGTGCTTTCAAAGACACTTATGGTTGTCTGAAGTGAAATGAGTCTTTTTCCAAAGGAGTTAACTGACAGTTACTGAACAACCTTTAACATTCCTCCATCATCCTCCATCTGGTTTCAACCAATTCATTAGCACAAAAGAGCCTCCAGTCACCCTTGAAATACACACTTAGCAGTGAAAAATACACCTTAGCCAAAGAGGGTCTGGGTGAGGAGTTTGCTGCCCTCTTCAAGCACTTCTATTCTGCAGGGCTAGTCTCTAAGCCAATTCTGAGGTCACAGAATCACAGAATCACAGAATCATCAAGGTTGGAAAAGACCTAGAAGATCATCCAGTCCAACCATCACCAATACTCCCCAGCTAAATCCTATCCCTCAACACAACATCCAAACGTCTCTTGAACACCTCCATGTTCGGTGACTCCACCACCTCCTTGGGCAGTGCATTCCAATGCCTGACCACCCTTTCCGAGAAGTAATATTTCCTAATGTCCAGCCTGAATCTCCCCTGGCGCAGTTTGAAACCATTGCCTCTAGTTCTATCACTGTCTACACGAGAGAAAAGGCCGACCCCTAGCTCACCACAACCTCCCTTCAGGAAGTTATAGAGAGCTATAAGGTCTCCCCTGAGCCTCCTCTTCTCCAGGCTGAACAATCCCAGCTCCTTCAGCCGCTCCTCATAAGGCCTGTGCTCCAGACCCCTCACCAGCTTCGTAGCCCTCCTCTGAACACGTTCCAGGGCCTCAATGTCTTTCTTGCAATGAGGGGCCCAAAACTGAACACAATACTCGAGGTGCGGCCTCACCAGTGCAGAGTACAGGGGGACAATTACCTCCCTATTCCTGCTAGTAACACTGTTTTTGATGCAAGCCAGGATGCCGTTAGCCTTCTTGGCCACCCGGGCACACTGTCGGCTCATGTTCAGCCGAGCATCAATCAACACCCCCAGGTCCGTTTCCTCCACACAGTCCTCCAGCCACTCCGCCCCAAGCCTATAGCGCTGTCTGGGGTTGTTGTGGCCAAAGTGCAGGATTCGGCATTTGGTCTTGTTGAACCTCATCCCGTTGGCTTCAGCCCAGCTCTCCAGCCTGTCCAGATCCCTCTGCAGGGCCTCGCTACCCCCAGGCAGATCCACACTCCCAGCCAATTTGGTGTCGTCTGCGAACTTACTGAGGGTGCACTCAATGCCCTCATCCAAGTCATCAATAAAGATATTGAAGAGGACAGGCCCCAGCACCGACCCTTGGGGAACACCACTCGTGACTGGTCGCCAGCTGGATTTAACTCCATTCACCACCACTCTCTGAGCCCGGCCCTCCAGCCAGTTCCTTACCCATCCAACAATGTACCCGTCCAAGCCACGGGCTGCCAGCTTCTGCAGGAGAATACCGTGGGAGACAGTGTCAAAGGCTTTGCTGAAGTCTAGGTAGACCACATCAACAGCCTTTCCCTCATCCAGCAGATGGGTCACTAGATCATAAAAGGAGATCAGGTTGGTCAAACAGGACCTGCCTTTCATGAACCCATGCTGGCTAGGCCTGATCCCCCAGCCATCCCGCACATGCCGCATGATCTCCCTCAAGACAATCTGTTCCATAACCTTCCCTGGAACCAAGGTCAGGCTAACAGGCCTGTAGTTCCCCGGATCCTCCTTACAACCTTTCTTGTAAATGGGAGTCACGTTGGCAAGCCTCCAGTCTTCCGGGACCTCACCAGTCAACAAGGAGCGCTGGTAGACGATGGAAAGCGGCTTGGCTATCACCCCCGCCAGTTCCCTCAGCACTCTAGGGTGGATCTCATCCGGCCCCATGGACTTGTGGCAGTCCAGTTGGAGTAGTAAGCCTCTGACCGTTTCTTCCTTAAAGAGAGGTCCTTAAAGAAAGGTCCTTAAAGAGAGGTTTAAGTAGAAAGGTGGGATAGTGTAAAATACTCCTTGCTACAGAAGTGAGAACACATTGCAGACGAGGCATTGCTGCATCTTTCTTTGACCCTCTCTGCCAGCACGTATACAATATGATGGCATAACCTCATATAGGAGCAGAGACTGGAAGGGGCAATTGCAAGGACATGGATAGCTGTTGCAATGCTAATAGGATAATAACAGGAGGGTGGCTACAGCAAATAAGAACAAACTCAAATACAGCAGCCACAGATTTAGAAATGAAGATAAAGAGCTGCTTACCTTTGGAAAGCATCAGGTTAGGCAGGGATCTCCAACAAGAAATGCTCTCACCTCCACTGCCAACCCTTGAATGAGGTCTGGGAAGGGGTAGATCCTGGCTTCACCCCTTCTGGTCACTCAGGTGCAATGCATTCACCTGAACTTACATGCGTTGACCCTGCCTTCCCACCAGGTGCTCAATCACTGCTTCTGGTCATAACTTAGCATTTCCACTACAGCTGTGTTCCAGAATTTTAGATCACTTCCTCTGCCCAACCAGCAAGAGGAAGACGAAACAGGATCGTCAGGAAGGTGAACCAAACACTGCTGTTTTAACTCTTGAATAGATTAGCAGGAACAGTAAAGTGTCTTTTTAGAAGGTAGCCTATGTTTTAAATTTCAGTTAATGAAGAGAGCATTAATTTTAATGAGTAGAAGACAAATACTTTTATGACCACTTGCCCTGTGCAGCTAAGCATTTCTTAGATCTGCAAGAAAAGATGTTCAGAGCAGAGCAGTGATGGAGTCCAGCAGCAGCATGCTTCATTGATCAGTGTAAGAAGCTGATCAGTGTGTGTGTCAGCACATGCAGCAAACAAAGGCAGGCTTCCTGGCAGAGCTGCCCACTCTGAGAAATCCCGCACATCAATTCCACTTAGAACCAGTGCTACAATTAATGGTTGCATGTGGAAGCCTTTTGTCATTCTCTGTAGTGACAAAGGTTGTAACTGAAGGCACATCAGTCGTTAACACTAAACAGTTATGGAAGTGTTTAAAAAGCTCCTGCTGATCTCCAGTTATTCTCCTATTTATGCAGAAGAGATGATGCTTTTGTTGAAGTGTCACATCGTTGAGATTCAGGCCTACCTCAGGAATTTTCTTACCCACCAAGAGGTTCGCTTCCAGCAGCTGGCCATTTCCACATTCTGCAGACTGCAGGCAGGTACGTCCTCATCGCCAGGCCCAACCTCTAGGGCACTGCCTGCGCCCATCAGCAGCAAAGGCAAATCTTTGTCACAGGCTGTCACCTACACCCCTGAACTGACAGCTCTGCTCGCCTAAGCAAGCAGAAGAAGCCCAAGGACAGCTGCTACCTTAACTATTTTATCTGTTTTAAAACAAGACAGAATATCTTACAATAAACGCAGATATACTTCATTTATTTTGAACTTTTAGATCAGCAGGAAACAGGACTTGGGGTATAGATGTTTTTTGTCCAATATGAGGATGCATGGTACTCAGCCTAAAAGCTTTTCAAATTTAAAATTTTAATTTATTTTGATTAAGCAAGCACAAGCAGATCACGTGGATGGCAAAAGCTGGAAAGCTGCATGTTTTCCATACAATAATTCCATTTCTTAATATATTTCGCTCTTTGGTTCTTCTGCTTTAAAATCATCTTTAAGTACAAGTTGAGTAGAGATGAGAAATGCAATATGATAATAAATTATAATGATAATAAATATATAGTGTGTATCTGCACAAATACCGAGCCAGAGCTCTGATACATCTTTGTGTATATCTGTTGTACAGAATCAGCACATAAGAGTGAATTTGCCAACTGAGTGAAACAGCTTTTGCCATCTGGATCTGAAGTCAGCAGGTTGAATGGTTGTAGGGATGAAAACTGAATTAGTGTCCATCTGCTTTGTGTGGCAGAAAGATATTGTTCCACTTTCTGTATACTTATTTTATACTATAAAATAATATACTTTATAGTAAGAAACAATTATGTTAGATTACCTACAATAGAAGCATTCTAAGCACATGCATTAAAATGCAGGGGAAAACATCTGAAGAGGGCAATTGCTGCAGCCTGTCTAACACTTGTTTTTCCTCTTCAGATCCAGAATTCTCATTAGCATTCAGGAAAAGCCAAATGGCCAAACTCCTCGAGCAAGTCCGTCAACAGACAGAAGAAACTCAAGAGCTCCTTAGGGCAGCAATTTGCCATTCAGACAGTTAATATTTAAACCAGATAGCTTACAAAAACTTACCAGATCCAAGAGCCTGAACTTTTAGAGATGACTTATCTTCATTAGTACCGTAGCTTAACTGCTCCTCTTACTTGGAGTTTCCTGGCATGAACATGGTGCACAGCACCTTTATAAAGCAGAGATGTTCCAATAACATGAGTGGAACCAGATCAAAAAGCAAACACAATGTAATGGCTACCATGAAGGACTTGTAAAATGTGTATATGAAGACAGAAATCTATGTTCTGCAAATGGCACATTATTTCCATAGGCACTTGCAATTAATGTTATACTCTGTTAATTCATTTTGAAAGAAGTTAGAGGACCAATACATGCAGTAGTATGCTTAGCTCTAAATTCAGCTGTCTTGAATTTGTGATGTGTACACAGGTTCAGACTGCTCATGCCTTCCCTCTTCTCCAGGGGGCAGTGAATCTGTCTCATGGATCTTCTTGCCAATCAGAACGGTATTTTTCAGAAAGAAAAAAAAAAATGCAATACCAAAGTCCAGAGCCTTGAACTTATGGGGAGCTGCTCTTTTTTGTTTGTTTGTTTTTTGTTTTAATGTTTTAATTTCTAGGAGAAAGCTAACCTATTAATAGTTGTCTGCTACTAATAATAATTCAGTAGTAACCTATTTCCTCCTTTTGAAACATACACTTTTTTTAAATTCAAGAAGCTGGTTGAAGCTTCTTGTTGGACTCGCTGGAATACTGTAGTTTTTGACAATTCAATTGGCAAATCTCTGCTCCCAGATTGCACAGTTTCTTATATATATATATATATATATATAAAGATATGCAGCTTTAGAATTGCTACTGGCTACAAACATGGAATACAAATTGAGTGAGATGTAGAAAAACATCTGCCAACTAAGATCTCACTATAACATTTTACTTTGGCCCAAATCTTTAAGCTGAGCTTAGGAGCAGGGGAAGACATTTTATTTGGGTAAAGTTTCATTTCAGCAACTGCAAGTTCTCTCCAATTACAAGGTCTAAAAACAAACCAACCAACCCAGCCCCTAACAGGTAAAAGCTTCTCTACAGCACAACAAAAAGACTAGTTAAAGAACAGATAGCTCTTGGATAAAGCAGTGTGGAATTTTCAGTACTCATGTGTAGCAGACAGGAAATTTCTTTAGAAACATCACATGAAAGACCCATGCACCTAATGTTGTATGTTGGTGCAGTTGGGTTCTTAGAACAGAGGACCAAAAGGAGCTGACTGACGCAGATAGGGATGAAAGCAGATCTCCAACTTCAGGCCACCTCCTTGGATGATTTTAGATCATTTTCCAGACAGAAAACCAGTGCAACCTTTCATCACCACTGTGGCATAAGTGAAGACTTTAGAGTGTCTTCTCTCTGTTTTTCTTAGCTATTTAATTGCAAACGTTACTTCAGTGTCTTTGCAAGAAACACAGTTGTGAAAGGTCACTCACTACTCCATACTTTCAGAAAAGCTTTAATTTCTCCAACTGCTGATTCTACCTCACAGAACTGTTGACCCCAAACGTACTAATAACAAAACAGATGCAATAGCAGGCAAAAAAGCTGGCATTCGTTTTATACTGTACTTATTACTGATAACAATATTCAAATCTTCCAGCATTTAAAGAAGGGGTTTAAACCCAAGAATTAAAATCTTTTCCTTTTTTCTCGTATTTTTGGACTCTCACACCTACATCTATACCCATTCCGTAGACTTCAGTTTGCATGTTGGGTCCTTGAAAGAGAGCATTTTTTTCCCCTTTTATTTGAAGCAAACCTGGAATGAATATAATTCTACATTGTTTTATTTGCAGTTCAATGCAAAAAAAACAAACCAACACATGAGAAATGAAGTAAGCGCTTCATTTTTGTGCTTTAAACAGCAAAGTGAGCACCCTGATGTCTCATAAAAATAGTCAAGATCAATATAGCTTATGCCTGAACCTAAATGAATCCTTGGACCAAAAAAAAAAATGAAGCTAAATCTTACTGGCAACATCTTTGTTCTGTTCATAGCTGTAAGTAATCCTGTACTGATTTTTCAGTAAAGAGATCAGAGGAAAACTAAAAACTAAAGAGGTTTTACGCATACCAGGAACATGAAGAAAAGTTTTCCATCACAGTCTGACTCCTGCTTCAAGTATGCAAGAAAATCAAAGTAGAAATAGAAATATTTCAAACAAGTTTTATTTGGTACTCACATGCTATAAAGGTTTAAAGGAAAACTACATATTTTGGACACTTTAAAATATTGTGGCTATGTACATGGAAAATTAAAGAAAGCGAGAATGAAACCCAATTAGTTTTACTGTGTCACAAACTATTATTGAAAGCATTCTGACTGAATAGCTTCCATGTTTTCTGGCAGATAAGTCTCTTTCTCTTTGCTTTTCCATTGCTTTTATCCCATCTCCTGTGTGGATGAACGCTTGGCAGCAGCAGAAAGTCATTTCTTCAAGAACTCTTCCGCTATTGTCTCAGAAGATTTCTTCTGCAAGCACAGACTTTCTGCACAGCTTCCTATAAGCCTAGCTCAGTGCTCACTAAAGGCAAGTGCAGGAATCTGAGTGGCCGTTCTCTGTCAGCACGAACCAAAACCCCATGAACCCCCATTTCCACTGTTACGGATCTACTCATTGACTTCAGCAAACAACGCATCAAGCCCTGGTTGATGTTTCCAACTCAAATACCCCATGAGTTCTGCCTGCAACAGCACAGTTTATCACAGCATAGAAAGGTGCACAATATTACTGTTCTGCTCAACAACAACTGAAAGTGAGGGATGGCATAATGATGGTAGAAATCAGCATCCAACTGAAGAGAAAGCAACCTGCATTGCTCCTCTTATCACACAAATTGTAGTGCATTATAAAAATCACACGCTACATACAAAGCACAAACAATGACCATTTTCCATTTGCTCTGAAACGAGCAAAACCAAGGAATTCCCCAAACCTGCTTTATCATCAAAAAAATCAACTATTTCAGGTTTTACACAGTCTTCAATTGTCTGATAAGGCAAAGGAAAAGTCTTCCATCATTGGGAACAGCAGCAATTTACAGGACTTAGAACAAGGTTACTCCCTGTGCATGTGCACCCACACACATCTTTTATATTACTGTGAACGTGAATGTAACAAAAAAATAATCAAGTTTGCAGTACCATTTTATTACATTTTTCTAATTTATTCAATTAAACAATTTATTTCTGTACTGAACAAAATTCATAAATACATCATCTAGGAGAACAATAGATTTTCCTCTTGTCCATGAAAAAATAATGCTTTCAAATTTTCACATTTTAAAACCTGCCTCGTTTTGTGTTTTTAGAGAAAATGTGAGAAGATCATAGTGACATCTCAATTTACAGAACGTCCCTGTAGGAATTACATTTATAAGAACCTGATACAGAAGCCGATACTCTGCCCCCATAATTAGAGTTCTCTGCAATAATATTTAAACCAACAGGTTTAAATAAAACACCTCATTAACTCTACTCGTAGAGCAATGAGGTATTTAATTTTCAAGTATCAGAACCACAAAGCGTAAAAGATTCTTTGCCAATTTTACAATTATGCCTTTTAAACCAACACCCACCTGAAAAAAGAAGAAAAAAAATGAGTAAGTCCCACTACCCAAATCAGCCCATTGCTTTCAGATTCCAGTGTCTTGTGTTTTCAGGAATGCAGAAATATCCATTTGCTAACAGAAAAAGCTCATTGGAAAAAGCCATATTAAGTAATGCACGTGAAGCATGATTTTTCTAGTGATGAAAACTATTAGAAAGGTGATCCAAGTCTATGTCCATCATTTCTTCTGCTGGTTTTACTAAAGTCCTTCCAAAAAAAAAAAAAAAAAAGATGTTCAAGAAATCTTTAAAAAACTTGGAGAGAAAAATAAAACGCTCCTTCATTGCATGGAAGAAACTCCCACTGACTGCAGAGATGTTTTTGTCACCTTTGGTTCTTCAGAAGAAATAATCAGATCACTTCTACAATAGAAGGCATCAGAAAGGACAGGTCAGCAAAGAGTAGGAATGCTTAATTCAAAACACACTTAAGCAAATATTTTATTGTGTCATGGTTTTATGATTTTTGGTCATCAGTATTCCACACCATAACA
>JAPSGF010000004.1:9449952-9493607 GCA_035772895.1 Perdix hodgsoniae | reverse complement strand
CTCCGCCCTGCTGGTCACGGAACTGGGCCGGACCAGCCCATAAACCGATGATTTTTTCTTGTATTTTCTAGACAAGAGAGGGTAAATTAGGGTTGTCCAATTTAATTTCTTGTGTTAGTAACTGTTTACCCAACATCTTTTAAAAGGTACAATGCAATTCAGAAAAAAATCTGCTGTGCTGTAAACCACCACTCAGTATTCATGGCAGCAAGAACTTGATGAGGGAAGTCATTCAAAATTTGACATAAAAGGCAGCTACCAGCTCCCTTTCAGTGCATGCATATCAGATGTTACATTTGCAGAACTGAAACAGGATTGCAGATCATAAACTAAGAACAACAGCTGTCACTGTTATCATTTCTACTTGAAAGCACAGGGCAAATATTTTCAAGCAACTCCTAAAGGCAAATTGTGTAACGGAGAACACCTTTCAAACAAAAGATGAGGTCTCATCATAATTCACACAGCACCTGTATGTGCTTGGTATACATAGCTTCACAAACAGAAGATTTGCTCCTCTCCACAAAGAATTTTGGGTTTAAAATGCGTGAATTATTCAACCTGTGTCAAGGATAAGCTCTAGATCCACATTACCAACTGTAGTGAACTAAGGCAAACTTACCTGCTGTTTGATGTGTTTGAACATTGTCTACCTGAGGCAAAAGAGTCCCCTTATCTTCAAAAGCTAAAATTGGATTCAGAGGAATTCCGGGACTGTCGCTTCCATCATTGTTCAGGGCATCCAGCCGGGATGGTTTAGAACCAATAGGTAGATTTATGATCTCTTCGAAGTTATCGTTCTGCATAGACATTCCATTTTCCTCTGTATTTTTCTCTGGGTTGAGATTGCTGAGAGAGAAACATATGTATATCATCATACACTTAATTCAGAATAGAAGAATAATCCTGCTTAAAGCAATATTACAAACTTGCATTAATCCAGAGCATTCTTTTAGCCAATAAAACCAAAATTTCATGACTACCACAGCAGATGAGCTGTTGTTACAGCAAGTACTAGATCTGCCTTCCCTCAAACACACAGGGTCATCATTACATTTGGATACACTATACCTAAAACTACAGAGATGTTTGAATACAACGCAGCTCTGAGAAGTTACTGAAATGGGAAGCAATAAAACAAATCAATCCAACAAAATCCACCAACGTTCACAGCACAACCACTGCTATCTGAAGCCACCCACCTGATGGAATTTGTGGCCTTTCTCAACTTTCAAAAACTGCCATATTTGAATGCTGAGGTACCCTTCCTCATATTGCAAATCAGTCTAACTGCTCTCAGATGAGGGCACTGTCATTTTCGTTACTCTTTGGATCACCACTTGCCTCCAGTTTTTGAGCAGCCTCTTCTACCTGCCACTCACCAAGAGAAAACAACTCCTGTATCAATTCAGCTCTCCTTTTCATCCCTCTCCACCTGGGCCTTATTTTCTAGGCACAGCTTGACTCTTTCGTGCAGTGACCAGGCCCAGACCAAAAGCAGCACCTCCTGGCATCCCTCACATCTCCCCAACTCACGGGAAATGCTCTCCAGGTGCACACACACTTCTGAGAAAACACATCACCTTGCGTCACCCCTGACGGTCTCTCCCAACTCTTTTATTAGCTGCTGTATTGTCAGATCCTGCTGTTTTTTCATGCAGCACATGCTGTCTTGCCACAGGGGAGGAACTAAGGTGCTACTCTGGTGAACAGGATGACAGTAATGGGACCCAGAACTCCCTGAGAAAGAGGGAGTGCCCAACTGTCACTTCGAAGTCATGTAATCTTTTACAGGCACTTCCTTAGAGCCCTTCACTGCCAGATCCTGGCTGTCTGGGGCATGTGTTCCCATATCACAATTCTTCAGGCTGTTAGGAAATGCTTCAGCACAAATGCTCAGATGCATTTTTCCTAGATTTGAACAAGTCTATCAATGTTCTCAGGCCATTTCTGAGCAGGTGGTCTGGTTTCACAGGCTTGTTTTCTCCTGAGAGTACATGTACTAGTCTGAAAACAAAACAAGAAGAACAATAAAACAAGAACAACCCAATAAATTCTGCCTGCAATTGGCATAAGGTTTCTTTTCATTGACCAGCCTGCTAGGGTGGCCAGATCTTTACAATTACAGAACAGTTTCACAGTACTTCCCAAGCAATAGAAAATAATTATTGCACTTTAAAAGACGGTAACACATCACCTGAAGACCAAATTTCCTGTAAGAACAGCATGCTGGTTTTCATATCAAATTTTTCCAGCTTTTCAAACTATCATCAGTTCCCTTCCAGAAAGGCAATCCCTTTTTCCCTTTTTCTTTCCTTTTCCCTTCTTTTTTCTTCTTTTTTTTTTTCTTCAGTCTGTGAGCGTGCTAAGCACACTTCAAAATGGAAAGTGTTTCATTGTACACGGCTTTGAAAGCAGACCCAGAGACCCTGCTTTCTGCCTGGGAGAGACCCCATGTCACATCACCCACCCTTTTCTGCTAGAGATCCACTCCGCAACAATCTGTGAAATGCTTTAAGATTAATAAAAACTGCTCCATCATGTGTAGTTGTTAGGCTATTAATTGCTATAAGGTGTCACTTATCTCATTCCCATCTACTGCCATTAACCTAACCAGAGGTAGGATAACACAGTGTTAAAAAAATTTGATGGAGGGGGCAGAAAAGACAGGGGAAGATGAGGTTTGCTCCTGCATTGAAATTAGACAGTATATTTACCTATGGAAGCATTGGCACAATGAAGAGAAGCCTCTTGTTTCTGCAAAGTTACATTTATTTTTCTGATTGACCCACTAACTTGATAAATTGTTCTCCATAATTATTGGTCACTGCACTGTCAGTATTACACATCAAGTTATACAGGACTCAGAATTCAAAGTTCTCTTTCAAGATGTGCATCTATACAGTCACAAAGGGGGGACAAGCTGGGGGCGGGGGGGAAGCCAGGGAAAAACCATGGCTAGATATTTTCTGTTTTTTTATGCTATAAGAAGTAGGTGGCACTCCACCAAATCATTAAGGAGCATGTTCAGTAGAAATAAAGGGAAAAACTGAACAGTGGAATTCATTTCCACTGGACATCTTAGCAGCCATAATCTCAAAAGCAGATTAGATAAATTCCTAGGAGATTGGTATGCCCTCCAGCTTCTGGTAATTAGCAGCTTTGGGACTATTTGAGCCTAGGGTTGCACTTGGACCACAACACATTGTAACCCTTCATTGACTATAGGATCTCCTGGTACTTAGCTTTTTTTTTTTTCCTCCTCTCTTTACAGTCTTTCCCTAAATGACCTCTACATGTCATTGAGGCAAAAAAACACAACAATGGAATGAATTTTTGAACTACTTCACCTGTGTTTACTGTCTTATATTCCACTTATAGGGACATCTCAGTGTCCAACACAACACTACATATACCCTTTTCAGGCATACAACACTGCTGGGAACTTTGGCAAAGAATTAGGAAGTGGAGAACAAGCAAAAAACTCCAGGTGAAAGACGAGTTCTGTAGCTGTTTACAACCCCAAACTTTATCATTCTGTTTCTTTCAGGATTTTACTGTTCACTACAGTATGAGAAAATTAGGATCTGGAATAAATTTTGTTGGAATCGTTTATAATGCATGGAAAGTTTGAAAATATTTTACCTTAACATACTATTTTCAAACCATGTTTCAAACTCACTGTTTCCATTTGCTGGGAAAAAGCCCACAGAGCCACCGCAATCAGCACAGAAGTGTATGCCATTAATAATGTAGTTATCTCCATGAGCTACCAGTTTTCTTGGTAATTCTAGGTGCTTTACTATCTAATAGGAAAATTTCCATGACATGCTTCATTTAGAAGTATATTTAGTGTTGCTTTTTCCATTGCACTACACTTAGATGAAAAGAATTCAGTGGTTGTAGCTTGCACTGTAGAAGTGCAATGAGACTGATGGTTGCTATGGGCCTTAATAGGACTCAGTCCTTTGTTCCTTCCTCTTGCCCATACACACATATTCCAGAAGTCCCCCAGGCAAAGGGGAACTTCAACCTCTGGTTGGATATCTGAGCTTTCTCACCCTCGAAACATCCAGATAAAAGCCAAATCTTTTATAGGGCTGGAGTGAAATGCTCACAGAGAACACCATCTATATTTGCAACTATTGCATATGCTACAACATCAGGTATATCTAGGCACTAGATGCCTATGGCACACAAGATGCAGTAGCAATGGTGTTGGTACCTGTGGCTTTCACCGTGTGATAAAATCTGTGCTGTTGTGTTTTCCTTCCTACTGTCTGCTGAACTGCTTGGGCTAACACCATGATTCTATGAAGTAATTTATAGCCCTTGCCTTCCCATTCATGGTGGATGTTCTTCTAAAGCAGACGGTCCCTCTGCACTCTATCCTGGCACATCACTTTCTCCTTCCTCCGCCTCATACACACATTGAATTTTTGTTCATGCTCTTCAGTCTTACCTATTCACTCTTCACTTTGGCTATTCAGATCCTCCTTTGATACCAAATACGATGCCACATGACAGCATTCATTAGTGTGGCACATTTTATATTACAAACGTCAAGGTGCATCTAAGGTTGGGAGTGATTAACAATTAATCGTTGCCTGAGATAATTATGAGACAGCTTTATGCAGCTCATCTAATGCAGTTCAGTGCTCAGAGTCACTGACAGAACTTATCTCAGCAGGAGCATCTTTGTCAGCATGACAGCAGGCTAAGATCCCTCAGGGATATGGAGGGACAGAGAGGGCAAATTCCTCCTTCAATTAGTGCCAATCACATCCTGAAGCCTACTGCCCATTACAGACTGTGAGATGGCTTTCCACATTCAAGTTTCTCCATGCATATTCTGGCATTACCTGCATAAAACATGAAAGGGCTATGGGATTATTCGGCTTTCTGCTTTTCTTACTAAAATTGAAGTAACTGACAGCTCATGCTTATGTAACAGATTTCACTTGGTTCAGCACAGAGCTTTCAAGCATTTCTATAATTTTTCAAAATCTGAGTGACTCACCTCACAACTACAAAGAGCTTCTAATGTTAAATATCTGCTTCCTCAAACTTTCCTTCCCTTTAAAAATGCAGAGTCAAAATAACTAGTTCTGTATCTTTTGTTTAGCAATCACAACTTGCTGATTCTTCAAGCAGTTCACAGACCAAAGCATTCAGGCTGTAAACACAGCGTTCACTACTCCAGACAAGAAAACTAACCCTGCAAAATCAGATTGGTTTTTAAGAAGCTAAATTTGTGGACAGAAGCAAAAAGAACTGCCCTTTCAATTAAGTTTCAATTTATGTAATAATTGCTGGCAACACATTCTTTCAAACACTGCAAAGAATGAACTAAGCTTTCACAAAATTCTTCAGTTGGTAAAAATGGGTTACTGCTAAGTGGTTAAAATTCCTTTCTGAACACAGGAAAAGATAAAAAAATAAACAGGAAATGTGGCAGATTAAACAGCTGTGTCTCTTATTTAGCTAATAAGTGCATGGATCTGAGAAAATGATCTATTACTCTAGTAACTCTTATCCCGTAAACACCCTCTAATACTCTGCAATCCTCTTACCTGTCCATAGTTACAGGGGTTTGATGTGAAACAATCATGTGTGTGCAAGTTACAGGTTTCCCGCTGTTTGGAGATTGTGTTGTATGTTGAAGCTGAGGTCCTCCTGAAGGTTCCATGGGAGATGTAGGACTGGTTATGACTAGAGGGAGAAAGCACAATTTCATAAAAATAAGCAACATCATCTTCCTTCAAAGTAGGATAAAACATTTTCTACAAAAGATAGCACACCTAAGGTAAGCTACAATTTTAAAGTTTAAGTTAATCCCTCTGCTTTCTTTGTTAAGCTTTAGACATATCACTTTCACATATTTCAAAGTTAAATCTTTGTTGGCAGTAATAATCAGTTTACAATCATGTAAACAATATCAGCACTTCACCTGGTGGTCAAAATGGGATGATATCTTACAGAACATTACACTGTTTTTTTTTCAAAATGCCATAAAGAATGGAATAGGAGAACACTGGGACATCAGCATTACTTCTCATTTCCTGAGTTGATCACTGGCTGTAAACCAAAAAGAAACAAGGGGAAAATCTCCATGGGAAGGAGATTTCAACAAGTACTAAATCACAACCATAAAATGCTGCAAAGAGCAACCTAAAATTGGATGACACACAATGACCATATGATGTCACTGGCCTGGCTTAAGATGTTCTTTTAATGTCTTCTGTATTGTACCTACAGCCCTACTAATTAACATATAGCTCTGTAAAAGAAAGCAGCCGGACTCTAGCACCTGTTACAATAACCATAAGAACAATTTAGTATTCATAGGCTTAAACGCACTTATCTAGGCCACCTAAAGCACCTCATCTGAGAGCCCTCCATTCATAGCTCCTGTTCTGCTATGACCTAGGTGCTTGGACTTCAATGTCTTCGATGCTGAGTGCCTTAATCTGGTTTTGTCAAGTTTTTATATGAAAGATATTAGCCATACAGGTTTTAGTCCTGCTACAGATGGACCAAGTGGGAATTATGTCAGTTTTAACATTTAAAAAGAAGGCTGGTTCTTTTGCTTTGGAAAGGCAGAGTTATTTCCTCTTTTGAGGCAGAGGTCAAACAAATGACACAAAGGTGATGGATTTTGTTTCACTGTGTGATTTGGCCACTCCTATACAGGTTTCTTCACTTTTTGCCAATCAATAAGATTTAAAATGAAAAGAAAGAAAATAGCAACAGAATTTGTCAATGGTCAGAAGCAGTCTGTTGGTATGTATTATGGAAAGTTAGAGCTGGCTGAAGTATATCCATTCATATCTTCAACTCAATATCATATCAAGATAAAGCAAAGTCAAAAACAGCAGAGCAGCCCTGGGAGTGAGGGCACTTTTCTATTTCTCCAATCACTGATGGGTTCCAGCACTTGGCACTGCAGAAATGGAGGTTAAAATTCCCCTCTGTCATCAAAAACTGTTGTTTTTTTTTGCCTCTGGAAGGAAAGCACAAGCCTCAGGTTGTAAATCCATTTTTACTTTCAAGAATTATTTAAATGGTTGACAGCAACTTCATCAGTGCCTCCAGCAACAGATGGAACTCCAGACACATTCTGCATTAGCAGTTCCCAAACTGTTTTGTTGGGTTTTTTTTTAATTAAAAAGATAATATGTAAACAAATAACTTCCAAACACATATTGAAATTCATCTCAAATAGTTTCCTGGCAGTGCTCATTTGCACATTCACTATAAACACGAAGGAGAAAATGGAGTACGAGCAGCCAGTGCTGTTATTTGTCCTCTCGTGTTACTCAATGCAAATACAAAAGAGAAATAAAGATTATCATCACTTGTTATATTACGCTATTACAGGTTAAGCTATTTGACAGATTGTCTTCAGTATCTTTAAATCCTGCTAATTACTATTTGCCTATTGTTGAATATACGGTAACTTTTATGTTGCTTCCTTTATTCTAAGTATTAAAGTTCAGATTAAATTTTACCTAAAATAACCAGAGGGGAAGGAAAAAAAACAAACAGTGGGAACAGAAATGAAGGAAAGACTGAGTGTGGGTATTACAGAGAGACTCTAAGGCTTTGTAAGAGCTGAATTTTGAAAGAAAAGATGTAGAAATTAGCATCAAGTGAATAAAGCAGCAGGTGTGAAAGAGAAAGCATGGGGAAATGCTTAGGATTGTGAATGGTTTGTTTTGATGACAAATCGTATCTCTAATACTATAAAAAAGAAACTGCAAAATCACTGGACAAGTTTGTCAAAACTAAACTAGTTAACCCGTGTTTGTTTTTTTTTTTCTTCTAATTTTACAAATAATTAAACCTGGTAAGCAGCTCCCTCTTGTTAAACACCAATGTAATAAAGTTACTGAAACAGCTGACTCCTTTAGTAACGGATAACTACCTATACAGAAAGACTAATTAAATAACATTTATTAAGACTTCAGTTAACTCTTCTAATGGTTTTCTTAACTGCAATTGTGCTCAATAAGCATTTATTTGCCTGTTGTACTCAAGGTACGGTTAAATACAATACCTGCTTCTCCAGAATTATTTGCCTTTGATATATGTCCATTTTGCTGGTCATTGGGTTTCTACAAAGGAAGCATAACATTATAAATTAAAATGGCACCAGAGGGAAGAACTGAAACACACCCACTATTTATGCATGACAAGTTTGCAGCACTGACCTTATCTACAGCTTCTACACGCCTAGTTCTCTTCATGATCTCCTCAAGTCTCTGCAAAAAACATGAAGGAGGAAGATAATGATTGCTGGCAGTAATTTAAACTTTTCTCTCCCAAACCATAACTGCCTGTCATTTATCAAAGTTGCATTTGCTTACTATAAAAATAAATGATTTTTTAAAAATTATTTATTTATTTATTTTTAACTGTTGGCAATATTATCTGTACTTCCACATCAGGCTACACTGGTGAGGACCACAGCTTTTCTGAGGGCGCATTAACTTTGTGAATAACTTCCTACAGCAGAGGTGGAAGCTAGATGAATTAGTTTCTCTGCATGTACTGCAACCTTATCATAGAATGACCTGGGTTGGAAGGGACCTCAAGGTTCAAGTTCCAACCCCATGCCACATGCAGTATTGCCAGCTGCTAGATCAAGTACTAGACCAGGCTGCCCAGAGTCCCATCTAACCAGGCCTCAAACACCTCCAGGGACAGGGCATCCACAACCTCTCTGAACAACCCATTTCAGCACCTCACCACTCCCTCTGCAAAAAACTTCCCCGACATCTAATCTAAATCTCCCTTCCTTTAGTTTAAAACCATTCTTCCTTGTCCTAGTACTATCTACCCACACACCTACCTTCTTCCTTTCCAAGCGCTCTTGCTCTTCTCTTTGGAAATGCTTTTCACGTTCTAATCGAATCCTCTCTGCCTCTTCCCGTAGGCGAGCTTCCTCTTCTTTCTGAGTTGAGATGGTAGACAAAAAAAGCAAAGGAAAAAAATTGCTATTTGAGGACAGATTGACACTGATATCTGCTCATCTATATGTATTTGCAACACCTTGGGATTTAAATCTGCGAACAACCTTCTCAGACTCAATTGCACATTTTTTTTATTAATCTATGTTCTGCATAACATGCAAAGATGAGTAAGGTTCTGTGCCTGTTCTGACTGGCATGTACTGATGGCAGACCAGATGATAAATACATCTCTTAACCTTTAGCATAAGAACAGCAGCCAGCAAAGCATTCAAGAAATCCACGTATTGAGTGGTGGATGTTTTTGGAAGTCAAAAGAATTAGAATACCTTATATAGCCAGCGGAATTATTGCTTAGTGAGACCAAGGACAAGCAACTACAGGGACATTTGCACAAGCTTTCAACTCCTGCTTTTTAAATTAAATGTAAAACTTCTCTGGAATATACTGTAGAAATGCTTTGCTCCCTTAACGTGACAATGTTGTATGACAGAACTACTGTAACAGTTTATTCCCCCTAGACCAGGTTGCTCAGTCCCATCCAACCTGGCCTTTAACATTTCCAGTTATGAGGTATCAATGGTTATATTGGTCTTTAGACCTGTCCTTGGTAAGGACAAACAGTTCTCTCACATAACACCATTCATAAACTTCCACTGTTACAACCCTATTGATTTTTTCATCACAGGATTTGTTCTAAAATAAGCAACTTTTACAAGAAAACAAAAAACAAAAACAAGCTAACAAAAGCCCTTCCTACTGCAAGCTTTTGTCAAGAAGAAGCATCTTTACTCTTCGAACCACTCAATGAAATGAATTCAGCCACACACATCACATCACACATATTCCCGCTGTGTAGCATTTCTATTTTAAGTACCCCTCTAAATTAGATGCTGCACAGAAATTCCAAGAGGGGAACATACTTGTTTCTGAATGCGCTCCATCTCTTCTCTCTCCTTCTGTTCTCTCTCTTCTGCCTGTCGACGCAGCCGTTCTTCCTTTTCCCTCTCCTCCTCTGCATCTTTTCGTTTTCTTTCAGCTTCCTGTCTGCGAGCTTCTTCTTCTTCTCGGCGAGCTCTTTCTTCAGCTATCCTCTGGGACAGCTCCTCCTTCTTTTGCCTGCAATCACGAAAAAAGCATAAGATAAAAAGAAAAAGACAGACACCTGAACCAAGACATCAGCGCTACAGAACAGCTGGAGAAAGGCTACACTGTTTTTTCATTCATAAGAACCTCAAAAACATCTGAGCAGGGTAAGGCCAAGCATCTCTTCTGCTTCCAGCAGGCACCAAAGGTGGTAGATGCCCTACTGAACAACATAAAACCTTTGCAAGGTTTTATTTCTCCATTATATGACAGGATTCCATTTGATTCCTAGCTCAGGCCCTTTCTGATTCAGAAATAATATGACTGTCTTTACTGTAGAAGATGCTTCCCTCCGTTATTCCATTCAATCATGTTTTGGATCAGCATACTTTCTTGGCACCCACCTTAACTTGCAGCAATGACTCCCAGATTAAAAAATAAATCAACAAAAACTACAATAGTTCACTGTCATGATTTTTGAACATGTTATTTCCTAGCCTCATTTGACAGTCCTCATCCTTGTTTTATGGGAGTGAATAATTTTTCTCTTCATTGCAAATCACTGTGGACTTTGTAGCTTACTATATCTCCACTCAGAAGTAGAGGAAAAGTGGTCTTTCCAGCTGACGAATCCTCACCTGCTTTAGTGTGGATCTAATATATAAAAATCCCCAGAGAATCTCAGAATATCCTAAGTTGGAAAGGATCCACAAAAATCAAGTCCAACTCCTGCTTCCATGTAGGACAGCTCAAAATTCAAACATTATGTCTACAAGTGTTGTTGCTGTTCAAACTCTGTGGTTTGTATATTACAATATAACAACAAAATATGCACAAACATTTGCTAGGAAGCTGCTAAAAACTTATATTCTCCACTAAAGAGGCACATGATCACCTTTCAATCTCTTCTCTCTCCCTCCTTTCTTGCTCCTCTCGTTCCCGCTGCTCACGAGCGAGGCGCCTCTTCTCTGACAGCAGCCTTGTTGCTTCCTCAGGATCTGTTGTACCTGCAGAGGTCTTCACGGGGGCTGGGGGTGGAGAAAGTGCTGGGGGAGCAGGAGGTAGGGATGGGCTGGCTGCTGAAATAGATAGAAAGAAAAACTGGCCTCAACAGGCACCGTAGCCAAGATAATACTTGTATTTTTCTCTCTTCCTCTCTTTATCTTGTTCCGCCTCTCTCTCACACAACCCTACCTCTTAAAAGTAAAAGAAAATACAGTTTCAAATATCCAGTAAAGTATTTTCAAGCTTACATGGAGGAAGAATTTTATAAAAGCAAGGAATACATACTTCCTAAAGGAAGCCTGTTTTGTGAAAGCAGCTTCAGTTGGAAGGTTAAGCCAGCTTTTCTGTCAGAAGAATAAATGCTGACAGGGCCTCAATGGGAGGAATGCTGACTCAGCAAGTCTCTGCCATCATATTTGCTAAGTTTCAGAGTCCAGAAATTACATGTTGTAATATTACATTTTCTTCTGTTTGATACTGTAGCCAAAAATTAGAGCCACGCTTTTTGGTGAGTAGGCCAGTGACTGGGTGATCTTAAACATCAACTGCCTGAAGTGATCTGCAGTAAGGGCAGAACACAAACTGTTAGCAGCTTTGCATATTCCAACTTTTATCAGCCAATTAGAATTTCTGTAGGTGCTTTTGATATATGTTATGGCTGATACACAACAGAAAACTCACAGAAACAGTGCAGCTTCTTACAAGCCTTGCCACTAATGGTGAACTGTGGCTTGAATTCAAACCCTAAGAGGCTTCGCTGTCACTATTCACTAAAATTGCTCTCACGAAGGTAAAGATTGCTTTCTCTCCTTCTGTATTCTTTTTTAACATTATTCGTAGAGTGCTGAGGCAAGCACTTGTTTTGTATTATATTCTTTACCCAGGACTATCTTTGGTCACCTTTAGCCAACTGGTAGAGGAGACAAATTTTTCTCAAGTTAAATAGTAATTCACACTTTTGCAAGCTTGCCTGAATTTTCTAGCACAGGCAAAGGACATCTCTGCTATGCTTTTTCCCTAGAGGCCAGAGGCCATTAATAACACACAAGCTAACTTGAAGGAAGCACTGTCAAGGTAATCATATCTGGCAACATGGACAAAAAATGGATAGGGAAGTATATGAACTAGCAATTAAGTCAGGATCTTGAGAAGATAAATGTGAAGTAAGTCATCAGAACTGGCAAGGAGATAACTTCAATCTACGTTTCTAACTGTTTTTTAGAATACTGTTTTCCTCACCTCATTAACAACTTCCAGTAAGGGTTTCACAGAATCCTATATAGACTCACCTAGGTTGGAAAAGACTTCCAAGATCATCCAATCCAACCATTCACTCATCACCAGTATTTCCCACTAAACCATGCCCCTTATTACAACATTTCCTAGTTTCTTGAACACCTCCACAGACAGCGACTCCACCACCACCCTTGGCAGCCCATTCTAGCACCTGACCATTCAACCTGAATCTCCCCTGACGCAACTTGAGGCCATTTCCTCTAGTCCTATTGCTAGGAGAAAAGGCAGACTACCAGCTCACCACAACCTCCCGTCAGGTAGTAGTAGTGAGTGATACGGTTACCCCTAAGCCCTGTCTTCTTCAGACTATACAATTTTGGTTCCCTCAGCCACTCCTCATAAGGCTTGTGCCCTACATCCCTCATCAGTTTCCTCTGATGTCCCCTCCTACATATCACTGTATCCACAAACACAAATTCAGCTGCTTTCTCTGCTCAGTATTCACATCTACTGAATTAATTCTCTTCTGCCTTTTTTTAAATCAAGTACAATATAGGTCTTCCTACAGATTTTTATGCATGCTCACTTTGAATTCAAAGCCTATACTTATACTAGTCATTTTAAGAGATCCAGGGCCTGTTCCCTGGCCCTGAGAAAAAGTGGCACAGTTCAGCCTCTCACACTGCCAGAGTATTCAGTACATTCCTGGATTAGGCTAACCCCAGAGACAAAGGAGGGAACTCAGAAAAATCTGAGTGACTGGAAGAAAAAAGTAAGTAATCTCAGCACTCCTAAACTCTTCTAGTCCTTTAAAGCTATGCTTAGTAGCCTTGGTGACAGAAGAAAATATGGCGTTGCAATTACAACCTGGACTAGAAACACAGTAGAGAATAGCTTGTAAAGAGTTCCTGAACCTCCACCCTTGTCAGTTTACTAACATGGACCAAAGCAGGGCTGTCACCTTTGAATGTAGTACAGCTTTGCACTGCTTGGGCTTTACTTCTTTCCTTTGGGTGCTGATGCTGACAGTATAACACAGCTCATTCAATGCTCACCCACCCTGCTGTCAGAAAGGACAAGGACAACATGCATAGGTGCACCCAAAATTCCATTAGAACAATAACAGCATTGGTAAAATAATGAGATTTTACCGCAAAAGCTCGAGTAGTTCCATCAGTGATCATTACCTGCTCACCTCCTGGCCACCTACACAGCTGACAGGGGTCTGAACCAGGCAAATTAGAGGCCAGTTCAGGTAACTGGCTGAAATCAACTCCTCACCTGCAGGAATGTAATTCTAGCACCAAAATTTGCATTTGCTCTGCTCTACACCCTTGGATTCAACCAGTGGCTAAGTTTTGACAGTTTGGGCCTTTACCTGCAAAGCAAGATCTGTCCCTTAAACTTAGGTTCCAGTCTTAAGTCTCAATCATCAGTGACTTTATTCCCTGGTTTTGACAAAATATGTCCAATCCGAAGTGCAGTTCACCACTATGACTACAGTAGCTTCTCCCCTGCTCCTCTTCACTACCTGCTGTTTCCCCACTGCAAACATGAACTACTTCACTTTCAGATCCCTTTATCACAGATAACTTGTTTCCACACTAAGTAACCCTGTCACTACCCAAATATTAACCAACTCTGCAGAGAAGTTGAGCCTCTCTTTCTCCTGAGCTAAACTGACAAACAAACATCTCCATGTTTTTCTGGACTTTACTTTGGACTTGGAATGCTTGAAAAGGTAACCTTTATAGTATCCCCAAAGTACTTTGAAAAGGAAATTTTCTATGATGCAAGCAAAAGGCTATCAGAAAAATCAATAAAATCCCATCCGTCATGCCAATCATCTCATACCTTCTTTACATACCCATTACAAACAGATACTCCTGGGATTGCATCTTGTGTGGACAGACCTAGGAACCAGACTGCAACTACTGTAACAGGACTTACTGAAACAAAAGTAATCATTTCACAAGTTTTCTTACAGAAGAACAACCTCCAATTACTCATCTTGCAGTTAAATGTAGAATAATTAATATATAAAACTGTTTTCTGAAGGACAGTCACAAGGGAATGCATTATTTTTAAATCAAGAACACTAGGTAACCCATCCTGTCGATGCCAGGGGCCACAATGGCCATTCTATCCCATCCTTGAGATACTTTAGTATTGTATTTACAAGGGTCTAAAAATTCTATTAGAACAAGCTGATAATTCTCACTTTCAGATGTATCTTTTCCTCTTCTTATAACTTGTTATCATTATTGTATGTTGTATCTTCTTGCATCCCATATTACTCTGCTAATTTCTCGCATCCTCAGTACTCCAGCAATATCATAGATAAGCAGGTACAGTTTCATGTTATCAGCATCACTATGCATCCAGCAAAGCTGGACATCCTCATTGTTCACATCACCCCGTTAAGTGATGACTACCTGTATGGCTGATTTTCAGACCATTGCTCTTCTATTCCAGGTCTGAAAAGAACTTGTATTGTGATGTGAGGGACAAAGTCTACCTTTTCTGTAACCAAAAAGCCAGAGAAAACAGATATGGAAGACAGGTGTGCCTGTTCTGGCTGTTGCAAAAGCCTGTTTATACTTTTCTCATAATGAACATACATCTATAGGTATAACATTCTGAAAAACTTAGACTAATACTTGATAGAAAGCTATTTAAAGATTATTGTTTCAGAAAAAAGGGATGGAAGAACATGAAAGACACTCAGGCATTCCTTATCCTCAACAGGAGTTTCTCCTTACCTTGAGCAACCTCTACCTGGACAGCAAGCTCTTCCTGATTTGCAGATTCTCCAGAACCTGCTGATGTTTCTTTACTCTCTTCTGTCCTCTCTTCATTGGTCTTTTCAGCCTCCTTTTCTGGTCTTTTCTTTTCATTTTCAGGTTTGATGTCTTTTTTAATAGGCCGGATGTTGCCAGGAGAAGGAGGACGTGCCTGAGTAGAAGAAACTTTGGAGGAACCAGGTGGGGAAGTTATCTGCTTGAGCGCGCCAGCCAAAGAAGGCAAAGACTTTGATGCATGCCTGTGTAATCACAGAGTGACAATCAATGTAAGACATGCTCTGCTGGACATCAGCTACATACCACCTCTACAGTTTCAATAGCTAAAACCAAACAACTTCCCTGTTTCCCTGCTATCAAGCAGAACTGCTGGAACAACCAATGAGCTTTCAGTAAAATGTTTCTCTTTGTAGACTGTGTGAGCACTGACTCAACCAAGAGGTAAGAAACCAGGTACATCCTCCTTTTTCCCTTTCCTTAAAAAGCAATGTGTTTTTTTTTTTTTTCCTCAAAACAATACCATCTTCACTTTGTTGCATACAGAAAACATTTATACCACCAAGTAAGGCTGCACTGATTTTCCTGTGGAGGCTAACATTTAATCAACAGAACAATTAGAGCTGCTTATAGCTCAACCTCCAGCTAAAGCATGTACTTGGCTTACCAAACTGGAGAGGGAGCTGGAGATCTAGCTTTGGGGTTGGAAGAAAAATGACCTCCTTTCAAGTTGGCTGAGAAGTTGGATGACAAATGGTCTCTCTCCTTTTCTTTTTTGTCAGTCTATAGTTCAGCAAACAAAGACAAAGTCAAGCCACAGTTCACACAGCTAAAGAAAGCAAACCAAGCTCAGTTAAGGATGAGGGGTTGTGGGGCTAAGAAAAAGTAGCGCTTAGTCAGTAGTTTCTACAGCCTGTTTGACAAGTTCATGAATATAGCTTCTGTAATCTGACACTGCTTTTGTAAGGAAATACACATCTGACAACAATTATCCTTCTTAATCACGCTCTTTACTGTCTTAAGATGTAATTTGCAGAGGCTTATTTTTTACACAGGCAAAAAGTTACCTTTTAAGGTTTGATCTCTGCTGGTTGCCACACAGTACCTTCCACTGCTTCCAAAGACAATACTTATTCCCCACATACCCTGAATTTCATGTGGAGAAAAAGAAAAACAAACAACAACAAAAGCACCAAAAAAAAAAACCAAACCACTGTCTGGAGTGGGTAAGTGGTAAGAATCCCTACACAACACAGACTTTTTCTTTCATTGCTATATGTCAACACCACAGATGTCCTCAAAGTCTGGAAATGTGGTATTCTAATTTTCTTTTTTTCTTGAATGATTCCCCAGTATATGTTTTGGGTTGTTGGGTTTTTTTTTTGTTGTTGTTTTTGGGTTTTTTTGACACTGATTCTTATGCATCATAGTGATTTCATATGTTCCCTTCTTTATTTTTCATCTTGGGGTGAGAACTATGAAAAATCATACTAATTTTTAAAAATAATTATGTTACAACTCTGGTTTGCATTAATAGAACAATTGGCTTAAGGCTATATATAAGAATTAAACATCTACGTATTTGTTCCACTTAAATATAAATGAAAAACACTGGATTTTTGGAGTAATGAGCTTAAGCTCTCAGAGTTTGAAGCATGAGAATAGAGGAGAGTACACTGAGCTGTCACTCAGCCAGCATGGTGTAACTGGCTGCTACACACTCAGAGGGAGACATGAAAACATATCTAACAGTGGGAGATGGAAAATAACTGTATGAGCATATAAACTTTGGTCTATTCTTTGTAAATCCATGAAGTATTTTTGCATAGTGGTAAATCTAGTTGTTTTAAATTGTCAAAAACCTCATGTCATATGTGATAAGCAATAAGTGGTCCCAGTCCTGAAGCTGTTACTTAAGAGTAATTAACCAGCACTTTGGCACTATCATTTACAAGAGTTCTATTGACTAATATGATGATAATCACTCAAGTTATCAGATTGTATACAGCCAGAATAAATGCATTACAATGAACAAGAACTGTGGTTTGCTACAAAAATTGTCTGTATAGGATCTACCTAATTAGTCCTGAAAATACAGTATCAGCAATTTTTCCCCAGTGAAGTAAAAAATCCAAATTCCTACAGAAGCTAACCAGTAAAAAGATTCTCCGGAACATGTAGGCTACTGAAAATAGCTCTTAGCTCTGTCATTTGGTATTAACAATATTCTTACATCTTTTTTTTTCTTTTTTTTTTTTTTTCCCCATTCCACACTTTTCTTCTTAATTGCAAACAAAACAAACAAAAAAACAATGAGAAGGACCTTAGAGGTGCCAAACCGACAGCCTGGGAGTTTACAACATGCTCTACACATAGTGCAAGATTTCTGTAGAGAAATGACCTAAAGTTATGTCTCAGCCTAAACTTCAGCAAACTAACACCTGCTTCAAAGCTTAATATTGGCTCTGATTCATGCTTCCTTCATCTAATGCTGCTTCCAAAAATGATGTCAATAACAGACAGCACTGTCTCCTGATACTTTGCCCATGTACATAATCATTTGCAGAGAAGACCTCACTCTTACTACACTCTAGAACTCAGAGGACAAGAAAAAAAATTTAACTACTCAAGTTCAGCAAATAATATCTGAACTGGAGCTGACTGCATCCTTTTGGCCTGGAGCACAGTCAACATGAATTTGATCTTGCCTGTATCAGACTGCTCTGATTTTCCCTGGAAGTTCAGAGACAAGGACAAAACATTCTGCAACTGCCTCCCTACCTCATAAAAAGATAAGGCATTCTGCAAAAATGAGTGTTTTTCCAAGCAGATTCTTTAGTGCACAATCAGCCTATGGCAGCAGATAATGTAGTATATACCAGTTAAAATCTAACCAATTATGAAACAAATTGGAGGCAGTGGGATGCTGCAGAGGGAAATGATAGATATACAGCTATTCTTGTTCTAACAAGAAATTCAATCAGGCAGTTATGGTATGAGACATTCACTTACATATAACCAGCATGCTTACCCCTGCAAGATGCGTTCTTCTACGTCCAACAGCATCAGTAGATGCAAAAAGTTTTGCTCGGTCTGCTGAATTCCTACAGCTCATGGTCTTGTAGGACAGAGGGCTGATGGGGCTGCAAGACGCTGAACGGGGACAAATGGGGATAACTACGGTGTTGGTTGTTTTGTTTTGTTTTTTAATTATTCATTACAATTATAGAGCATCATTGGAGAATTGACAGAGGAAAGCCAGCAGGAACAGAAACAACAGAGAAAGACAGAGAAAAGAAAGAAGATATTAATAGGGAGGAATGACTAATTCTCAAATCAGAACCATCATGTGTTACCTCAACTTGGTCATATGTATAGTAATGATACAATTCTAACACACAGCCACGTACTGATCCACTTGTAAATTTCTTTCAAATAAATTAAAGAGGTATGGCACATAACTGGGTAGTAGAAAAAAAAGTGGTTTTTTTTTTTCTTATACAACTGATGTTTCTGAAAAAGAAGTGGACAAAACAACTGGTCTGAAATTGATTACCTCAGTATACGCATTGACATGAATTTCAACTACATTTGGAATAGGAAACAATCTAAATAAAACCAGAATTTCTATTAATTGGTCTTGGAAGTAGAGGAAAAGAAAAGGAGATGTCAAAGATCAAAACATGCCAACGAAAAGAACAGTTTTATATAGGAAATCAGTGATGTTCACTGTTGTCTACAATTTCTATCAAGTGATGTGTTATTTAAAATACCTCTAAACAATATTTGAAGCCCACTTGTATACAAACTTTCAGTATTTCTCAGTCATGCTACAATAACAGCCAACTTACACATATTTTCAGCAGCAAAATATTTTATACATTTCAAAAAGCAGGCTGTTGACAATAAATCAACCTACAAACTAGGATTTGAATGAGTAACCAGGATGGCAGTTTTTTTTTTGTTTGCACAAGGACAACGACTGTTACCAAAAGATCTCCTGCCAATGGCAAATTATCAGTTTATGGTGCTCCAAATACACACTCAAAGAGAACCGTAACACTGCAAAATGCATCACAGGGAACTTTTTGCAGTAAAGTATTCGTAGACTTCCTCCCTATTTAACTGAAGGAAAAGGTTGGGGAAAACTGTGTTATTACTCCTTAGATTTACTTGTCTATTTTTCTTTGTCTCTCCTGGTCATTTAATATAATCATAGCATCATTACTATTCAATATATTACTTGAAGGAAAAAAACAGAGTTTCTATGGAGTAACGTTTCTATCTCTTCCCTTCCTCATTTTCCTTAGAAGAAAACATTTCTTCCCTGTAGATCTCTGAGCACACACTATTCTACGCACAGTTAATTCTTGCAGCCTTACAACAGTGCAAATGCTGTCACGGGAAGAGCTCATAGACTTAACAGTGCTTTGTGGACTTAACAGCCCTAACTCTTCAAATTCTCCTGCAATGGGAGATTAACATCATGAATAAAGGAAGTCTCATGTAAATGTTACAGCAAGGGCACTCATGACTCCTTATTTATTGAGTTTTGTTTAATGGGGTAATAAAAGGTGACAAACTTAGAAAAACTGAAAAACAAGAAAACAACTTAAAAAAAAAAATTTTTTTTTTTTTTTTAAATCTGATTGAGCATATCTGAACCTGACAGGAGACAGTGGCAAAGTGCATATTTTAACAGCTTACAGTTTACATATTCTCCACCCTCTGTGAATCAATTCTGCTGCTGCATGCTGATTAAACATTACCAGAAAGGATGACATCATAAATTCTGAAAGACAAGCAGTTCGTTTCCAATTGCAAGGTTGCCAAACAACGCTGTATGAGGCACTCCCAGTGAATCAGGATGTACCAACAGGATTACAAACACAGAGGAGAGTTATTTAAAATTACATTTTTGTTTTGGAGAGTTGCTTAAAAATATATATCTGGATGTATTCATGCTGGAGATCCCGAATAGCTTGCTTAACTTCAGTGTTAAGGACATGGATCCACATTTAATTTGATTTTTTGCATTGCAATTAATCTTTACAGCCAAAAGGCGGGGTAATTTTCTAGGGAATAATGTCAGGTTGGGATGAGTGGAGTGCTCAGAGCACAGCTGTGAGCCATTACCACCACCTGATCATTAATCTCCAGGAAGTGTCCTGCATGAAGGGACTGCAGTTATTGCTCCTAGAGAATAATACTTGGAAAACAGTGAAAAGATGGATTATTCTTCTGGGTGGTACAGTTCTAGTTAGGAGAGACAAGGTATTTCTGGGGAGTTACCTCAGAATGATGATTGATAAATCAGTTTTTCCTGCTATCTGCAATCTTTCTCAATATTCCACTCAGTTTAGAGCTTCAGCATGAAACAACAGCAGTCACAGAACCATCTTCCCATGTGTTCCAGTTAAGTAACCACTTTCAAATTTAAGAAACTGCTTTCTCAGGTATTCCCTAGTGAAGAGCTGCATTTCCATATCCTGCTTGGTGGATGACATTAAGCTTTCATTTTACAAGCTATTGCTTTAAAAGTCGTGAAGAGCGAAAAGGAATTTCTACTTGTTAATTCCACTGTTTGAAGATTATCAATCACATTTTTGCTCCTACAATTCTCTCCCTATGGAAATGTACTGCAGCCTAATTAGTGATAAGAGTTCTTAAGTGAAAGCTTCTTTAAAAGTAATCTTAGGAGATCTCTATTCCCTCTTACCTTCTATGTCCTTTAATTAAAATAAAGATCTGTCCATATTAAACAGGAAAGACCTGCCTAGGCTTAAACATTCGACATGTGCAGAAATGGTAAAATCCCTACTGCACGTTCTCAAAACAATCTATGGTAAGAAAAAAAGCAGCTGTCACATGCCTAAAACACGTGATAAACCAGTATGTCCTGGCTATCATTGAAGTGTAGTTTTACTAAGGCTTTAAGTTACTGCCTATCAATATTTACATATTTCTGCATGTTAATCTTCTACACAGGAGTTCATCAAAGGGCTGTTCTGGGGTTGGCAGAGAACTTTATGGTTATTGTAACCTTGCTAAACCTGCACATTTAACTTTACACGCTATTAAATCTACTGCAGCCAGGGCCTATCACTCTTAACATGCCCAACGTGTTTCATGTGGGAAGTGCTCCAGTGCAGAACGGCACTGTTTGCAGCAAACAGCTCACAGCGTGGGTGTGCTGAATCAGTTCCTTACAGCATAGTGGGCATTTCCTTCAGCAGCCACAAACAGCGTGAAATTGTTGCCCTGCATGTGCTGTATTCCCTTCTTACAATGATGGAGAGGCCAGAGATAGTAAAGAGAGAAGTGAGGAAGAAAAAGGCAGAGCAAATCAAGCATAGCAAAAGTTTTCAAGCTGTCATACAACATACCCCATGTTTTCCAAACTCATTCTGGGATGCTACTGTACACGTGTAATTACGTCAGTAATTTTACAACATCCTGAAGGGAACCTGGAAATATACATGGCTGAGACATGAAGTCTCTGCTCTTAGAGGTTTACCTGCATCTCCAGACAATGCAGCTGTGCTTTTACTTCTGGCCAGGAATGAGTGTGTGGGCGTCAGGAGCCTGCTAACGATGCTGCTCTCCCATGGACTGAGCTGCAGACGGCGAGCTGAACGTGCATCATACAAGCAAGATGTTAGGTCAGACAGTGTGCACATGACCACATGTAGCAGAAGCGTTAGTATTACAACCTTACGACTACACACCATGGGACTTCTGAAACTACCTTTTAGAAACCCAAACCATATACCCAGTCATTGGTTAGTTTTTCAAAGTTACTTCATTTTAGGGGAGGAATTCCTACTGATCACAAAGCCAATCATCTATACTGTGCTACTGGCTGTGGCATTATGCTAAACTGTTATCAGGTTAATATTGATATTTTGCACAGATCCCATGTGATCTACTATTAGAAATGGCAGGATAATCTCTGTACCAGGAGAGCAGTTGCCATTCCTTAATACAGACTTAGAGATATTTGTGTCTCAAAATCCTTCTACATACCAGGTATATAAGTATATACAAAAGATCAATTACTAAAACACCATCTGCAGTCTGCTAGCCAAGATAGAGAAAAAAAACAAACAAAAAAACAAAGAGAGCTGCTTACTACTATACAGATATTCATCATAGAAAGAGGCTTTGTCAAAGCATCACAAAAGGATACAGTGCGCCTGAGCTGTAGATACCAGGCTCAGCAGCTACAGTTGTCTTTGTTACACATGGTGCCTCAGAATACATACCGTGTATAATTCCGTCAAAAACCCTCATTAATGACAGTTTGCTATTTACAGCAGTAACAAGATCCAACATTCTACATTGTCAGTGTGTTTTGAAAACACATTATACATGCTGATCTGGTTATAATCACTCACAATTGCTTCTCCCAGTACTACATAATGCACATTTAGTTTATCAGTATTTTTGTTCAGCCTCACATCACTTTTTTATTATTTTTAATATAACGATATTTTTTATCGCTATTTAAACATTGATTATGACAGAGGAGTATCCAAAGAAGTCCTATATGTTACTGTACCACATGGCTCTTTGACAGTATGGTGCAACAAATGGTATTATTAGGAGAACCACAAAACAAAACACTGGAATAGTTCTCATAGTTCATTACAGTAAATGCAGGAAAAAATCTCAGTGTTGAAAGAGAAATTAGGTTGTTTCACACCCAAGCATTAATTGGCCTTAGTTTGGTGTCTATAGCGAGAAAACTAACTTGAATGAGGTTGTTTTTGTTTTTTTTTTTAAATGAGGTACAGTGTCAAAAACATTCACTGACATGACTGGCTATGATAAACCACAGGCTAATTTGTATTTTTAAAGGCAGAGATCCATCTCTTCTAAAAGCCATAAACCTGGAAGCTCTCTTTAATCTACTCCACAATGAGCCCCATGAAAGGAGAGGCTGTTCTCAATAATCTCATCCTATGAGAATATAATGGCCTAATCTGCTCTCAGTGCTTCTTTTTTTTTTTTTTTCCACCTCTCAAACTGCTCACCTAAGTTCTGCTAACTCAATAAGTGTAATTAGTATAGAAATATAGTACTCTAAAACACAGCAGGACTTCTGGATAAGCATCCTTACATAATACAATACCGCCAGAGCTTTTTGTGATTAATAGCTCCATTCTGCGTTGGTACAGATTATACAGGGACACAAAACACCCTTATGAGATCTCCATTACAGCATACACATTATCATTAAATTTGCAACTTAACAAGGAAAAATAAGTTATAGAACTACCATTAAACTGGATGCAATAGCGGTCGAAAATCTTTGCTTCTTCTCTAGGCACACTGCTCAATATGATCATATTTTAAATCTCCCGCTGCGAGGCAGCAAATTCTTTTTTTGTGGTCTCATCCTTTACTAAATGTTGAGTCTGGAGAAACTCTTCTGCCATATTTTAACACAAAGACTATACAACTTATCAGAAGAACACCACTACTGCATGGAAATTGGCTCCACATCTTAGAAAATGATACCTGAAATTTTAGGCCAATAGTACTACTATGCATACCAAAAGTTTCCTGGAATTCATCTGTATAGCTGCAAAGAAATGGTAAGTAAATGTCACGATGTAATCTGGTGCTGTGGGCCAGCTGTAAACCTTACACAATTCCCACAGAACAGGCAGTCTGAAGAGGCCACAGCTAAGAAACCGATGTCTTACAGCACTCAGCTATCCCCCTGAATTTGCCCTAGGAGATAAGTATGGTTTAATTAACTTTTCTCTTCACTCCTGACACATCTTATCCACATTATTTACTGGAAGCAATTCTGTGCCACCAGCAACCAACCAACAAGGCAGTGATCGGTAGAGGGCTAGCTGACATGCCCAAATAGTGAGCTGAGAGAAGTGTGATAGTGCCAGTACATTTAAGTTGTAGTTCAAAGGCGGCACGATAGTCTCAGCCACTCAGTCTTGGATCTGAGTCTGCCTATAGCTTTAAGATGAGTTTAGATCACAGTTCATCACATCTTGGTTTTGTAGATCAACGTCATCACTTACCCAAATACACAGCTCAGTGAAAGCACTACATTTGACACTTACAGTACATATCCCAACAGTCATTAGTGTTACCATCAGCACAGAGCAGCCAAATACATTTCGGCTCACTGAGTTTCAAGTACAAGAATATTCACCCTAAATGATTTCAACAACTGAGCTTCAGAGTCCAGTTCACAATGAATGAAAGTGAATACAAAACAGAGTGTCCCTAAATAACAAAACTGGCTTTAAAACAATGAGGTCTGGTTTTTTTTGTTGTTGTTATTGTTTCTTTTTTTTTTTTCCCTCATTTTCAAAAACCTTGGGGTGATATTTTAATTCTTCAAAACACCCAATAGAGAAGAGGAGATAATGTTGTTGGTCTTCTACTGTCTTAGGCTCCTTGGTCCCTCACTGGAATTACATTCCTGGTAGGTAGGCATACCCCTACTCCCAGGTACTAGCAGGCTAAACAGATGAATTAAGTATAACTGGAAGGAAAAAAAAAACCACAACCCAAAAACCCACAAAGTGCCATGGAGCTGGCAATGGTGAATTGATCACAGTCAGCTGTATTTACCTTCAGGATATATCAACTGAACACTAGGAAGTTTTCATAGTAGCAGCAGAATACATTGCATGTAAGCAAACAGCATCTGATTAGTACTAGCAACAGATGGGAGGCAGGGATTTAACAGGTCTCCTGATGAAGGAACACAAAGGAAGGACTCTCACTGATATGTGGTGTTTGTCAGAGAGTCACAAAAATGCTGTGAAATAGATGGAAAAAAAACTTGTGCCTTTAGATTCTCTTTCAAAAGCCCTTGAACTTCTTCTAGAAAGGTGACAAACAAAGTAGATGCAGTGATCAATACCATCACCTCTTTAGAGAAAAACTTGCACTACATAGAGGACGAAGAGCATAACTACAGTACAAGTTACGTTTTTTTCAAAACTAAGAAAGCCATACCTTACCTATGATACTACCCACTTGCTAGGTTTTTCTTAAAGAGCAGCATTACCAGAATTTATTGGTCCACAGAAGCTTTTTTCAATTGAATGTATTTGTTCATAATCTGTCACAAAGTTTGAACTACTCAGACCAGTACCACCTCCTATCAGAGCACAAAGAAAAGCCTGTTCTAAAAAATGAATTAACCAGGCAAACCATTAACGAAAACTTCCATCTTTGGCTGGGCCATAATAAATCTTGTCCTTCAAATGGCAGAAAAATTAAAAATAAACACTGCTTAACAGCAGACATGTTCTTGATGACAACTATAAGCCACTTAGGGTAAGCTTATCATCCTCATCTCCAGCTTCCTTGTTTTGTAGGTAGGAGTATGTGCTACAGGCAAAACACAACTGGATGGTCTCCAGAAGGCAAAAAAAGGAGCAGAGAGGCAGATGATTTCTTTATGTGCTTGCCTTAAGATGCCGAGGCCACCAGAGAGGTGAGCAGCACTTCTCTAGTTATGTGCTCAACCAGATTTGAGTATGTGACTGCACAAGAAAAAGGACATTTACACCATTTTAATTTGCTTTATGTCTCCCACAGACTCTATAATATAAGGAACTTCTGAGGACTTCTGTACCAGTTTTAATGAATATGCCAAGAAAGGAATGCCTTGGCATTTAAAGTTTATGACATACAGCCCCCACTTCCTTACTCCTTCCCTTCACCTGCCATTATACCACCTAGTTCTCAATCTAACTTGTACAGAATTTGTTATAGTAAAAACATTACACCTTGAGCTACACTCTACAAGAGACTATCCTTCATATTTAATGCCTTTCTTCCTCAAAGAATCATCCCTGGTAAGGAACAGTCAATCAAGAGGAAAAAATATACATACATACACACCTAAGGGGAACAAAATACAACTGCTGGGGCTTCAACTTTTAGAGCAAAAAATTACTGGATTTCTAGAATAAATTGTGCTCCAAGATAACACTATGTTTCACTAGTTACCAGACTTCATAACTGTGTTAACCTATAAGCATTTATATGGTCAGAGCAACCACAAACAGGCATCCGAGCACACATGTAAAACATGGCACACACAAATAATGATGCCTACCCAACCATTTTTGCAATACAACTAAAGCTCCACTCTAAAAATTATTTTTGAAAATATGCACTTCTCTGGGTTGAAAACGGGCACAGCTTCTCAGTAAGACAAAAAGTCCTTCCCAAGTATTTTTCTGTAAAGCTCTTTGCACAGGTTATACAAGAGATATTCTTTTATAACACTCCCTTTGACTCAATGCTTCTACCCCATAAATCCTCAAAACAGAAGCAGCAATTCAGCTACGTTAACTCACAGAAGCCTGATTGTTTATCAGTTGTGCAGAGTTGTAAACACTGAAAACATACACTGAAATAAAGCAATCTTTGAAAAGTAACTGGACACAAAAAGTCAATAAACAGACACACATGAAAAATACCCATACACCATCATTAAAAATAATCAGAAATGGTAACAAAATAACTGCTCAAAAGCTTCATGCAACATGTTTTCAGATATTCAAGAACGACTACCAAAATAAAACAAAAGCAAAATCAAAATGGCATAACATAAATAAAAGGACACAGAAAATTGCATGCAGTATGGAGAGATGTATTCTTTCAATTGTTGTACCTCATTTACTAAAAACCTGACAGAAGCACCACTTTTATCATTTGCTGAAGTAAGATAGTTTAGGAAAGCTCTCTTGTTTTAAAAACAAGAAATACATATTTCTTCTCACAGGAAAAAGAAATGTTCAACCATTTACTTTTCACATTCGGAGTCTTTTCACTCCTTTAGATAAAGTACAGAAAATGACTTCAGACACTTGTTTTATGTGCAAAGCCATACATTAGTATAGAACATTTTCTTTCTTGCTCTTTTTCTTTTTTTTTTTTTTCCTCTTTGGAACTGTACCTCTGTCTGAAGAATTTAGTAATGTTGCAGATGAGGAGGAGAGCCGCTTGTTAATGACTGGATCAACATGTTTCGAAAGGTTCATTGTTGAAACAGATCGCCTGTCTGGATCTAAAACAAATGGAGATAATGCTAATTGACAGCCCACATGCAGTAATGCCAGTTTCTAGCTCACTAGTGGGAGGAGGAAAACATGACTAGGTCATTCCTGCTCTACCACAAGAACTTTCAAAATAGAACGGATTTCTCAGCAGACATTGTACAGATGACTCAAAGACTGGGCACAAAACTGTTCAATTTAAATTCCAAATGTCTAAAATATTCTGTTCACTGATTATCATTCAATCAGGTTGCGGTCCAAGGACTTCAATGGAAAATTTGAAGCAGATATTAGTAGCCAGGATGGCATTTCCATGTTGCTTTCAATACTGTCTGAAAAAATCTGACACCTGACTCACAATAGAAGCTTCAGGGAAAGGACAGTGTGCTTGGAAATGTGAAGTCATTCAAGTAAAAGCCCTCAAAACCTGAATCAAAGGTGACATATGACAGGGTACTATCAGGCAGAAGATCAGCACTGTGTTAACAAAATGCCAACATATTAAGAGAAAGCTGGTACACATGGAGAGCAGGAGTAAGCACAAAAAGTATAATTATAGTGTTGTCATCACTGTGAAAGTGCTAAATTTCCCACCACAGAGTTATCTTCTACCTGCTGTGAATGAAGTTGCACTTAGTCAATCCAAACTGCACACAGCTTAACAGATAAAGAAAATGAGCCATTGTGGAAGGCTGCAGACTACTTGTCATACACATGTTTGGTGTGTATATATATATAATATGTGTGTATATATATATATGTATATATAAATTCTGAAGGGATTTATTTTGTTTCTAGACTCTATGGATTTGAGAAGAGCATTACAGCATTTGCCTGTGCAACTGGCACCCTACTGAGAAGTGATGATATGATACAGATGATATATACTTTGTGCACATGTGTACGCCACGGGAAAGTTGCTAGCAATAGCAGAAGAGGAAGAACAAGCAGGACAGCCAGCTTTATGCTTTGTCTTCTCTCTCAAAAATCAAAGGAAAAAAAAAAAGGCTAAGTGTATCAACTAACTGTCCTTTAGTGCAAATTCTATTTGGAAATCTGACAATCAGAAGATAGTGGGAGAGTCGATTCTGCTTTTGCTTACACACTGAGCACGTACTGCAAATTCAGTGCTATTCAGCAAAGTATTTAATCGTGCTTTAACAGATGCCTAATGCTCTGCTGATTCATATTCTCCATGTCCACAGGTAAGGCCACATACTGTTTTGGAAGCAGATAAAAGACCAGGACACTGATTACATTAAGGATGATGATGCTGAACAATTATCTGCTGTTCAGTACTGGAGACAGGATACTCGGGCTTCCTATGTCACAGATCTCAGTAACAACAGTATTTAGGTTTCAGATTTTGATCTCTGATACCTTACCTATACTTAAGAGGATACAAAGTGTGTCGCTACATAAAAACAGAAATTCTGCATTTGGCTTAAAGAACATACTGAATAAAACAACTTTTTGAAGATGACAAATGAGAACATGAAAGTTGCCTCTTGCATTTGGCATGGCATGCCAGTACTTCTCTTAATTGTATGAATATTATTCAAATGAATGAAACTCAGCATGAAGATTTGTGTGCAAGTGTTGGCAATATGAAACCCACAAACGTAGAATAGGCCAAATGCGATCTATGACCTAGAAGACTGCTGGTTTCTTTGTTAGTAGAATCTGAGCATCACATTCATCATCTATCTTTCACGTGAAAAATAAATGTGAGTGATGTGCATGTGAAGTATGGCAAAAGCATTTAGAAGATCCAAAGATTCAAGTTACATCTCCTTGAATTCCAGTAGACAGAATATTGCATTTCATTTTAGTACATTGTGCCAGATCTTTGAAGTCAGCTAGTAATAACTCTCCATATTAAAAATAAATAACAACAACAAAATCTGGGACTAAGAACAGTTCTAAACTATGAGCATGATGTTAAGCATGCACCGCAACTACATGAGGGTGGTTTAGTTACTGATGATTTCATTTCCTGAGAACTAGCTATGGGTAAAGGAATCAACAAACGACAGTGATTATGTACCAGGTTTTCTAGCATCACTCAGAGATCTGAAGTGGTGCTCCAGGCCTGCTAAATCGAGAAAGGTGAATGATGATTCAAAAAAATAACCTAGGGACAGAATGCAAGACAATGACTTTTAACAGTAAAGAAAATAAAAATCAAGTTATACAGAGCTAATTAAAAAAAAAAAAACACTTAGGATTTTATGAAAGATAACTTCATTGAACTTATGTGTGATGAATTACATTTCAGATCATTCTTAATGTTTTTCCCCCCTTCTTGATAAAAGGCTGTATGCAATTAAAAGTATATGTTAGAGTAGGAAGAGAAGCATTCTCTAAGTACTACTTTCTGGTGAAAGAAATATAGAACAAGTTCTCTTTTTTGAACGTCAGTCACATTTGACAGGGCACATACTTAACAGTAACTGTCAGATTCAGTTAGAGAAGACAATTTAGGAAAAAATTACACAGAAAAAATTAAATTAATTTGTCCATCTAAGCTTTTTCAAGGGAAAAAAAAAAAGGGCTTTTTTCCAGCCTCCCTGATTATCCGTACAAGATACAGATAGCTTATCACAGATAAGCAATTTGCTTCTGTTTTAATCTTGGTATCACTTGGTAATCACTTCCACCAGAACTATTTTTTGAGCCACAATATTTAACATTTGCACACAGTAGCTCACATCACAAAACTAACATTTCACGAGCACACCAACACATGCACACACGAACAACAGCAAAGCAGCAGAAGCGAGAAGCTGTAGCAAAATAGAAATACAGAATTAGTCAAAATCCCGAAACAAGTTTTCACTTTTGTTCAGATTTCTCCTTATGTTTTTGCTACACAAGAAGGTCAGAAACATGCTGTTGCTAGCAATAATAAGATAAAGAGCAGATAATTTTAAACAGCATATACTGAATCATCTTTCTTTGTAACAAAAGGAAAGTAAATTCCAGTTAACTGACAGGGCAGGGACACTGGCTAGAAAGCCAGGCCTCCCTCTTTACCTGTGTTATTAATGCGGCTATGTAGCGCTCCTCCCCAGGACCACCTGTTTTGCTTTTGTTTTGGCTTCTGGCTTCTTTCAATTGTGCGACGTACAACAGCTTCATGTCGTTCCTTAAGTACAACAGGATAATACATTTGGATACTACCAGGTTTTTAACATTAATCCTCTCCAGTACTGCTAACCTCCCCATGGACAACACCCAGAGGGCTTTTTGGAGTTACACCCAAGCTTAAATGCTGCCTAATAAAGATACACACTCAGACGAACCATTCTAACTCTACAACTGCATTCAGCAATAACTAAGCCATAAATACATGGAACTATTTTTGAAAACTAATTTTGAAAAAGTAAGGTGTGTTGCAGACTTATGCAGAACTGCAGAGGAAAAAAAAAATGGTTGTCCCATTATGGCAACCATTGAACAAACACACACCAGGGCTACTTCCCACTCTGAATCTCCCACATATTCTCTCACTAGGATAGTAGAGAGAATTAACAAAAAAAATGCAATGATGAGCTGACTTACCTAAGACGAAGGGGAGTTCTCAGCTCAACTGAGACAAATCAGCCAGTAGCATCTTTCCTGTACACACTGTCTTGAAGGTTTTGTTAGAAAGCAACTAATACTTAGCTGCCTTAAAATGAACAGCTAAAAAGTAACCTACAGACATACAGAAGCCATACAATTTCTATTTTTCTGTTCAAGGTTGAGTAGTGTCACATACTACATCCTAGATATGCTCAACCTAACTGCAACAGAGTCTCACAGGGCACTTCAAAAAAAAATGTGACTAAGAAACGTCTTCAGTACATTCTCATACTGATCAAGGTTCACATTACATCTCCACTGACAAGTTTAAAAGAAGAGCTTTGGCAGTACCATATCTTACAGAAAAAGTAAGCTGAGAAGTGTTTTCATGACATTTCTTTCTACCTTATCTTCTTCTATTCTCTGCCTTCGCTTCTCTTCTACAGCGGCTCGCCTTCTCTCTTCCTTCAATCGTTGTTCTTCTAGCTTCTTTTTGCGCTCCTCTAGGTGTTTTTCATAATGCTGCCGTGCTCTCTCTTCTCTTTCTAACCAGACAGTTTCTCTTGCAGCTATGAAAAAAAATCAGAAATGATAGCACTAACATGCAATGAAGACTGTAATACAATTTGGATAATCAAACTAAATAGAAAAAAAATCGAACTCATTTTCTTAAGACATACATGATTTCCTAGTCTCTCTTCATGTGTTGAAACTTCACAGACCCTGGTCACACACTCATGCCATTCAGTCTCAGTATAATTACTGCGAATTGCCACCAGTAATGGTTATGTTCTTTGATTATATACTTTCTATGTGAAAGAAACTATTTTGCATTAGTTTAAGATACGAAAACATTTAAGTCATATATGTGTACAAACCATGCTAATTCTCTGTATTCTTTCACAGTAAAAAGAAACAAAAATCTATTACTCCTATGTAACTTTAATGATCAAAGCAGATCTCATTAGACTGGGATAACAGTTGTAGTGCTTGGCCTGTTAGGTGTACCAGCAGCTCACCAGAAGAAAACATTATCAACTCAAGAAGTCAGACTAAAGATGAGATTTAATGAGTTTAAAGTGCTCTGAACAACATTTCAGAAGTTCTGACTGTCACCAGACAAAAATCGATAAGAACCACAAGAGAAAAACCAGACAAAGGAGTTCACTGATAATGCAACAGAAGCAGAGAATCAGAATAGCAAAATGCCAAAAAAAGAGAAAAAAAAAAGAGGCTTTTAATGTCCAAGGTAATGATTTTTTTTTCTTAGTCTGAAATGCTATTTGTTAAGTATAAAAAATTTATGCTTGAAAACACTTGAAAAAGGAGCCAATCATTATAACCTTGTACCTTAGAGACAGCAACTCAAGCCTCCAGTGAGCAGAGATATTTGTGTTGTTTGACAATTGTATAGCAAAAATAAACAAAATGATTCTAGATGTTCAGAACAGACACTGCAATCGCTTCTTATAAGGCCAGCAGTCATCTTCACCTAATTCCTCTTCTGCATTTTTCTGCCTACTCAAACAAGTCCCATCTCACCTGATGACTAATTCTTAGATTGCAGTCTAATTCTTAAATATGTGCATACGTAGACTCTTGAGAATCTCTGTTCTGGATAGAGAAGTTCATACTGAGATTATCTCCCTTAAGAAAACATTTTTTTCAGATTTCAGATCATTTCGTATTTCAAATGCTTTTCCTTAAGAAAAGCAGACAGCACATTTAGCTTTGCTGTGGGATACAGACAAGCAAAGAGATGCTTGTGCAGCAACTATAAGCAACCAGAAGACAGCCTCTTGGCAAAATGAGGGACAGTACAGCAAGATGTCTGCAGGAAATTCAATAATCTAACATAGCCAGAATAATTACAGCTACAAGGAGCAGTACAGTCGCTTAATTACTAAACATAGTTGTGAGAAAAATGACACCTACCAACATGAAATGCTAACACAAGGACCAGCAGATATTGAGAAGTACTTCTCTGTTGTAATTCAGTGACTTGAAAGGGACAATCTGAACTACAGACCAAGGCTGAAAATAGGAGATGACAACAGAACAACAGTTTCTAGTCCAACTGCAATCTGCAAAAGCTCCTCCTTCCATATTAAAGCCTTATGACATAAAAAAAAAAAAGACCCAAAAATCAGTTCTAAAAGCAAGATAAAAGCAACTTTCATACATGCATCTGCTGCTCCTAGGAGCCGATAGCTCACCAAAAGACTGGACAGACAGAGATGGCTGTCATTACTCTTCTTCTGAGATGTGATCCCTTACAAAGCTTCTTATTGCCCAGGTTTAACAAGATTCAGCTAAATGTACCGTTTCCAACAGTTTGGGCTACACCTCTAACAACTGAAGCACAAGGCACGTCACTTCCACAGTACTGTCTCCTGTTTTTGCCTTTGCCTTCTGTGTAGCTGTATGACTTAACTAACCAATGATTAGGCCAGAACTTCAGTGAGGCCATCACCAGGCATGTAGACATTTTGGAAAGGCTTGCTCTTCCTACTGCTGGAAAAGGTTTCTTGGAAAGGCTTGCTATTCCTATCCTATTAGTCTCTGCACAGCTGGACTGTGTAAGAGGGACAGTCCAAGAGCATGCAGCTGCTCCAATGAACTGTACTGTTCTTTTCATGCACTCTATGTGCACTTATCTTGTTTTCTTCAGAAATAAGGATAAAAATCTCTAAAAGCAGTGACTGAGTTCAAATGACTACCCTTTTCCAGAACCAGAAAAGCACTTGTCATTATCTTTAACACCATCTACAAGCTGGCAAAATGTTTTTCAAGAAGTTGCATTTGTAGGAAAAAAAGAATATAATATATAAAGTGGTGAATTCTGCACTGAAAATATCTCACATGACCCTTTTCCTTCTCCTGAACCTTTGATGAAAATTTCAGATAAATTAATAATGATTATTATACGGTAGGGCTACTTGAGATCTCTCTACTCAACTTGCCAATGTCTTAAAACTGTATTTAGTTTTAAGTACTCTGATGATGTTTCATGACCATTTTAACTAAAGTGCTAGCTGCCACCAAAAGGAGCAGCTTTCATCTCTGCTACCCTGATGCTGCTGCATTTCTTGTGGTTACAGCTTTCATAAGGAGTTTTCTCTCTTTTCTCACTCTACACTTTGTGATCACCTTGGGCAGACAGTTTACCTGAGTTGAGAGCTCAACCTTTCTCAGTCTTTTCAGCCTCTATCTTCTCTGACTTTACAACACTGACCTCAACAATAGCTTTCTCCTTTGACCACTGCTTCACCTCTCCTCCCTGCCAGCTCCTCACTAAGACTGATCTCCTGCTTGCTGCATTAGCAGAAAAATGGATCAGTGTTGCTTTAACCATGCCCAAAAACAGGAATGTTCCAGCACTCCACAAAAATGGCTGACTGAATGAATTAAAAGGTGAATTTCAGAACTGTAATTACAGCTGAAGTTAATGTCAGATTCTCCTAGCTGACGTCTCCCCATTAGTAGTGCTCTGAGGGACATACATACAGAAATTTTTACACTAATCTTCCTTAAAGACTTTTTTTTTGGTCTTATAAACCCTTCTGGCACTATCAAGTCCTCAGCAGATGCCCCAAAATGACTCAGATGCTGATGTCACTGATTCTTAGTTTCTGTGGGGCTTCTGATCATGAAAATATTTGATAAAGTTCTGTCCTACTTCATCAAAGAACAGAATAAACCAAAAGGAATTCACCAACAGAATAAATGCATAACTTTTACTGATGTGACATTGTACCAATGATCATTTTCAAATGGAAGAACATAGAGCATGATGTGATTTTTAAAATATTATTTTAAAGCTTACACATTGATAGCATTAAGAATTCAACGGACCTAGCCAAAATGAAACTCAGGCATATTCTAAAACCTAAGATTAATACCACATTTCCTTAAGCGAGAAGTTAACTGGGATGCCACATTTACCACCTTTTGTTCTCCATGCCAGAAACTACACCAGCCACATGTCCTTGTTGGGACTGTAATTGCAGAAAAAAAGGCCAGCGACTAAGCAGGATTAGTGTAGATAAAATACGCACAGATGTAAGTCTTTAAAAGAAGTTTGCTTGTGGCTCAGGGACTGAGATACTAGAAAGTAAAAAATTTCTTTGCTAGACCACTATTCAAGGCTATCGGAATTAAAACAAATCTAAAATACGAGTTATTTTCCTTGTATAAAAAGCATCTTTATTTATTTTCTTTTTAGTTTTGAGAATGAGGTCTAGTTTAAGAAATGTGCCCAGAGACCAACTAGCATCAACTAAGTTTCTTCTACACTACTAAATGTTCATTTTCTAAAATCAGTGACAAACTCAACTCAAATACATTAAGAAAATTCTAGGGGCTTTTCCTGCCAATTCCTAAACCTTGCCTGGGAATCAGTTAGAAAAAAGTTGCCTGGATCCAAAAGCTTGCCAGGAACCTTTGGAAGAGTTTAATGGCAAAACCAACTAAGTTTTAGTGGTGGGGAATGTTCCTCAGCACTGTCTAGTTTACCAGTGCAGTCAACATGGCAGTGTTGGAGGTGAAGGCCCTCTGTAGAAAAAGCATCAACTTCTATTAAGCTTTTCTACTTTGTCCAGGTCCTCTACTAGGATTTTCATCACAAACAGCCCAGACGAGCTGCAAACACAGCCAAGAGAGCCAAGCACAGCCAGTCAGCCTGAGACATGGGTCCAAAAAAAAGAAGGTACTGTGTTAAGCTGGAGCCAAGACAAGCATGATAACTCTCACTCTGTTTTAAGAACCCCGTCTGACAGAAAACACCCTTACCTACCATTGCCCCTCTGCCATTCCCAACTCTCATGACCCAAGAGCATCACACAGAGATGCAATATTTGTACTTTAAAGGATAGATGTTTAATGCACAGACACTGTGGGACAGAGTGCAAGCAGAAACAGAGCAGAATGAAAACATGGGTACTGAAAGAATTATTTATAGAATCAAGATTATCTTAACAATCTTTTAAAGATATACGCATATCAACAAATGATAGATTACCATATGGTCAGGAGAATAAAGTAATTGAAATAATTGCTTTGCAGACATGCTTGTTTTCTTACATGGGCAGAAAAGAAGTCTAGGAGAAAATAAAGCTGAAAGAAAATCTAAAAATCGATGCAGCTTGTTAGTCATAGAAAACATGGGTCACATATAGAAAAAGTCAAAGCATTCAACAAATGCATACTCTATAGTAAAGAAATGAAAAAATCTAGAAAAATTATTTATTCTGAATGGATGCTGTTTCAGCTGATTTTTCTATCTCTCTGTGTGCTTTCCACATTTTCTAATGAAAGTTTGAGAACTGAACAAGAATATACTAAGGTGAAAGGAGCATTTATTTAGTAGCCTGTTTATTCTTATTGATTAGGTAGCATAACACGATTTTCAGACAATGCTAGTGCCACTACACATTTGTAAACAACAAAAACAACAGCAATCTTTTTCTCTATTTTCCTAACTCTCAGTAAAAAGAAAAGAGGTATTCACTCACCCTAGTGCAGTAAGTAAAATAGCACTGCTGAAATACCACTACCAGACACAAGGAAATCCTCACAAGTGCGGAGCTCATTGAGCCATTACACAACAATGAAAGCCACATATACAGTACAGCAAAACTAGAAAAAAATAATTGAGGTAGAGAGAAAGCAGAAACAGGAAAAGTTAAGCCTTAATAAAGAAACAGTAGCCATTAAACTGGTACTCTGTTTGTTACAAACAGAAGGGTGTGAACAAGTTAATTTTCTTGAGAAGACAAATAACGCAACTTCCTTCTGTTCAAGGTACTCATAGTACAAAACAAACATCCACAGATCTCTACCATATCTTTACAGAAGCCAATACTAGGTTCTGGGAAACAATTTCTCTTGATGCACAACAAAGTCTCAACTTCTGCTTACTAGGGTGGCTTTGCTAAACTTGGTAGATCCCCTGAATAAAAAAAAAAAAGATGAATTAAGTTTAAATCCCACTTCTAATTCTATAGAAATAAAACACTCTGCCTTCATTTGATTTACTGTTGCATGGCAAACATCCCAGAATTAACAAAATCCAACTCTACTAATTTCAGCAAGTCCCACATTTATATAACAATATTATGCAACTTGATACTTATTTAACATGGACAGCGTTGGTGTTTCTTTGCTTTGGTTCACATGACATGACTGACTGATTATCTAGATTCTGCACTGAATAAAAATGAAGCTTGCACTCTATTGTAAAAATCACTACTTTACCATACTAGAACACAGATCTCAAGAGACAGCTCCTAAATCACATTAGCAGACAAATACACAGATGAAAGCACAACACAACCTTCAATTTTCTTGTTAGTTTTAGCTAATTCTTCATGCAAGGACACACAGAGACACACATCACAGGGACATGCAGAATTCTCCCTTTTAGAAATGAAAGTTTCCACATCAATTTATTTTTTAAAACCCTACTGTTTTCACAGAGCTGTAATGTCACACAAAATGAAGTGTTTCTCATCAGAAGTAACACCATTCCAGCAACAGATGTTCATTTGTCAATAGCTAGGAAATCAGGGTTCAGAAAAACCAAAGGAAAGTATATCTCTCTGCACTGCAGCCAAGCTGTTGTCACAAGTCTATGAACAAGCTTAAAATAATAATAATAATAATAATTATTAATCAGTTATTAATAATCAATAATAATTATTAATATTTTTATTATTATTATTATTAAAGATACGGAAATGTCATCTATGACAAATTCATCAAAATGAACAGGTAACCTCCATTTGCTCCGGAGAGTCTAAGCCTACGAATCCCACCAATCTCAAACCCAGAAGCAGGTTTTTAGGAATAAGCAAACATTATGTCATGTTACCTCCTTAACAAAGCCAGAACCAAAGATTTACTCTTCTCCAAAGAAAAGAAAAAAAACAACACAAAACAACAAAACAACTCTAGTAATTCATGCATGGCTAGTACAAAGTTAAAACATGTTGCTGAGGAAGGATGTTAATATTAGTAAAACCTAGACGGCAATGAACCAGAGCTCTCCAGATTAGAAAAAGTAGCAAAATTCTAGCTGGAGTTACAATATAGTTTTATGAAATTAAAAAATATATATATAGAAAACAGGAATAAAGACTTTGTTTTCTCAAGAAATACCACTTAAAATAGTACTGTTAAAATTTCTATTTTATCCCAGGCAATGTGACTGGTTAAATTTAAGACTTTGGCAGTAAGGGGTTAGGAAAGCTCTAAACAGTGTTTGTGTAATGTGTCCCATTGTGAAATGATACTCTTGCATGTCCAACTACACAGTACTTTTTGCAACCTTTTAAAGGTCACTATGAACTAGGAAAAGAGAATCACACTGACACAAGTATGAAAAAGAATGACATCTGAAGAGTGCTGTACTGCAGGGCTAAGAGATTTCTTCTTTCAATGCATGTATTTTAGGACACACACACAAAAACCCACCAAATAACTCAGCTATTTCCAGGTTGTTGTATATGCCTTCAAAAAGAGTTCACGCTACAGTCCATTAAATTTTGACTGGATATAAGGATAAAAATTTTTACAGTAAGAGTGGTGAGGGACAGGTTGCTCAGCAAGATGGTGGATACTGTGTCCCTGAAGACATTCAAGGTTGGGCTGGACAGGGCTCTGAGCAACCTGTTCATTGCAGGGGAGTTGGATCAGATGGTCTTATGAGGGAGCAGCTGAGGGAACTGGAATTGTTTATTCTGGAGAAGAGGCAGCTCAGGGGAAACCTTATCATTTTCTACAACTACCTGAAGGGAGGGGTGTGGTGAGGTGGGGGTTGGCCCCTACTCCCATGTAGCTAGTGACAGGACTAGAGGGAATGGCCTCAAGTTGTGCCATGGTGATCATGGCTTAGTGGGAAATAATGGCGATAGGTGGGTGGTTGGACTGGGTGATCTTGGAGGCCCTTTCCCCTTGGTGATTCTATGATTCTATGAAACAGGATCTAACACACACACAATACCAACTAAGCTTAAGGTAACAGGTCTGGGGAAAGGTCTCAGCACCTAGTTATTTCTGAGACCACTGCCAGAAAGAAAAATCCAACAGCAGTTCTTCTGAGAGCCTGGTCCTGCACACACTAGTATACATTAACAGAGAAAATGGATGTTTTAAAGTACAGCCAGAGTTTCACTGGAGCATTAAATAACTCTTCATCTTTTTTTTACTCTGTTGCTTTCCTGGAGTTGCTTCTAGCTCACATCAGATGCATTGCTAAGGAAAGAATGCAAGGAGCAGTCAAGACCCAAGTTGCCATGTGAACTTATGAGCATTATTACTTGAAAGGATGACTAAGAACATAAGATCTTGACAAGTAACTGTTCTATATATATTTGCCTGCAACACCATTAAATCAGTGCACTTAAGCAGTGTGACTAATTTCTGTCCCTGTTTATTTTTCTCATGCAGCATAGGAAATTATGCGGCAGAACAGTCTGAGTTGATTAATGGTGCATGATAGGCAGGTAATAACAACAAAAAGCAATTTGCACCTCAAACAAGCTTTGAGATAATGGAGACAATTCCTCATGACCCAAAGACTTCTCTGGCCCACAGAAAGCTGACATCAGCCTATGAGAACTTTGCTCTCACTAAGGAAGTACAGATGCAGGTTGGGCAGAGAATGGCTTGAGCACAGCCCTGAGGAGAAGGATTTGGGCGTGTTGGTTGATGAAAGACTAAGTGTGCCAGCAATGTGCACTTGCAGCCTAGAAGGCCAACTGCATCTTGAGCTGCATCAAGAGATGCATGACCAGCATCAAGGGAGGTGATTCTGCCCTTCTACTCTGCTCTCATGAGACCTTACCTGGAGAATTATGCATAGTTCTGGGGACACCAACACAAGGACATCAAGCTGTTGGAGGGGGTACAGAAGAGGGCCACAAAGATGATCAGAGGGCAGAAACACCTCCTCCCCTATGCAGAGAGGCTGAGAGATCTGGGGCTTTTCAACCTGGAGAAGGGAAGGCCCTGAAGAAACATTATAGCAGCCCTCCAGTACCAGAAGGGACTCCACAGGAAAGCTGGAGAGGGACTTTTTATTATTTAGTGACAGGAGGATGGGAAATCATTTGAAACTGGAAGAGAGCAGATTTAGACTAGATACTAGGAATTAATTCTTTACTGTGAGGGTGGTGAGACACTGGAACAGGTTACCCCATGAGGTTGTTGATGTCCTCTCCCTGGAAGCATTCAAGGCCAGGGTGGATGGGGCTTTGAGCAACCTGGTATAGAGGGAGGTGTCCCTGCCTATAGCAGGGGTTTGGAACTAGATGATGTCAAAGGTCCCTTGCAACCCAAACCATTCTATGGTTCTATGAACATCTCACTGTGTTAAAAGAGCACTGAAGTTGACATCAATACTCATCTGAAACAGCACCCAGGCTTTTTGATTTCTGATGCTCAGGTTCTGACTTCTAGTGTCTCACAGTTATCATCCAGTAGTGTGTGCAAGGTGAGACATACTTACATTATCCACTTCTGCAATTGCACTAATAAAGCATGCAACACAGCACTGCTATCAACTAACCCAGCAACAACAGGGCCTTGCTTGGAGCTGAGACCTTGGCTCATCTGATGCAACTCCTGCTGTTTTCATGCAGAAGTACACACTTGCTGGTTAAATTCTATGCGTTTTCCTGATCATACACAGCAAAAAACAACTAGTCATTTTCAATTGTGATATGCAAACCCACTTCAGGAAAAATGGAAAAATATTTTGAACAAATCAAAACAAGATAAGCTTACTTCACTGTATTTTCAAGCATAATTAGCAGTTGTATTAAAGTGGATGCAAAATGGTCAGTAAATCACATTGTTTGCAAAGCCCAAGTACTTGCAGCAATAAACAAGACCATTTGAATTCTATCATACCTATAAAGTATCCCTACCAGCACAACATATCAGTGTAATACCTTTGAGGCTTCCAGGAAGGGGCTGTGGATTAAGGTTTTTCTCTCATTAAGCTCATTCTTCTTAGCCTCTACTGGCATCACCTTCACCAAGATAAAAAAGGAACCTCTAGCTTTGAACCTCTAACCTGACCCCCAGATTTATCCTATATGTTATTGTGGGTTTTTTTGTTGTTGTTCTGCTTTCCTGGGATTGTGATGAGGAACAAGCTATCTAACCAAAGGACAAGGACATCTGCTTAGCTTCAATCATTCCCAAGCAGAGAGGTCAGCTAGTGGCACTGCCCCTCTTTACTGTCTGTGGAGAAGGAAGCCAGAAGCACCATAGGACTAGAAGGTCAGAGCAAACTGGGGTAGCATGTAGTAGGCCAAAACATCTTTAGGATTTGATATCCGGTAGGCACAGCAATTTGGTTTTTACTACTTTGATAATCCTCTCACTACCACACGCCGTATACAGCCCATCACTAGCTACTTGTTAAGCAACCCTCACCTAAGAATTCACTTCAGTAGTGTCATGCATGCTCATTCACAGGTGACATTATATGTGATACTGAGCAATATTTGACACATATTCAAGGTTTTACTTCACAAAAAAAGAATAAAAATACCTGAGTTTATGAAGAAATGATATAGAGTAGGGCTTACCTAGTTGCTTCTCTCGTTCTTCTCTCCTTTCTCTAGCAAGCCGTTGCCTGTCATCAACCTTCAGTATTGGTGGATGGTCTGCAAATGGAAGGGGGGAAATATTAATCATATAGTATGAAATCAAATAGCAACAAAAGAAAGCTCCTAGGGGAATAACCACCAAACAATCGAAAAAATCAAGCCAGTCCTATTTCACAAGGTTGAAGAAGCTCAGTACATATGCACAGCAGGTTGGATCAAAAACTACAGCAGTCCTGGTTGAACTTCTGAAGAGTAAGAAACAAGGTAGCATGATACTGATCTCCTACTGACACTGTGTGCATGTGTTAAAAGCTGTGGCAGACACATTAAGATAGTGCATCACATACATGGAATGATATAATAACAGTAAAGAAAGAGACAGTTTCCTGAGCTATCTTTAGAAATGTTTAGTTAGTCAGAATTTTTTTAAACATATCTGCCACTGGATCACAGTGATAAGATCAAAGATAATATGAAAAAATCGGTGTTAGAGCTTACGCTTAACTAAAAATTCATGTTTGATTGGAAAAACACTACTTGGCGAATGTGACAAAAAGTGTTATCTGAAAAACAACAAAATGCTAAATAGCTAACATCACACTTCCAGTCTCAGCAGTGGAGCCAAAGACCAAACAGGAACAAAATCTTAGTTACTGATTCATCCCAGCATGCTGCCAAAACTAATTTCCTACTCATCTTCCGCCTATTCTGTGAACTTGGAAAGCTGTTGATTTTATGCTTTTTCACTAGCACTGAGAAAGTCTGCTTTGAACAAAAAATAAGCAACCAAAACAACCCCACAAAAAAACCAGAAAACTTTTCAGGGTATAATGAAATGGCTTGATTTATTCTTACACTGATGGGAATTCAATTCTTTTAATATTTCATTTTGAACTGAACAACTATGTAGAACTTCCTATCACTGCAGAAGCATACAAAATACAGATATATATATAACTATATACATAGTATAAGAATACATATATATAACTATATATATATAAACTACTAAGTTTTTCTTTATTCAATGTGAATACCAATAAGCAATCTGTACAAACATGCCAAGTCCATCTATTTGTGTATAGGCCGCATAAGAAAGAAAAAAGTTGCTGGCAAAACTATATCATAAAAATGAGGTTTGAAAAGAAAAAAGTATTCATACAATAAATCACTGAAGTGAGGATGCGTTCGCCTGAGTTTTAGGCAGCCATTGGATTTAGACATAAGTCAGTATTGTGCATTTCATATTCCAACAGAATTTTCAGCATCAGGATGACAGGACTTCCTGCATAGAAGAATCTACAGATAGCTAGTTCAGTTTAGTTACTTTTAAATTCTCTTTGGTGAAAAATGACCAACCCAACGATGGTGAGAGAATATAGCCTCTTCTAATGATGTTGGCTTCAATGCAAAGAGCAGCAGGGAAAAATCCCAATGCACAGTTTTTAGGAAGACAAACATTTAAACATTAGAGCCCCAGCGAAAGGTACAAAAGATGAAAAAGTCACCAACAAAGTGAAAGATAATCCATCACCCAGTTACAGATCAAACCTTTAACTCTGGTTAAATAGCACACAGCGTTGCCATTTATGTAACTACTGCTAACCATGCCAGCACATAGATTTGTCCAGCATACAATGCAAAGTCACACTTGGTTGATATTAAGAGCTACATACAGCTATATATAAGCTCTTCAGCATGCAGATGCAGGTGAAAAGGGTAATAATATTCCTTCTCTCTTGTGGCTGGCACACAGAAGACACAGAACACGAACTTCTGCAGCAACAGTAATTAGCGATAGTGGAATAGTGCACAACCAATACGAATTTTCCTAGAAAACAAGGATTCCCTTGAAGGGCTGTCACTCTAACTTCAAGTTGTCAGAGAATGATGAGACACTAGGGAATAACGTAAAACCCCATTCTTTCAAAATGTACCATCTTCCTTCCTTCTTTCCCTACTTTCTTGAGAGACTTTCCTACCAAGGGAGAAGAAGCAAGTCTTCAAAGAGACAGGAAGGTTATGTGGACAGGCAAACTGAAAAGGTCTCCTGTAAGAATTCCTAATTATAAGCAATAGGAGGAATAAGATAAATTTTTAAAACTGCCCCCTGACATTCTGTTTGAAGACATCCAATTATTTTCCTGTATCACACACCTGATGGTGCTCACAGCCTGTCTCACCACCCCAAGGATGTTAGAACAATCGTGAAGAATTCACATTAAGCTGAAGGTTATGCAGAATATAAACATGTATTCAACAACTGTTTTTTTTGTTGTTTTTCATTTTTCTTATATATATATATATATATATATA
>JAPSGF010000004.1:9269647-9449552 GCA_035772895.1 Perdix hodgsoniae | reverse complement strand
TATATATATATATATATATATATATATATATATATATATATATATATTTGGGTATATATATATATATATATATATATATATATATATATATATATATATATTTGGGTATATATATATATATATATTTGGGTGCACAAAGGAGAAAATTAATATTGGCACAAAGATGTCCAAAGCCTTAGAGAGGACGCTTTAGGAGGACCAACATGCTGCTGTAACAAGTCACGGTCTGGGTATGATATGATGCATGTAAACTCATGCTCAGAAGCCTCTTCTACTACAACTAAAGAGCTTTGTAATAAGCAGAGCTGTAAGACAGAATATAAAAAAGATTAACATCGTGGCCAAGATAGATGTTTAGAGATTAAATAAGCCACAGTTCTAGTAAGAGGAAATGAATTTTTTACCTATTGCTGGAAACTAAACACCAAAACTACATGTCCAAATGACAGAATGGTGTTTTTCATGAACTCATGGCATCTACTGTGTGTTTTTATCATTCTGCTTAAGGAGCTTAGAAGTCATTAGTAGTGGGGTGGGGGGTTGTTTTTTTCCTCCACTCTCAGAAATTTAGTAATGAAACAGAATTTTTTGGTCCTTAATCATGATAAGAAAAGGAAAATGCAAACTTTTCAAAGCTTCTATGTAAGGAATACTGAACTCTTAAGCACAGTTGGCATTTGCAGCAATCAGTAACCTAGAAAAAAATCCCAGCCTAGTTGGCATATGTAATTATTACATATGGCAGTTTCTACAGCGCTGGCAACTGTCAGCTGCTCTCAGTGGGACTTGAGAAGTACCTCACCCTCCTACCATTCTTCACATCCACCTCCAATCCTCTCAGTCTCCTCTCACAAATGGCCACTTCCCTTCTGTCCCTGATTCCTAGGATTCCAATTTCTTAGTGCTAATGAAAGGGTCAGAGTAGAAAACCACAGCCAGTTTGTATGCTAATTCACAGGGGAGCTGCTGGGAGAAATATGTAAGCCACTGCATTCTTTGAAAAGATGTGCGCTTGGATCTCAAAAACTATTCCCCCTGCCTAGATCCCTTCACACTCCCACGCGCATATTCAGAGCTGCCTATGTTTCTCTTGGTCTCCAAATATTTGTTCAGCCTGCAGACACCTTCCAGACAATAACTTTGTTTGTAATGACAGCTGTCACTCCTGCTGCAGACAGTCTCCATTTTTTAACCAAAACAATGTTTGACACAAAATTTGTATGCAGCCTCAGGAAAAATACAGCCCGGGAATCCTCAGTCCAGCACAAAGGCTCTCATCAGTTGAGTGCAGAGCTGAACACTCCTTATAGGGATTCTGTATTCCCTTCTACACTGCAGCACAGACGGATGGTGCATGGGAGCAGCCAGGACACCTCCCAGAGAATTGAAGGACTGAGATTAAACTACTGCAAGACAAAGTGTATACTGAATACCATTCAACTCTTTTTTTTTGTTGTTTTTTTTTTGTTTTTTTTTTTGGTCATAAAACTGGGTCATGCTATCACTATTCCCTTCCCTTCATTCCACTGCCCAACTGGGAGCCACCAGGAATGCTGATCCACATGCTGCACCCAGTCCTGTTCCGCTCCGTCAGACGGCACTGGGACTGCTTCCCCCAGGGATGGAGCCCAAAGGCACCCAAGCTGGGGCACAGTGAAGCTTCTGCACAAAGCAGCCAGACCGCTCAGGAGCTGAAACAGGGCTGCTTACCATGCACTCAGCCTGCAGCAACACAACACCTGCATGTTCTCAGCATTATTAATGGAACATTTTAAGCTTAGGTGCCTGAGTTCTAGTACAGGCAGAATTTAAATATCTGAGTGATCTTTTGGATCTTGGTCTAAGCACATAAGTGCAACAGACTCGTGGCATTAAGGACTACATTAAGTATTTTTGTACACAAACTGTTAACCATGCAAGTGCAGCATCAGTGAACAGTGAGTTAAGTCCACGCAATATACCAATTGGGCAGAGTCAAGTAATGGCACAGATCTGCTTACTGCACGGGGTATGTTACAGAATACGGCTTACAGTGCAGTAAGTGCAGAAACTTCTAAACAGAAGCATGTTTATATAAAGCTACAAATCCCTGCCTACAGCAGAAAATACTAGTACAAGCATGAATGCAAGTACAGGGGCTTCTGTAACCTTATCTTACTTTGCAACCCTCATTCCTAAACTGCATTAAATCAGATGTAGACTTCACTAGTTTTGCTTTGTTGTGAACAAGCAGAGACTCCAGCCTAACAAAATACAGTCACTGCTACGAGTTTTGACCGAATTATTAAAAGAGGCTTAGCAAAATGAAATGTCTTAAAAATTCATAGGAAGACATCCATTTTTAATATACCACTGAGACAAACAGCTTTACAATGCGAAACATGAAGAATGGTATACCTGGTTTAGTGCCGGTATTGCTTTGTCCTGAAGTGACTTTCTTGTCTTGTATTTTAGAACCTTCAGCAGCTAAAATAGGAGGGGGGGAGGGGAGAAAGAAAAATTATGTTATTAATCACATTGCTAGACAATAGCTCATCTTCTTTTCTCAGGGGTGCTTTGGAAACCACTACTTCCAAAGAACAGCAGCCTTTTTAGTTTTTATTATAAACATTTCCCTTTGAAGGATTAAGCAGACTGATAAAAAGAAGCCAGAATAACAGAATCAAACCACCGGCCAACTTGGGAGAACCAAACATCTTGCAACACAGCAGTACAAAAACAGCTGCTAAAGGTGTCTTGTATATCTGAGGTCTCTAAATGTGCGGTACAAGATTCTGGTAAAAGCTTCACAGACCACAAATTACAGATGCACCCATTATCCAGATTTGAGAAAAGGACAATTTATGTCTTGAATGAAATTTCACAGAGGAAGGATTTCTATTATTTTTGATAGACTTTTGATCAGGCCCTAGAAAGAGATCATTCTGGGGCTCTGAATGCCCTTTCAGTAATCCTTTATAGCAGAAAACAAAAAGATTCATTATAATACTTCAAATTGCAACCATATCCTTGGCTCAGCATCTACTTAATTAAAAGCCAAGCCAGGAAATTAGGTGCCATGATTTTCTCAGTTCACAATTCATCTTCATCTCCAGGAGCTCAACTACATAACACTGCAATCTGGGATGAATGAAAAGACAGGCTGTAATAACGCTAAAAACCCTCCACGAAAATCTTGGAAATACTTGGAAGCAAGGTTGCATTGATGTACACTAGGGGAGGTGAAAAGAAAAATAAATTTAAATGAAAATTTCACTAGAAATGTGCTGGACAAAACTGCTTTTAAAAACAGAACAAGCCTTCCTGTAATAGCTCCATTCTAGAACAACTTTTTTTTTTTTCCCCCCAGTAGGTTCCAAGCAATTCCCTCCACACTCCATCCTTCGCATGTCAACAGACTGATAACCCATATGACCTGAGAAAGTCTTTGTTTTTCCTTTATCTCCTCCTATAGGAATAATTCAGGATGAACATGAAGGACAGAAGATAGCGTGAGGAACCTGCTTCAACACTTACTTTGTCTTTCTTGTAGGGCAGGCAGGGGAGGGAAATAGTAGAGGCTTTGATCAAATGTTCATTGATCTAAAGTAATGTTTTGTTGATAACAGCATGGCATTCAAAAATTGCACCATCTTACCAAATCACATGTGAAAATTTAAAAATTATAAGAAAAAAAGACATTTGATATTAAAAGGAATGACTATATTAAGTTTCCTCTGATCAATGGAAGAAACTACAGATGGACATAACAAATATGAATTCCAAGTCAGGATGAAAATTGACCTAATGTGATTTGAACTTTGAAACTTTAAAGACCTCATACAAAGAATTCATTCTACCCACAAGTGTCCTGATTTTGGGGACATTATCTGAGCACAGCCAACACTTGCACTTTCAAACTTCCTAAGAGCTGCCACAATCAAAACTCGTTCCTTTTTCCTTTCCGTGTTCTAAGTGGGTGCTACTAAACGTAAGTGTCACATACACTTGTTTATTCAACAATATAAAAGCTGGATCCTCTCGCAGTGAAGTTGGAGACCTCACCTACGAGCAGACGTACTGCACAGGACCTCCCACCTACCAGGAAAGGCTCTCCAACTCCTTGCTGCAAAATCCTTCCCATGGACTGCAGGTTTGAATGATGGTAAAGCATGAGGGCAGTTGGTGATGTATTTCTCTTAATCACTATCTCTATCCTCATGCAGTAATGGTTAGGTGCATTGCCTTGTTCTGTTTTATTGCTGCCATATCATTTCACTTATTATCTCACTGCTTTAAACTTAAGTAAAGATAAGTGCACTTCTTTAACCTGGTGCCTGTGACCATTGTGCTGATTCCACCTACTGGCAAAACAGCGTCCACCAAAGAGCAGCACCCTAGAGAGCACCTGAAATGGGGGAACTGACAGGGCTGCACCAACAGGAAAGAGCACATGCACAAGGTAGACCAAGGCATGCAGATTTTACCTCCAGGTAAAATGTACTCTGAGCAATGAAGTGGAAATACAGCCTTCCACTGCTTGCTCTATCTCCATGCATGTGAGGCAGTAGCAGTGAAAAGCAGACAGGAAAAACAAATATCTAGGACAGAGAAACTAAAAGGAAAGAGAGAAAAAATAATCCAGCTTTTCTGTCCCTGCCACTTGACAGCTAATTCCCTAGTTAGAACAGCTACTTCACTACACAAAGGAGATGGAGCGCAAGTTGGGAGATGGAGAAGGTACTTGTAGCGACAAATGGAACAAGCTAGTGCCTTAGTCAGAAACTGCTGACAACAGTCAGCAGAGAAAATCAAGTGTTAAACACAAAATTCACTCAATTACTTACAAACCCACCAAAATGCCAGATATGCATAACTGAAAAAGCTATAGCGGGAACTATTCAGAACTAAGCAGAGAACAGACAGACCCCCTTGTACGCAGTGCTGATGAGGTGGAGCTACTCTAGGCCGTTTTATCACACCTCTGAACAGCAGCTGGCTGGCATGCCAATGAAAGGTGAAGTACTGCTGGGTTGGGTGGGGTGTATTCCAAGGGCAGGTACAAGTCAGTGCTGACAAAACCTGCTAGCTTCAGTACTGAACCACAGTTAGCACTTAACTCCTCAGTACCTGTCTAAGCTGTTCTGTTTGAAAGCAGCAGCACTGAGCTTTAAGACTGAAGAGCTGAACTCCATACTAATATGTTACCTGTGTTTTACAATTGGAAATTTGGGAACAAATGACAGCAATCTCTATGTAAGCACAGGTCAGAAAGCTCTATGTTTGGTCAAAATGATAACTCCCTTACACTTCTTCCTATAAAAACTATGTCTCAGCTGAATGCTGAGTCAATGCTACTCCTTGCTTTCATTTAACCACTGTAAGCACACAGGGCAGCTCTAATCTTGTTCAAGACCTTTACGTGCTTTTTCTTAAGATTATTTGCTTTAAGAGTAGAAAGATTACACTGGCAGCCAGCTCTAGATTTGCTTTCCTAAGCTCTTATGCATGCATATATAACAGTTAGCAGAGTCCTTCAAAACACAATAGCAAGAAAATTCTTTACTTTCAAGTAGTATATATTACAAATAGAACGCTGCTGAGGAGCATGGAGGTGGCTCAAACACAGACACCCAAGCACAAAAACCTGAACACAAAACCAAACCATCTCCTTTTCTCATCACTGAAACTCATTTGGCTGTGTCTGAGGCTGTGCAGAACTATGCAGAATCACTGGAACTAAACATAAGCTTTTTTTTTTTTCCCCTCACATAAAACATCTCCTCCACAACTCCCCTGCAAGAGCAGATTAAAACTTCCCTTCCCTGCAGGAAGTAATAACTGGTAGCTTCCAGGTTGTTGCCAGCCTCCTAAGAGCACGTAAGCAGCCTGCCTGTAGCCAGCTCCTACCCACAGAGAGTTTTGAAAACAGATCCACCCTGGAGAAGCCATGCTGCAGAGCCCTTCCTGTGCAAAGGACACACAAGGGGAAGCAAGGGAAATACCTGGGTAATGAGGACCGTAGGAGCCAGCAATAAATTGCAAGAGGGCCAACGACTTGTGATATGAAGATGAATTTTGCAGCAGCTCAGTCACAAAAGCTGTGAGCCTGCTCAGGGCTCTGAGGCAGTGACAGCACACTGTTGTCATTCTTTCAGTTACTGCATTGGGTGAGAGCACCCACATGGGCAGAAACGAATCATCACAATGGAAAGCCTATACCCGGTGCACTTACTGTCAAGACCTCTCCTCTCCACACAAAACCAGAAGCCCTCTTAAGAGCCCTGGTATAAAGGGTTCATAAACAGAAGCTACAGAGATTTTTCCCTAATGGCCCTACCACTTCAGTGGTAACACCACAACACTTCCAAGCCCAACATCTTCAGGCTCCTTAATGCAAATTCTACAGAAAACTATAGTCTGGGCTTGCTTATGCCACTAGAGCTCCAATCAAAAAGCTGTGTTACAAACATTCTTATTAGTAACACCCTTGAAAAAATTATTTAAAAAAATACAAGAAAATGTACAAAAAAATGTACATAATCTCATAATTCCATTGCTGAGAAACTCAGCAGCTGTTTTGCAAATATAAATAAATTAAAAATACCCAGCTTTTGTTTCTCTGGCACTTAACACAGAAGTCTACCATCAGAGCTGCCATAGAACTGCATGCATACACTGTTACTGACATTCTTCATCTCAGGTGCCTGGATGAGCTAAGTACACATGAAAACTCATCAGCATTGGTGTTTGCTACTCACAAGACAGTACAGAAGTTGTTGTTTTCATCATATTGCAGACTAGGAAAACAAACAGGTAATTTTAAACTGTCACAGTCAATTCAGCACCAAGTTGTAAAACACTTGAAAACAGAAGCATCAATAGATTTCTTTGGAAACAATCCACAGACAAAATAGGATCATGCAAGTAACTACAGGAAAAAGGATGATTTTTTTTTCCTCTTTCTCTGTGTGCGTGCGCATTCAGATCAAAATTATGTAACTGCTCTACAGGGAGATGCATATTCATGAAAAATTACTTTTGGCTGACCATGTCGGCTTTTTAAAGTATTGCATTCTAAAATATTAAATAATATAGAATAGAGCAGACTGAGTGACTTGGCAGGAAGAACCCTTATGCTGGTTAGGCTCTCTTAATGACAAAGGAAAGCTAAACATAACAGCATTTACTGTTATTTACTGAAAGCAGACTTGCATATTATTTCCTCTGGATAATTACATTACATCATTATAATGCAATGTAAAAGAATGGCATTGATGTTAAAGAACCACTGGAAAAAAAAAAGATGCCTGCTATCTATTGCAAAAGCCTGTGCTACCAAAGCACTGGCTGCGCAGTCGACAGCAGGCCGGTAGGTCTGGCAGACACAGATGAGAGGAAGCTTTTAAATTACACATCACCCAAATAAAATAAAACCTCAGGGACTGCAGAGCAACCTTATTTCCAGACTACCAACACATCATGAGCTACGCAGACTGTCTTAGGCAGTTTACGAAGTAAACTAAGCCTGGGGCATATCAGGCCTACAACAATCAATTTGCAATCCTATTGCTCAAGGACAAAACACTTTCATCCCAGGTGAAGGAGCAGCAACCCCTGCTTCTCATCAAGACCTGAAACTTGCTGCTATGGCATGCAGATCCCCATGGGCGGGATGGTCAGGACCCGTTTACTTGGTGCTGTAATGGCCATGCATTGAAGGTCACTTCAGAGGATGAAATGCAACATCTGTACATTTTACAGGATGGAAGTCACTTATCTGGACTTTGACCAGAGATCTTGCTCCAGACAATGAGGTAATTCCTGTGAGAGCATCCAAGTCACGAGGCAGCTTACACCTACCACTGGCAACTGCAGAACTGGGCTCAGACCTGCCTACATTCAATACTGCACTGAAGGCAAGGTCAAATCACTTGAGCTGAGGACAGCAGCTTGAGTATTCATTATTTGATACCAGCTTCTACAGGGGGCATGATGACCGATGCAGGTAGCAGTCTGAGTTCTGCAAAAAAAACAGACTGCAGCTCCATAAAAGGGAAGGTGAATGGAACTAAGGGAAAAAATGAATACTCTGCTACATTTGATATATTAAGCAATTTGATCCTAAGATCTAGCCACTTTTAAAAACAAAGCAACTTCTTTGGTCTCAGCTTTGCAATAAGAGAAGATAAGGTCCCCAAAAGCAAACACCAAAAAAACAAACAAAAACTTATTATGTAATATATACTTTTAATTAAAATGATCTTGCCACAAAATGAGCTGTATCTAAGATTAATTTAGAAGACTCCTGCAAGCTCACAGACTACATGCTTTCTTCTTGCCAGCCCACTGACATACACAAGCCATCCCACTCCTGCTGAACTCCATACATATCTGTGCTGCCCTCCATGCTTCCAGCTCTTCCCAAATTTGTTCAGGCTTAGCACCGCACACACTGAGGTGAGCAGCTACCATCCCGGTGACTTCACCACGAAGAGAAGGAGCAGGCCTCTGTCAGTGGCATTTCTGCCATGGCAACACCACACTGATCATTCAAAAGCTAGGCGCAACTGTTTTTGTGTCTCACGGTAATTAATCCCTTTCTACACTAACTGCTGCCATATGTGGACATCCCCAAACAGGGGCACTATATCCAGGTGAGGACAAACACTCTGCTGTCTCTGTTGCAAAAGAAAGGAAGTTCAAAATCAGGTCTATTCTTTTTCAAAGCTTTCTTTTTATAGTGAAGTTATCTTACACTGTCACCTTACTCAAAGATGTAGATGAGACCTATAGCACAGCTCTACCACTGCACTACTTCTGACTCTAAAATGGTTTTTAAACACATTTACCAGCTCTCTGGCCTATTCAGTACTGTAAAAGCTCTGACCAGCAGCACAGCAGCTCTCTGGATTCCTGCTTATAACCTTGCCGCATGAAAGCCAATTCCCTTTGCTTTCCACCCCTAACAAAAGCCACCTACAATAAAGCTTAAGAGATCTCCGTTATCCAAGATTTCCCTTCCTCTGCTTTAAATTACTTTAAAGTCAAAATCACTGTATCCGCCAAACTAAGTGGGCTCCTGGCCTTCATCCCATAATTGCTTTAAAACGGATCTGCAGTCTCATCCTGTTGCCTCTGTCAAGAAAATTGTATTTCAAGTGAAGCCTCATTTGTGAGAGAATAAGTGGGGGCTCATCACAAGAGAAAGAAACAGGACAACTTCAACCTATAGATTTTTTTTTGCTATTTTCATCTTACTGGCAGCAGTGACAAAAATACATCTGCAAAAACAGCCAAGTGCCTTTGAGACCAGAAGTGTTTTACTCCCACTTGAGCTGCTCTGCTCAGGCACTGGCAACTGCCTTTCTTGAGACCTCAAATCTTTTACTTACGAATCCCTAAAAGAGAAAAAAAAAGTTCAACATGCAAGAAAGGAGGACGGGGTGATGGGGAAAAAGTAGTATTATTTAATGCTAACAGTCTGAGACATTTAGTGCTCTCTGAAAAGGAGCAGAGAGTAAAATTGAAGGTGCAGAGGTTTCTGCAAGATGCAGCTTCTTACATACTAGAGCACCGTGACCTTGTTTATTAAGGAAGAAGTGCACATGCTGGTTTCATCTGCTGACACAGCATGCTAAATGCAGATGGATACTGGCAGTGAGAAAGCTGTGCCTACACCAGGCCAACACAAGAGCTCAACTTGGCCAAAAAGTGAAGCTAAACATTACACTTGCTTTTGGTGGCCTGTTATTCATTCTGGTAATTACACTTCCTGACTGCCATAATTTGCAGCTCTTAGCCTTAGGAGGTATAAAATTCACTTCTTTTTCCCTCCAATATTCAGTATTCCAATCATCCAAACCTCTTGTCTCTGACTGGTCAACTTTTATTTCAAACATATTACGTGATTTAAATTCAGACTGAGAGAATTCAGCAGTACCCAGGTTTTGATAATCCTTGAAAAGTAAATCTTCCAGAGGAGTAGCAGACATAAAAATGGATTGGAATGGAAACTAAATCAAACCCAACACCTTTTGGCCTGCTTTCCTAAAAGGAGCAACAACTACAATCTTTGTCTTATCACACTGCTTCCAGACAGATATCAGTAAGTGATATATCTACCCACCAAATGCCTTGATCTTGGTAACAGAAATTGCACAGATCTTTGTATTTGAACTGATGTTCCTAATAAACAAACCACAAGCTGTTTACCACCCCAGAAAGTTTGTAGACAGTGACCTAGAAAAGATTTTGCATGAAATTTCCATATAAGTTGTTTCGTCACAACGTTACATATGCAGCTTAGGTGAGACAGATCAAAGCTTTACTTCATTCACACTTGTTTAGCCTTACTGATGAGAACACTATTAACTTTCAAGAACACAACACGGAATAATTTTTAAATATGTGATCGTGTGCATGCATAGGGTATACGAAATCAAGTTACGCAAGTAAATTTCTGTTTGAGTTTTCCAGACATTTCAGTGCTTGTTCTTGGAATCTTCATTATTAACAAGCAGACTGCATTATGTACTGACATAGATTAGTCACCTAAAACTAAAAAACAACAACAACAAAACCTCCTACTCAATCAGAATAAAAGTTAACTTTATAACCTCTCATCAGTAGAACGTCAAATCAGTTTGGGAAAGCTAGAGAATGTTTTCTCTGACATAAACATTGATTTGGCAGACCAAACAACCCTGCCACCAGGTGGGGAAAAACATGTTTTGCCAATAGTTTATATTCCTTTTCACCAGCTGCACTCTTCCTCTCCTTTCCCTATTGAACTGCATCCTTTGCTCCTTTCCTGAACTTACATCCCTGTCCACACCTCTTCAGGCACTGCCTCAACCTCCTCCTCCTGTTTCCGAGCCTGCCAGCCTGCACCCCTCTTCTCCCACCTGTCTACTTTTTGCTCTTTCCAGCCAGCCTTATTCAACCCAAACACCTCCTCCATGCCTCTTTTCAGCAACATCAGATCACCTTTCTCCTGCAGGTTCAGCAGCAGGTGCCTGGGTAGCAGCAAAGGAGAGCGAAGCAGGGTCGGCATGCCTGATGCAGGGGCAGCCTGCAAAGTCAGCAAGCAGCCAGGGAGCAGTCCTGCTCAGCCTTGGGAGAGCTGGGGAGGAGTGTTCTCACTCGGTGCATGGGGATGGCAAGTCACGCGAACACTGATGAATGCAATGCATCTGTAAGGAAGGGTGCTGCTTCAGTTAAGCAAAAATAAAAGGACAAAAAATGTAGTGCTCTAGTGTTTAACACATCCCTGTCAGGCACGAGCTGTGACTTTTTGCGTTGCCAGCTTGGATGGTTTTTCACAGGCACAGGAGGAAGCACTGATCTAAAACCAAATTTCCGAAGTCTGGTGGCCTGAAATCCTCCTATTCAGCTTCTATCGAGATTAAAAAAAAAAAAGTTATTTTCCCAAGTGTCATTCTTCAGCCATTAGTTCAGTTACAAGAAAAAAGAAGAGAAACAGAGGCCAAACCATTTAAAACTTGCAAATTTATAAAGAGATTGAAGCAAGCCTCTTTCACTGGAAAACATTTTACAATTTTAATTATTTGCCATCTGCTTTAGAAAACTCAAATCCAGCAATTAAAATTCTTGGTTATTTTATTGTGCAAATGATATCAACACCAATAACATGCTTCATGGAATTACATCTCTTTAATCCACAGAGGCTTCCTTTTTATTCTGGACACAGAGAGGAGACTTTAGACCTCTAAGCCTCCCACCTCCCTGCAGCAACCTCATAATGACAGACTGGTATCAATAAAACAAAACAAAGTTCTTGCTATCACCAAGAGCAGAATAAAGACAATGGTTCACGAAGTGTATTTGAATTTGCCTCCAGAAACAATGAGGATGTGTTAACAACAATTGATACAGTAATTGGGTCCCTCTCTTTAGGCAGTAAATATTTTACAAGGATTGCTAGATTAAAAAACAGCATCCTACGTGTAAAAAGTTCTTCAGAACTTTTTTTATAGAGCATGTTCTTGGCACTGATCCTTTTCTTTAATCAACAAAAATAGAGAAAAATGGGATTGTCAAGTGAAAGTGTTTGTTGTGACTTATGTACACCACTAGAATACACCCAGTTCCAATCTATTACACTATAACATGCATTAAATGCTCTGTTTCATCACAGAAAAGGTGCATCATAAAATGATGTATACATTAGAAATAAGCTACTAAAAAAAAAAAAGAGAGAGAGAGAGAGATGAACAATATTATGCTGCAATGGCAATATTCAACCCCACTCAGTGATGCATCACTCCCCACATCCAGTCACATTCCCAAGCACCCAGCGGCCCCTCTCAGCCAGGGACAAGAGGCCCAGGGGCTCCAGCCAGGGCAATCTGTCAGTAATGGGGGAGGTGGATGCTTCACCTTCAGGCCATCACCACCCAGCTCTTCCCTGTGCACAGGTTGAAAGGCTGCTTGCCAGAGCCATTACTAGTCCCTGTGCACACAATCACTGAATTGAGCTGGCTCTGTACCTATAGTACAGAGTTTCTCACCAACTGCCTTCAGGATCCCCAAGCAGACAACTGTGGGGCTTAAAGAGATGCTATCAAGTTTTTGCTTAAGTGGGAGGCAGACACCAAGGTTTGATTACACAACAGTTGGGGCCATGCAGATAAGTCACCGCTGGCATTGGGCCAGGAACAAACTTCTCCCCAGGCTCCCTGCTTTGCAATGGTGGAAATTTTGGAGGATGCAAATGGCCTTCCCTAGAAGGGTACTCTTTCTGAGCCTGCCCTACTGGTTACCATTCCACAGGGAGAAAGAGGCATATCAGGCACACTACAGTCCTTCCTAGAAGTATTTCATATCACAAAGTATTATGACACGGATTCAAAGTGACAAACTCACTGAGGTTAAGCACTAGCAATTTCTACCAGAATCCCAGATGAAGCCTTTGTAATTAATGGTGTCTCAGTAACAGCAAGCAGCTCCCAAGGAAGTGATTAGTGCTTTGCACCATTCTGCCAGTCTTCCACAGCTACAGCAACTGGGCTGAATTTTACTTGGTAGCAGAGCATTAGCTCTTCAAAACCATGTCCTCACAACACCACTGACAGTCCCTGTCTTCCTACAGACCCAAATGACCACTAAGTTGTAGTTGCGCATTTCCCAGCACCCATCATTTCATCACACTCCTGTTTGTGTATGCATACTTGCAGCACCATCCAACAAGACTTGGACATTTGTGTTGTAATAGCAATTTCTTCCAGAGCAGTTACGATTTGTTGCCATGTTGTCTCTGGATAACCCCTCTCAGTAAATTCATGTCTCATCCCATTCATCTGTGAGAGAACAGCATTCTCCATGAGACTGGGCAGCCAGCAGCTTGCCTCTCACGAGTTTCAGACTACGGAAAGATAAAAGCTCTTTGGAGTGTTACTGAAATAAGATGGTGCACGATATGTTGTGTGGATGAAGACAAATAAGATGCGTTTTAAAGTTAGCCATTAGCACATTCACATAGGGTGCTGCTGTCAGAGATCACCTTGATCATCTCAGATAACTCCAAAACAATTATGTTTCTTATCACAGATACACAACATAGGACACAATTACAAGTTAGCTTCTATTCAAGGCAATTTAAAACATTATTTCCAAAAACTGAAGTGCCAGCTAACTTACATTCATTAGTGCTCACCCACTGCTGCGTCAGATTGGCAATTAAAAAAAAAACACAAAAACCTCCTGTGTCAGCACTTTTTACTTTCAATATGCATTTGTCTTGCTTTTAATAGAACATCAGTGCCAGAAGATCATGCAACCAGAGAGAAGCGCTCTACAAAACCATGTTTTGTAAGACAGCGGTTTAAATGTACCTTTAACATTTACATCATACCCCATTTCTGGCTGTCAGCTGTCAAAGAAAGCATTGCTCCATGGCAGTTCATTGATTGCCTGCACCAAGAATTTTTCTGGGACGCACTGAAGTCATCTCTTGGTTTCTAGGCCTGAAGACATCCGTTAGCAGCTTGTGATTGTGAGGCTTTCTCCAGCTGTCTGATGACAGCAGTAGCAAATCCCACTTCCTAACAAGGTGATCTGCAACAGACTTTATTTTTAATTCAGACTGCTTCCATACACAACTGGAATCCTCTTGTCTTCACAAACCCAGGGAGGTCATTGCTCAGCAGCTGTGTATGCAAGCTGCAATTCCTCCTGCTTGCTCCATATGCAGCAGGCATTTCAGATACACCCCAATTCACGTCATTTTTACAGAGAAAGCATTTTGAGCTCATCATTACACATTCTTTAATCAGCACTATGCAATCTCATGCAGGAATGCTGGGCCCTTGCCATCTCTCTGCTCCGTGTCTGCGCTGCACACTCAGCCTGACCCTGCTCTGTCAGCAGTCAGCTTTGCACTGCACCAGCCCGGATCCAAGGACACCAAAAACAGCTCTCAAGCAGAACTAGGAACAGAAAAGCTATAACTGCTGCAGAAAGTGAGCGTGCCAACTTCAAGTAGCACCCTGAACGCATCCAGGCACACTGCACACACCCTGCCCACAAGCTGCTGAGCCCATGTACAACACTGTGTCGTAATGTGAACACATGCCTCACAATAACAGGGGGCTGGCGCCAGGTATTCCCCAGCAAATCACAGGGTTGGCTCTGTTAAAGAAAGGGCTATACTTCCCTTCTCTTTTTACACAGTAAGTTTAGGTCTGAAGCACCACTCAGGCCCTCCAGCCCGGTGACATGCACCTCAGGCCTGGCAGCATGCACCTCACACAGAGCATTTGCTCTGCCTCCTGTGTTGGGCTTCACCAGCCTTGATCACAACAGACCAGTGGGAAATCTGTTCTCATTCTGTTAAAATACCTTTGTTTTGGAGTACATTAAGAAGGAACTGGGAAATAGTATATCGAGGAAGCAGGGAAAAAAAAATGAGTGTGAAATAATAAAACAACAAATATGCAGACCCTACTGATTCCTGGTCTTACATCACTGAAAAGCTGAATATAAAACGCTAACATTAAAAACATGCTTGTGATGTTCAGCAAGATCACAGGAAACAAATGCTTCAGGAACTGTTTGTAGCTATCAAAATAGGACACAGTGCTGGCCTTCCCCGCTAAATTACAATCCTTTTCTGGGCTCTCATATAATACAGACTATTTTAGACTGAAATCATGCAGCCTGCAAAGAATATAAAGTGTCCTGGCCATCCTGGCTCTCCAGCAGACTGTTTTGTTGGTTTTTTTTTTTAATTATTTATCGAGAGAAACACAATCCTTTGGCAACTCCTGAACATTCTGATGGCTTTAAACTGTGAGACCTTCAAGGACAGAGATCTTTGCTTGGCACTTCCACAGTGCCTTGAACAATGGCACCTGAGTTCAGATGATAGGGTTGAATCAGTGCCTATGTGCAGTCACAGAGATGGGGCTTTAGCTACCCCTTTATTTTTAGAAATTCCTACAGGGACTAAGAAAAAAAATCTCAAGCCTACGCCTCCTCAAACTGTAAGTAATTAATTGTAATTAATGTCACAGTGAACTGATACTCAAACCTGTATAATTAGCAGTAGGTAGTCCTAGCTGTCATCTCCTCCTAACCATCTGTAAACAAAGAGCAGTCTAAATTTAGCTGTAAAAGTGCAGCCTCCCACTACTACATCAAGAAAAGAAAGTAACTAATAAATAAGTAATATTCATAAATTTGAGTTTGTAGCTTTACCTGTGTTTGATTTTATTTTGATGAAACTAAGTCTCAAAGCAGTGAGATTTGATCCTGAGTTGGGAAATAATTTTCAGACTTTTCCTGAATATAAGTCTCCCACATTTTTTCTCAATAGATGATGTTACCAGAAATTAACAAAGTGATTTTAATTTTGGTAGAATTACAGCTTGATTTGTGCAATTTCTTTCATTTACAGGATATGTATCACTTCATTTTTCTCTACCTTTATATTAGAATAAAGTCACATATTTGCATTGGCAAAATAGTATCATACCACCTTGAAAGTATTAAAGTTCTAGTGAGCATGACAAAGTGAGCACCCATGACTAGAACTAATTCAGCTAGTAATGCTGAAGTAGACATGCAAAAAATTGTAATCGTATGAGAAGAAGAATTGTATGTAATTGTATGAGAAGATAACTTTGGTAATACAGTAAACATTCAAAACATTCTAGGAGTTACATGATGTTCCCCCTGAAAGAGTTATCATTGTATCTGAAGAATGTGAATTTGTCTGTGACACTCTCAGCAAATCAGAGGTGGAACAATAATCCTCTATGGATGTTCCAAGAAAATCTTTTAAAGATATTATTATTTGGTCAGGAGCTAATGAACTCTATGACTGGCTTTGGAAACTGTTCATCTTCCTCAGCATCTAATCTGTGATTAGATATTGCTATGAGTAAGGGACCATAAGAAACCTAAGAGAAGGGCACTGTACTGCAAATAGTCCATGTATCACAGTGTTATAGCGAGTTGGGCTATAAGATGCATTCAATAAAAAGTTAAATAACTTATCTATATCCATATATTAAATAAGTTCTCTTAATAGCAGCAGCAATCAAATCTCCTACCCAGCAAGCAGGCCCTCCAGTACATACATTTAAGATCTGTGTCCCTACCTGAAGCCAGGAGATCATTATGCATGGCTCAAAGATACTACAAAGAAACTATCTACTGGAGCTGGAGCTGAACTGCACAGGGAATCTGTAACTGCTACAGAGCAAACTCTTACCTTACACTAGTCCAGTGAAACAAGGAAGTAAAGTCACAAGGGCATACAGACAGGTAAGAATTATAGCCTCCTCTGGACTTATTAGACACAAACCAGAACAAACTACAGCAGTTAAATATAAATAAATTGCCTGTTGAATTTTGGTAGCATCATCCAGTAAGTCTTGAATATATGACTAACATTCAAGGTCAAGTTAGGCCCAGTCACCATTTTTTCCAGAAAAAGCACATTATATAAAAGCTTATATAAGTCTTATGAGAGTTTAGTTTCTAAACAAATGAAGCACAAGCCAATTAATTAACTACAGTATAATATATTCCTTTTTCATATTTATTTGTAAACTACTTTCAATTATATCTGTATTTCAAATTATCCATCCTTTTTACTTTACACCGTTGGTGAGCTCACTGCATTCCACTGATCACGAGCTATGAGCAGTTCCTATCATAAAACATTTTGGATACAATAAAAAGAAGGACCTAAGATGGTCTGCCCCTACCTACAGGTGCCCCTAACCCAACCACAAAGACATGACAGCCCCTTTCCCAGCAGAGGATAAGGCTAGCAAGCAGCCAGCAAGCCAGCTGCATTTCTGCGCTGCCACCAACATTGAACAGCCCACCAAAACTTACTGCAACACAGCAGACATCCCAGGCTATTGTGCGCCATCCTACCCTTTTGAGCAGATGGTCGAAAATATTTGCATTTATGCTTCTCTCCCCACTTCTGTGTGAACCACGCAAGTGACCTGAAGTAATAAGTGTGGGCTGACTAAACACTGTGTGTGTTCTCTTCTGAAGAGCAAAAAGGTCAGCTGGGGTAAAAGCAAGGGGTGACAAGAAGTACAGTACTGAAACACTCTGGATTTTAGGCAGCCACCTTGTTCAATGAACCACACACAAGCCAAGATCTTTCAATGCGTGCACTCAGGCTTAAATGGACTGGTTGAGAAACAGTTGCTGAACAGAACTGACTGAAAAGTTGGAGAAAACCTTGTGGGGGCCTCCCCTCCCCAAGGCTAAGTGCTTAACAGTGTATTAAAAATGTAGACATCTTAGTGCAGATTTCTAAGGATTTTTCTGCTTTTACATAACACTTGGCAGCTCTCTCATCTGTGGCTGAGAGCCTGTTTGTTTTGGGTGATTTTTCTGGTCTTCATAAAACCATTTGCAACAGCAGACTACTCTACTGCCTTTAGCTCTGTTTGTGGAGAAGAGACACCAAATTCATCTTCCATTAATTTCCAGATGCTGACACAAAGCAGGGGACAAGGCCAGAGATGTAGCAACCATCTCATTTAAAAAATACAGATTTCTATGCTTTCTACATGATTTTGCTACAGGACAACTGAAGCTCTTTTTTTAGTACTGAAACATTGGCAAGAGTAGTACCAATAGTTTTAATGGGAGATTTGCAAGAAGTTCTTCATGTACTGCCGTTGTCAACTAGCTGAAGATGAAACCCCCTGGGAACCAAGTAAGACAACAGTGAGTTAAATACAAAAAAAATTAGTTTGCAACCAATGGACAAATATTTTTTGTTCTGCTATCTCCAAATGGATCTTCTTGTTTCCAAATGGTAGAGAAAATTTGTTGTGAAGAGATTTCAGCTTCAGCAATCTCCAAAAGACTCCCAAAAGCTAGAATCCATTCCTAGATTTGCCATCAGTAATATCCTGTTCTGTCTTCCCATAAAACTAGTTAGAGAGTGAGTAGCAGAGCTCTGAATCTTAGCAACGCGATTATACACATGAGATTTTCCAAGGTGTATAATTATCAAATTCTTAAATCACTTATTTTAGAGGCTGTAAAAAGAGAAGGCACACAGAGCTGTTTAGATTAAACAATGCAATTGATAATTAAGAGAGCTGGGGAAGGAAATCACACAGTCCCTCTTCATTAGCATGTGAAATTCCAATCACCATGTAGTGAAGGAGAGCATTTCTATGTAAAAAGCAAGCGTAAAGCAAAGTTCAAGCTTCGGAAGGGGAAAAGTGAGGGTTAGATCTCCCACTGCTCTTTCCTCACCTTTTCCACATCCTTCTACATGCCCTGGAGACAGGAACAACAAAAAAGAGGGCAGGAATTGATGCTGAAATACCCTCTACACCACAAAGCCTCTCAAGGCTCTTGTGGCCACTGTGTCAGCAAGCTGCAAAGCTGGAGCAGTGAGGAAATATCACGATAAACATAATCACCTCTTCTCTACCTTGTATTATTTTGCAGGTGCTTCCATTATTGCAAATGCACGTATGTTATAACTTGACAAAATACATGAAATGTTTATTTTCAGGACAGATGAACAGCTTCACAAGTCATGGGCACACCACCCACTCCTGGCTGACAAACTGCAGAAGGTCACACTCGCGTGTGCAAGTTCACAAGCCCTGGGGTCCCTGAGGCACACTTCATTAAGCAAAGGACTCAATGACTCTGTCTGCAAGGCTCCATGGGACCAGGTCTCTCTTGGCAACTGCATGAAAGCTGCAGAAAGTGATGACTTGGAGCATCATCCTTGTTTACAGGTCATGTTCAGGTATATCATTTTGAAGTCTGCTGCAGTACTATGCACACCATTTTTCATGGATGCACACAGGCTATTGAAGTCTGTAGATTCAACAGCTATATTTGTATTTGGTGGAGCTGAAGGAAAGATGTAGGATTGATTAGAGAAAAAGGTAATAAATAAAGGTAATAATGAACTCCTCCAAATCTGTCCTTATAACACTACTATCACCCCTGTGCCTCTGCATAACTATAGACTAAAGCAGCAGAGATATTTTATTTGTAACTACGCAAGCCAAAGGGACTCTTTAGGCACACATACACTGCATTTACCTCAGCTAAAAGAACACAAACTATGGCCATGGCAGATTTAAGCTGTTAAGTGTTTGAACATAGTCTCAAACTGCTCAGCTGGCAGGCCCAGCAGCAGTACTTCTTGTCCAGGTCATTCCTAATATCAGCAACACAACCAAATCTCCCGCTCCATCCCACATCCCTCTGAATGCACTCTGTGCTCGCTCTGCAGCTTGCTATATCCGCCAGCTGAAGCCGCATTACAAAATGGAGAACGGAGAAGGTCATCAAACTGCAGTGCTCTCTCTTGGTAAAATGAGCAAAGTGTGGTGTGAAAAACATTGTGTCACATCACCAGTTTTTTAGAGATTAAATCTAGCGTGTGCCAACATGCCTAACAGCAACCTGTCACTGAAGTCCGGAGAGATTCAGCTTCCCAAATGAATGCATCTTCAAAATCAGCTCACACCTCACATGTGCCCTCACATGAATTGCCCAGAGTTGTCCTAAGTTTTAACCAGAAAGCAGAAACATTCCCAGCATACCTAGACATACCATCACTTAGGTCTCATCAAGACAACAAAGTTTACTGTGTCATCAACAAGCTAGTTACATATATGCTTGCTGTCTTTTCCAAGTGCTATATGCAGGTATTAGAACAATAAACTAAGAACACTAAAGTAGGCTTTGCTGTAAGAGCCTTAGAAAAAACAGATACTAGGAGCTATTAGTTTCTTCTGCTTTCCACAGAGAATCTGACATCTCTTGCAGAACTCCCATATTTCAGCATATGTTATGTCCTTCACTTGCTAAGGAGGATATTCACTGTGTGATGGTAACAAGGGGAGTATAAAAAAGTTTAGAATACACGCACCGTGTTAAAACTTTATGTCCCAAAAAAAAAAAAAAAAGTTTTACCAGCCTACATTTAGGTTCTTTCTTCATCTGTCACTGTATTACTTGAGATTTCTCTACCTGTCAACACCCATATAACTTGAAGCTCCTTGCATGCTGCAGCTTGGAAGAAAATGGGGCAAGAAGGTAGGAGCAAGCAGTGAGCATCCTAATGGGTGGCAGTGAACAGCTGGGCAGCAGCCAGCAAGGCTGTCTGGGCTGAGCCCTGCTGGACAGAACAGGTTCTTCTGAAGTGTTTATATTTTACAAATAGATGGTAGAAGAGTCAGAACAGGTTGTTATATTTGTGAAATTTAAATGCACTGCACGTTAGGCTGGGGAAAGGCAGCTACATTTGCATTGAGAAGGGTCAGATTACTCTCTGGTTAACTGTTGGAATCCACCTGGGATAAATTTTAGCTACTGAGCAACTGAACCATAGTGTGTGTCAACACTTTAGCGTCCCATTCGTTTGCCTCCTTTCACCACTAAAGAAATGCAGGAAACAAGTGCACTGAACTAGTATGCCTTTCCGTTATTAATCACCAACCATATTAAATTATTTCTAGTTATCTGGACAAGAACACCAACACTTTGTCACAATCTCTAGAAATACTAGTGGCTTTATGGATAGCTGAAGGACAGCTGGACTTTTTGTCTTAAGCATGTTTTAGTTCTGTGTGAAACCACTGCCAACACCTTCCTCCTCATCTCAGCCCTGTCTCAAAAAAATTCAGCTTGAGTTGTCCTTACATTTACTTAAACCAAAAACTTCAGGTCGAATCCTGCATTCGCTTAGGCAGCTCAAGCGATTACAGGATTTGAAGTTAAAGAAAGACTTCCGCTTCTTGTTTTTTCTCCCTCCCATTATAAAAGTTGAGAGATAGTTAGTTAACACTGATTTCCATATTCCAGCGTAGCCTAGATATCGATTGCACAAAGTACGAGAAATAAAAATAACAGACTAAATCCAGAGGGACTCCACAGTTCCCACCGGTAAACACTGCAGGCTTCTTTTAAGTTCAGGAAAGCAAACTGTTGCACAAGCCACTGTGCTTTGTGCTTTTGCAACCTTTTATTTTTCTTTAAGTACGAGTCTGAAACAGGTTTTCAAATCCAAAGTCAGTGATGCATCCCTCTGTCATGACATTGATTTCAACATCAGGTAAAAGCCCAAATCCTAGCATGGGATTTTAACTTACTGTAGCCATCTGTTTCAAGAGGATTATATGGATTTTTTTAAAGTGCTAGACATGTCAAAAATAGCAGACAGTGGTTTTAAATGCTTTTTCAGCTACCTTGTGTTAAAAATACCACCTAAGCTTGCAGGTCAAAGCTATATGACCCTATAAATCTGCTGTTCCTATCAATGCCCTCTGATATCTTAAAAACCTCAAAACATAACATTGTAAAACTAGATCATACATACAAGTAGCAGTCATTTATAATAACTTCTTTGTTTTCTTTAACTAAAGGAAGCATATAATTAAGTCTCAGCATATAATTAAATATCCTCAGGCTTTCCTTTAAGAATAAAATCATAATTTCCAAAATAGTATAACCTAAATGACATTTTTTCATTTAAAAAAAAAAAGTTTTTCCCACAACTCCCTCAGGAAACTTAATGTTGAAGTTTTCTGGAGAACATTTGTTACCAAATCTAGAAGTTTCTTTTTGCTGTATGCAGTTGCTGCAACACTTCCAAAGAACAAGCCACATAATCATTCACCTGAATAAGATGAGCATCTTTTTCTTAAGATGCTGTGCTGTTGGGCAACATGAGTATCTCTAATCTTCTGTTGTTTAGTGAAGAGAAAAAAAAAAAACAAGCAACTACAACACCAACAAGATGATACACAGAAAGACTAATTAATGCTTTTTCTGCATACACTGGAACTTGCTCTGCATACATGAGAAAAAAGGTTCATCTATCTCTATAGACTGAGAAAACAACAGTTCTGTAACTACTCGATCCATATTCTTATCAACAGGTTTTTGGTTTCTTTAATGTACTTTGCTTTTTGGCCAAGGAACCTGTACACCTTTTTGTAGGAAAGACAGACAGAAGCAGCCTTATTGTTCACATTTGATCCAATAACTTGTTCTGAGGTTTGGGATGTACAATGGGCCTCTCTGACAATTCACACTGCCCTAACCTCACCCAAGAATGGTACAAGTAAAGCTATCTTTAATTACAAAGTTCCTCATTTTGAAAAGTAATAATGAAGAGCCAAACCTCCTATTTAACGAGCAGCACCTTTAGCTGCCCCTATTCAGTGCCATCTTTCTGTTTATACAGATATATTTTGCAACATCGCAAGGGGATGAAAGGAGGGAAGGAGAAGAAACTCACAGAAATGTGTCCATGACTGCATCTCCTATGCAAAAGCCGGTTTTGTGTCTTTTTTTCTCCCCAACTTCTTGGACCATTTTGCACAACATTGTCCTCTGTTTTTGTTTCCTACTAACAAATTTTTGTCACTGTATATGCATTTTGAAAACTGTAGCAGTTCTGTTTTTATAGCATGGCTTACAAGTTATAAAGTAGTCCCTACCTCCCTGGAATTTCCTGTTTAATTTGGTAATTTGATGATTGTGTTCCAGTTTATTTTGAAAAATAACCAGCTAATAGAATTATATCTGTATGAATTCTAACAGCCTAGAGGCTTGCCTTATTTTTTATCAATTCTTTGATCAAAGCCTTATAACAAAATGCTATCTGTGTCTGCATCCTTCAACAGTGCTTTTGTTGAACTTCCATTTCTGCTTTGCACCATTATGTTGTTGCTGCAGAATTCCACTGCTTTTGCAGCCAGCGTTAATAACTCAGACAAACTCATTTTCCAAAGATATCAGTGATACAACTATTAAACACCAGCCTTTCACATCTGAACATCCCACTCTTATCAGGAATTGAGGTACAATGGGTGGTCTCAGCTTATTTCCACAGTTTATTCACCTCCCAACTCTTCCTCTCTCTGTATTTCTGCCTAAATCCACAACTCCCATGAGGAAAAGTCTACAATTAAGCTCAGGAATAAAAAGAGCAGAGATTCTTGCTATCACTGGAACCAAGTGTGTATGTACAGTAATGAGTTATCAATGCCAGCACTCCTTTATTTCCAGGAATGTTAAGTTTCACTTTACATTTAATCAAATGCATCTCTCTCTCTCTCTCTCTCTATATATATATATATAAAGGCATAATTCAATATCATAACTTGATTTTGAGATTATTAAAGAATTTTCTACTCAATCCACTTTCTAGATAACCCTGATATGACATCCACAGTTTCAACTAAAAACAGTGGCAGACATCAAGTCGAGTAACAATACCATGACCCATTCATGCAACATGTGCTGAGGCTGCACTGTCTGGAATTGGACCATACGATGTACAAGCACTCACTGATATGACCCCTCCATTTCCAGGATATAGGCTGGCTTCCACCCCTGCACATTACCTCCAGAGCCCTACGTGCCAAACACCAAGGACAAAAAAAAAAAAAAAGAACAACTGCAGAAGCCAAACCATCAACCCAACCCAAAAAACAAACCAAACACACATACACACAAAAAAAATCACTGCTGCTGCTGTCGCCTGGGATACAGAAGTACAGAAGGAAGGGAAGAGCTCTCTGTGCAAGGACTGTGAGCTGTCAACTCCACAAAGGGAAATATGGATTAGGATCAGGCATTGCACAGAGAACACATGACAGCACCAAGCCAGCATTAAATGTCAGGCTACTTTTAGGTATGTTAAGTAGCACTTACCATAGCAAAATAAAAAGGGAAAAAAAAAAAGAATTCTGTATTAATGAATCAAATGCATTTTCTTTTATTACTTCTATGATTCGAAGGTAGCTGACAGGAAACAAAAAGGACAGCTAGATGGCGTAACCCACAGCCTATAGCAGAACAGCTCTGCCTGTGAGCTTACAGAGTAAATGTACCAGGCAACCACTGAAAAGAGGAAAACCAAATGAGAAAGTAAAAAAAATCCACATCCCAAACAGCAATTTTATTATTATTTAATTTTGTTGTTGTTTAGCTTAGTCACCAGAAAATACACTAAGTAGCAATAATAGGAAAAACAAAACACAATACTCTCGCTTTCATGCTCTGCATGTACAAACTTGAATAACTAAAAAGATTAAGAGTTACAAAAAGCTCTGCTAATTCCCTTTGGCGAATAGCTCCTCACACAGAGCTTTCTCACAGCAGAACATCCTTCTCCAGTTGTACTGCCTAGGGCAGCAGAAGAAAAGGAAACATTCTCATACCGAAGTTGCTACAACACAACATCCCAAATCCAAAAGTAGCAGCTGTTTTCCCAACCAGTCCTTAGCTTATATAAAAGATTTCATTACAGATAGGCAGGTCCCTTCCTGTTCCACATATTGCCATCCTCAGCATCTCATTTTAGTCTCGTAAATTCAAAGTTAAAATTAATTAAACTGACTGAATGATGTTGTTAGCAAGTATGTATCTACACTACATACAAAGAGTATGGCTACTTAGAGCAAAACAGTCAGTAAAGAATTATGCAGAAAATCAGAAGATGGTAATCCATTCAAATTTCTCATGCTTTTAAAACAGAATAGTGACATATCAACAAAACAGAGTCCTTTTGTGCTAGAAAACATGCAAAAATAACTTGGCTGCTCAGTTATCAATGACTGCATAAAGCCTTCCACTTGGAAACACATCCTAGAAAATCAAAGTCAAAAGATCAGCGTACTCAGGTTACCCTTCCCCAAACTCCCACATCATGTTAGGTTCTTTGAAATTAATCAGGAAACAAAAGCAAACAGGGAAAAAGACTACACGCATCCACCAACTAGACGTAACAATGTTTTCCAGTTTCTAGTCAGGAAGCCATTTAAAAAAAATATTTCTGGAAATACAAAGTGTGAGCCGCTTACCTATTTCATCCATTATATTCAGTACTGTACATTCATTTGCACTGCAGACATCTACTGTGAGTCCATACCATGATCCATATCACATGCACAACTTCTCTTGGTCCTACATTAAAGAAATTCAGGCAATTTCTTCCAGAAAATTTTCTTCAGGAATTTATGCAAGACAGGAGGAAGAAGGAGGAGATGATGAAGAAAAGGTGCAGCTTCAGGAAGTGTAAAAACACATACCACTAAAATAAACTTCAGAGGTCAAATCTGACCCACTCTCTCCGTTCCTGGCCCAACATCTAACCAAAATGGAGTTTGTCACATCCACAGCATCATGAGATTATATACAGGGGCAGGGAGGGGGAGAAGTCTGCCGAGCCCTTCCCTGCACTCTGCGTCAATAGATTTGGGCTTAGCCTATGCTAAGCTGCTCAAGGCACCAGTTATTGGTGCTGGCAGCTGTCTACCACACTGCCCCACTTCCTACTGCAAAGCACCCAGCTTGCAGAGAGGCCTTGGGCAGCCAGCTCCAGCCTGCCTCCAAGGGAAGTAGGGCAGCAGAGCCTCCATGTTCACCCTGCACGGTCCTTCAATCATTTAAAATAGCCCTTGCAATTTCAAGCAGCTTGGAGCAAACACTGTATTACAGTGTCACTAAAAAATCCAAGATGTATTTCGAGATAGAGAAAATAGACAGAGATGGAATCTTGGTTTGAGTGACGAATTTTTGCACATGTACACAAGATTTTAGTATTGTGACGTTATGTAATTTAGTACTAGTGTAGGCATAGTTAATTTTTGACATGCTTCTACTGTCTTGATAACCAATGAGCCTTTTCAACAAGCACAGTTGCTTTGCTCAGTATTATAACAAATCAGTTACTAGCAACACGTAAATAATGGATATATTTCTTCATTCTAGGGGAAAAAATATAAAAAAAGCTAACAGCTTTCAGTACGACCTCAGGAAAACCCCAGAAGTTATGGCTCCGTCCTGCCACCTCAGCCAACCTTGAGGCTACAACTGGCGAGCAAGCCTGGAGAATGGGGTTTTGTGCCTGGTCCTTGCCAGAGCATTCCAACCAACTGCAGCCAATGATGGCCCCAGAAGAACAAACCCCACCCTCACCTCTAACAGCTTGGATCCAGACCTTTACCTGGAAGTGTTTCTGTTCTCAGCTCTCTTTAGCATCTCATTTATTCACACTACTGCTGCTCTGATGCAACCATTCTCCTTCTGCCCCACAACTGACACAACTGGGCCCCAGTTCTGGCTGGGGGACCCAGCTACTTCATGGCAGAAATAAGGATGTACAGCCCTTCCTGTGAAATTCTGAGCCTGAAGCATCTTGGGTTTATGGAATATTAGAGAGGCAGACTGATAAACACTCTGCTTGGAGTTTGTAACTCAAATTACAGAGTGTAAACATCAATTATCTTTGATTATTAATATGGAAGACTAATTGTAATTAATTCAAACAACCTTGCTCCAATGATGAGTAGGTAACTTGCTCTGCAAATAGTCCCCTTGAGGTAACGTATTAAAGGATGGAAAACAAACAAATATTTAAAAGAAAATACCACAAGCTCATTTGGAACACATAAAATATATATATATTTATCAGTTGTTAGTGACTGTAAAACAGAATTAAAAGCCAAAGGAGAGAGCAGGTTAAACCAAGTTTTTGCTACAGTACTTCTAAAAATAAAAAGCTGTGTCTGCGTATTCTGATACATTCACATTGCAGTTAAGATCACAAAGCCTGAGGATGTAAACCCTATTCTCTTACGGACACGTAGAGTAAATTAACTTGCTAATTCACCCTCCAATGCACAGTCCACTGAGCACACAATTACATAAAAAAAAAAAAAGAAACTTCATGCAGTCAGGCAGATTAATTTGTTTGGTTTGTAACAGAACATAGAGAGCTTTGTTTTTTCTTTTTTTTTTGTGGATACTGATATGTATTTATATATATTTTATTTAAACCATACCTCATCACTCATCCTTAAATCAGTCACATGCACAGCATGTATGTACTGAGCATATGCCATCCTTCCCTAGCACTGCCAGACAAAAGCTACACTGCCAAAAATAGCCACACAGTGTGCTGGAACTGCTGCAGACTGCCCTAGATACATCCAGGCCAGGAAGACTGAGCAGCCCGGCTGCAAGGAAGGGTTAGGCACTAACCTTCATAACGGGCCAGGGCTGAAAAGAGGGAGCAAGATGAATTTCCACCTTTGAGGTTAATTTTTAATAAACATGGCTTTCAGATGACTAACCTATTTAACCTCAGTTAAGACATTTCCATGCAGAGCTGAAATGCATCTGTATATGCACAAAACATAACAGGAAAAAAGGTCAGAATACAGTGTCTGCAAAAAAGCCAGGTACAGACAATGGTGATTTTTTTTGTTTTGTTTTTGTTTGTTTGTTTTTTAATATTATACAGATTCAACTTTACAAGAGTATGATCCCAAGCTTTGATGGATGTTTTCCTCATTTAGTGTCTTAATTATTATTTTTAAACGTGCTTGCTTACTATTTTTCTCTTCCTGCAGATACGTAGAAAAGCTAACAGCTTTTGTTTTTTCTGAATCAGGTAAGAAGCTGGAAAAGTTAAACAAGTCATGGCTTGTGTAGGAAGTGTTCAGAGGGCTCAAAGATAAATGCTGCACCTCAGAGTGAAAGACAGACCCCTCAGTCCCTTGTGTCACATATCAGACCAATCCACAGTTTATGCTCACCACCATCCTAGGGCTCCACTGAGTATCAGAAGGCCTCAAGCCAAAGGGGATGGGTGCTCTGTGACAGCCTGAGCAGAGGATGGCAGCCAGCTGCCCTAATGCTACATCTGCATCACCTCCTAGAGCAAGGGAGCTCAGTCTGGGCAAAGAGATTGTTGCCTGTATCAACCGACTGAGACAAAATGGATTTCCCCAGCTTAGCAGGGGATTGCCCTACAGGGACAGACAAGGGTTTACCTTCAGCCAGGTGAGTAAGAGAAAAGGAAAAGCAACCTCCATCTGCAGCCCACACCTCTAACAGGCCTGCCTGCAGGCCTTGCTACACATCTGCTGTTTCCTAAAGCACACAACAGTCTTCGGCACCTACATGCTAAAGGTCGACCTTTAAAGTGTAAACATTAACTTACATTATCAGTTTTTATCTCATCCTTATGAAAGGCTTTGTATGATGTCAGTACTGTATTTCTTTAGTGGGCAAGCTACCATTTTAATTCAATGCTGAACTTTCTAGACTTACTTTTATGAAGGTTCAGCGCATAAAAAAAATTATGTAGACATGAAGGAAAGAAAAGGGAAATCATCCACGTGGCTGGCAGGAGCTGATGTGCTCGTTGGTCTGCATTTTTTACATGGCTGTCATGTGCCTAGGGGATAACACATGCAAAAGAAAGAAGCTGCTTCAGCAAAAACCCATTTTCACAAAGAGAGAGACAGTGGACTGGGAGAAAGATGCAAATGCCCGAAAGCCTGAAAACTCCTGAAAGATTCAAGCATACACTTTGCAGCCTATCGTAGGATGGATAGCTTGAGCAGGTTGGCACTTAACATTAAAGCTGCCTGAGAGAAGAGTGTAACTCTCTCAGTGCTGTTGAACAGCAGAAGTAAAACTGGTTTTGCAGAAGATTTCATCATCATTTATATTCTCTGGACTACCTCACCCTTACTGGGGCTTTCATTCCATTGAACACTGCCCAAGGAATATGCCCTTAAATTTAAATATTAAAAGAAAAATACACTATTACAACAGTGTTTTTCAGGTCTTAATAAAGACTTTCACACCATCTTCTTTCAAAGCAGTACAAAATGTTCCAGCAATAATATATTAAAAACATTGTAAATATGGAAAATTATATCTGCCCGTGTTGAGTTTTCTCCGCATTTCAGTCTACTAATATTAATCAGAACATACTGATAAAGAATTATTTTGGCATAGTATTTAGGAGCTTGGTCCCCCATTCTTCAAGTCCGGAGCACATATATGTGGGCTACAGTATAATCCTGTAAAACTAACTTCGTAAATAAAAGAATCACAGTTTCCTTTGTGTCTTTAGTGTCCCCAGAACAAGTTAGTCCATTAGTTACCTAGCATACATGTACTGGTTCATGCAGTATTTTTTTTTTTCCCATTATTTACATGTCAAAACTTGAATGGATAGATATTTTTTATTTCTTTATTTCTGGTAATGATGAGGCAATCAAATATGCAGGATCTGAAACTCTATTGACCAGACATACGCTTCTACTGTAGGTCCTCACAAAGTTCATGAGTGTATTAACAGAAAACAACTCCTGAGAATCTGAACAAGTCAGTCACTTTTTTCTCACCATTCCCATCCATACTAGTAAGAACATAAACTAATTTTTACTCTGCAGAAGTCAATATTCACTGTGGGATGAGAATAAATGAAAATCAAGTCTCCTTCACTGTACTGTTGGCTTTGCTCTTGGCTCACTGTGTGAATTCTGTCCGCCTTTTATCTCCTTAGAATAAAAACAGTAGAGAAGAGATTTTTGTTGATAATTTTAAAGGAGTCTGGGCATCTCTTCTTTCTATATAAATTTATCCTGGACCCTTCCCTGCATCACACAGGTCCACAAACTGCATAAACTGTATGCACAGGGTGATGTCCTGACATTCTACTAGTAGCAAGCTAGCATGTAAAACACCAGTGAGCTCAATTAAATCACAGCATCAGGACTCTTATCTTAAGTCACTCCATAACCCCAAAGAGTATTTTCTGAAAAGAGCAGAGTGTGATGACACAAGATGAAAATGAACAATGCAAAGATCCCTTCTGCCTTTTCCAAACTTTAATCACTTTCCAAGCTGGAAAGTTGTCCCAGAACAACCTGAGCAAGACAAACTATAGCTGAAGAGGGCAATCGCAGAGTAATTGACCGGCAGCTGAAGGATAACAGAACCCCACAGTTCCTATTCCAGGAAGATGAACAATACATCTTTCTTCTAGTTCTCCTAAGTCATTAGCCAAGAACAACACTTGCACACAACACACATGGTTTGAGAAGATTCATCAGATGCTCGAGGGGTTGCAGAGTTTCACTCCCTGAAGATCTTCAAAAAGTCCTACAATTGCAGGCTCCAGCAGCTAAAATTTTGTTTCACTGGTGTTATTACTAGAAAGACATAAGACCTTCAGGTAACAGTTCAGAGGATAGACTCTTTTTCTTAGGAAATACAAACCTCTTCCAAAATAAATTCTTAGTGTAGTGTCATAAAATGTTACATGTGCACTACACTGCAGTATCCACTGTCACAGACCCTTTTGAAACACTACTAGCCTACATTCTAAGCAGCTCCCTACCTACATGCAACCACACACCCAAAAAGTCTTCTGAGAGAAAGGTCAACAACCACACCTTGTGTGCTCATGCGTCTTTCTCTAAGAAAATCTCCTTCCTTGTTGGAGACAAAATGCTGTAAAAGGAACAATCTCTTCATTTAGCAAAGTTGTATGTTTGGCAGCTCTGAGAAAAGAGCTCTGAATTGAAAAGATCAGTTAATGTAGAGCCATGCTATCAAACACAACAATTACTAGCCTCTTGAAAAGAGCCTGAATAGCCACGTGACAGTTAATTATTCTTCAATTCAGCAGCAGGGGAGGCACCTCTTTACTCACCTCTTTACTCTCCAAGACATTATTTCAGACACTGCACTTAAAGCCTGGCCTTAAACAGCAGCCTCATTAGCATAAGTTAAAAGGACTTCACACAATAACTTTGGAGGCTAAATCATTATCAGTAATTAAGACTTTAGAAGCCACACACTAAAGAACTGAGTGTACTATGGTATTTGTGCTACCACCTCTAAGGCATGGGACAAATGCACCAGTATAGCTGCTTTCAGCATTCTTTCAGTGTTTGAAAGTGCTAGCTTTATACGTACTGGATGAAATTCACAATCCATCATTTTTAACACTTCCCTCTCTGACTTGTGATCCATTGTTGGCAACGAAATTAATGCAGCAGAGTTGAATCCAGTGCCAGGCAACCACAGCTTCAGCAGTGCAATAACTTGACAGTAGCGCTGCCCAACAACCTAGACATTTACTGCCAATAGCATAAGAGCTGGCCCCAGGAACATGGACCTCGTCCAGTATGGTGCCTCTCCATTTTTTGTAAACACAGCTTTGATCTTTGGGAATTCAAGCACAAGAAACTCTGGAGAGCTATACGGCAAGAAAACAGACTCTACTTCAAGACTGAAGATGCAATCTTCTAGTTAGCCTAGGTAAATGACCGTTTTGACAAAGAAACACAAAATCCTTCAGAAGCACAAACAAACAACTCAATTCAAGTAGAAATTTTTGCTTTGCAGTGCCTTTCTTCCCTGTGCCAGAAACATGTCAACTCACCCTGCAGAGCCCTGCCCACTGCTGAGTACCAGGCTGGGTACTTCAGGCCTAAAGCCCTTGTTTGTCTGCAGTCTGGCCAACACACCTCAATGCCAGCTAGGGGGAGGGAGAATCCAGACCATTTTCTAAGTGCCCTGCTTCAGATCTCCTTTCTGCAGTTTGCACAGTAAGATAACAGCAAGTCCTCACACTCCGCAGGAAAAGATTTTTTTAAAAAATGGAATCACTGCTTCCCATGCAACATTAAAACATTTTGAAGTTGTACTAGGTTAAGGAATGACTAAAAGTGATGGCAGGACATACAGACCAATTCATTAATTCAGAAGATAATGAGATTTGAGAATCTGATTCTGATGAGAACCTTCCACCAATTTCTTCAAGGTAGATTCAGGTACTACAGATACACCTCACCTTGGAAGTGTTCTCATTCTTTGAAATGGATACTGCATGGTTACTTCTTTTCAAGCAAGAATTAGAACACTAATTAGCTACATGCAAAAAGAAATTCAGTAAACAAAGCCAGAAAGACCAATAACTGGTGATAAGTACTTTCAGTACTTACCAAGAGAAAAAAATATTAAGTGCTCTAAGCCTGAAAACAGGAGATTAATTCATTACTTCAAAGAATTACCACAGGGGAAAAAGTTGGCCGAGCCTTTTTAGTGGCTTTGCACAAACTTAACCTTACATCTTGCCAAAAAGGATTTTAAAATTAACATTCCTCACATCCAGCATCCCTTATAACAAACCCTGCACTACCTATAAGTCACACCCAAAAGGACCAGATTACAGCAAATCATTTGCAGCTCATAGATCAGGCTATTCAGTTACAATTGTTCCAAGCAATACTATAAAGTCTTCAAGGTGACTAAGTCTCATTTTTGCTCATTGTTTTTTAATGCTCATTTTCAACTCCCATTCCGATAAGGCCTTTAGAAATGTCTTTAAGGACTAGAGGAAAGGAGCCTAGATTTTAAGTGCTTATAAACTGAACTGCCCAAGTCCTTAATTAGTGGGCTTCAGCAGATACCACAAGATGTCTTACCCACTGTGATAGTAAGACTACAAAATCTAGTGCTCACCTAGACCAGAAGTTAACTACTGCAGGCAGTAAAGGTGTTTTTTTTTTTACAGACTCTTAGAAAGAAAGTACTTGCCTTTTAACACAGCAAGAACTGAATCTACAGTCATGGTATGCGCGCTTCCTATTTTGTTATGCTACATTTGTGATCAATCTACCAATTGTAACCTCCTCCAACACTCCACCTGGCATTAGTAATCTCTCTACATATCTCTTTGTTAGGGACAGCAGAGCTTTAAAAGAAAAAAATAAAAGAGGCACTCCCACATTGCCCCAGTATCTAAGTGTTGTTTATCTAGAGAGGCAAAAAACAAATAACAAAGAAAAGAAAGGCAGATCTTATCTATTTTCTTCCTCTAATAATCAGATTTCAAGTACTTAAATGTTTGTCAGTGACAGCTTGCAATGTATGCAGGTGAAGGGGTAGTGCCCCAGCTGCACAAAGGCAAATCCAAGGAGAAAGGCTTTCCAAGGAAAGAAAATGAGAGAGGGAGAATACAGCTTTCACCCTCAGCACCTCCCCACAGTTCTGTGTTCTACTTTACCACAGAAACCAGGACTAGAAACATTGGCCCAGGAGCAATCTTTGCTTTTGGGAAACGACAGCAGATACAAAGACTATAATAACACTATTTGATAATGCAAATTCTCAGCTTCAAAACACTGTTTTCCAGTGTATTTCTTTCAGATGACATTAAGATGTCACCCCAGAAGACATCAGGGCACATTATGTCCAAGCGGCCCTTTAAAACAGAGCTACTCTGCAGCACCAGTGCCTGAGCAGCTTGAGCCTGCTCCAGCCCATGGTAGCTCTCCCCAAGCAGGTCACAGAGAGCACAGCATGAGGTAAACAGCAGAAAAGGCCCCACTGCTGATTGACACCAGCCCCAACACTTCATTTACTCAGCAGTGAGTTGTTTCCAACACAAATTAACAGCTTTTTCTGCAGAAAGCCCCAATTAATCTTGGAGGCATGTAGGACACCAAGATAGTCACTTCCCCAATTTTATTCCCTCTCCTCTTTAAAAGCAAAGTAAAAACATTATCCCACACTGCACTAATTTACAGCAGCTGAAAGCAAAGATATTTGGAAAACAGCTTTAGTGCATACAATTGGGCAGCAGTATCTGTTATAAAACAGAAAAGCAAGATCCCACCGCATTTTTGCATGTAATGACCCAAGAGTGCCTAGCAGAGTGGAAGTTTATGCTCTACCTATGGTCACTACATCTTTTAATACCTGTAAGGAGAAAAGTCTTCCCAAAAGGTTTATAGGCAAAACGTTTTGTTTTCATCTTGTAAAAGAATATTTTGTGTTATATTTGTGTTATGCTACATACAAAGCACTTTTGGAGCATGCTGTATAAATTAAATAACATTAGACCAAAAGGACAACCAAATAAGCTGAGTCAAAAGAAAGGGAGAAATTACAGTACAGCAAGTGCACTGTTGCTCGGTCAAAAGAAATTAAAACTTCCCTGACTGGCTGTTCTTCACAGGGTAATATTCAATAACCCTTACTCAGCCTGAAATATTCAAGTCAGATGGGAAAGCTCTCATTGTAATCACTGTTGTCAGGGCGTTCTGTAGAAATGAATTTCCCCTCCCCAGAGAGGGAAGTAGTAATTGTTTCTGTAAAATCTTACTAGATGCAATATTTGTCACAAGAATTTTTAAGTAAAAAAAAAAAATCACAAAAGGCAGTTATTGCAACACAGGTCTCGGAAGGACTGTTAATCAGCTCCTGGATTTCCAATAACCTGCCTCAGAGGACAGATGTTTTAAAACTAAAAGCATGCCTTCCTCAAGTGAAGAATGTGGCTCTGTACGATGCACTGTAGCTATATCATAGTTACAGCAGCCTCCTTCCTCAGTGTACTTTCACACTACTCCAGTACCCAAGTGAGCAGGTCAGGTCGGATGCTCTGTGGTAGAGAATGGTAGAGAACAGTGAAGAATAAAAGTTTAAAAATAGGTAAAGAGGCCCCCACATGGACACATGCTACAGAAGGTTTTGTACACAAGGGAAAAGAAAGAAAATCAAAAGTTTTACTTTGAATGACAGCTGTTGGATCCTGCTGACTCTGTAGAACATCCCATGTATTAGTATGCAGTAACTGCCAACTCACTTCAGCTATTCTACTGCATCTTTTCTGTGAAACAAACCACAGTGGAAAGCCTAGCTACTCTGTAGCTAATCTTGAGTGACAATGAGCACCTGACATGTGGATTAGAGCAGCAATCCAGGTAACTCCCAGCAACAATGACACTCACGAAACTCCCTGAACACAAACTGGCAGACATTTTGTTAATTAAATACAAGAATACAAGAATAACTTGGCAAATAAGAAGCCTAGCAAAAAAATAAATAAATACTTCATGCAGTATTTCAGAAGAGGCAGTGTAAGAACATACTGAAATGCTGATAACCCAGGCATACAGTCAGGCACCTACTGCCAATACCTCACTCAGCAGCTGGTCACTGCTGTCCTTTCCTGGTTTACAGATGACAGCTGCCATCTCCTTTTTCTTCACCCATTCCTCTCTTACTTTGCAGTTCAGACTGCAACTAAACACAGTAGGGTAGAGTACGAGGGCTGCTCTGAAAGTAATGCCTCCTATTTTATTTTGTTGGCTCATTATGTCAGAGGCAGATGTTGGTGATATGGCGGTAGAGTTTGAGTCTTCCTATCAATATTCCATTACATATTGTTGCTGTGCAACAGATGGCAGCAGAGGAGCACTCTGACAGAATGGCATCTGACATGGAAACACGTATGAACCAAAGCTGTGTCACTGAATTCCTCCATGTGGAAACAAAGGCACCCACTGACATTTGTTGATGCTTGCTGAAAGTTTATGGAGACCAAACAGTGGATGTGAGTAAAGTGAGGCTATGGGCAGCATGTTTCAGCAGCGGTGACCTCTGGTGCAGAATTTTACAGGTGTGGCATACAAACACTGCTAGAAAACAGTGTTTTGTAGCTGAGAATTCGCTTTATCAAATAGTGTTATTATAGTCTTTGTATTTGCTGTAGTTTCCATGGAAATAAATTCACAAACAGAGAAGGACTGGTGAGAGATATGGAGGTTGGGAGCTGCCTTGAGCAGAGTCACCACAAAATGGTAGAGTTCTCAATTCTCAAGTCAGGAGGGGGGGGCAGCAAAACTGCTACCTTGGACTTCCAGAGGGCAGGCTTCAAACTACTCAGGACACTCATAGGGAGGGTCCCACGGAATTCAGTCCTGAAGGGTAAAAGAGTCCAGGAAGGCTCCTCAAGAAGGAAGTCTTAGAGGCACTGAAGCAGGCAGTCCCCCTGTACCTTAAAATAAACTGGGGGGAAGACAACCACTGTGGATGAACAGGGAACTTTTTCTGAGACTTCAGGAGAAAAAGAGAATCTAGCTCGTGTGGAAGAAGGGATGGGTAACTCAGGGAGAGTACAAAGAAGTTGTTTGGATATACAGGGAGAAACTTGTGTAAAAGAAAGCAAAAAAACAACTTTTTCTAAACATATTAACAGAAAAAGGAGGGCTTAAGGAAAATCTCTATCCTTTACTGGATGCAGCAGGAAAGGAATGTGACCACTGAGGATAAGGAAAAGGCTGAGATTCTCAATGCCATCTTTACACCTGCCTTTAAAAGTCAGATCAGTTATACTCAGGTACTCTACCCCTTGACCTAGAAGTCTGGGATGGGGAACAGAATAAACCCCTCACAGTTCAGGTGGAGATTAAGTTAGAGACCTCCTACTCCACCTGGACTGTCACAAGTCCATGGGGCCAGATGGGATCTACCTGAGGGTGCTGATTGCCAACCTGCATTCCGCCATTTATACCATCCCAGAGGACTAGAGGCTTGCCAAGGTGAATCCCATCTACAAGAAGGGTCATAAGGAGGGCCTGGTGAACTACAGAGCCATCAGCCTGACCTCAGTGCCAGAAAAGGTTATGGAGCAGATCATCTTAAGTGAGACCACATGGCACATGTAGGAGAACCAGGGGATAGGGCCCTGCCAGCATGGGTTCATGAAGGGCAGATCCTGCTTGACCAACCTGATCTCCTTCTAACCTGCTTGCTGGATGAGGGAAAGTTGTTGACATAGTCTACCTAGACTTGAGCAAAACCTTTGACACCACCTCCCAAAGTATTCTCCCAGAGAAGCTGGCAGCCTGTGGCTTGGGCAGGTACGCTCTCTGCTGGGAAAAGAACTGGCCGGATGGCCAGGCCCAGAGAACAGTGGTGAATGAAGTGAAAACCAGCTGGCAACAGGTCAAAAGTTGTGTTTTCCAGGGATCTGTACCTGTCCTGTTTAATATCTGACCTGGATGAGGGCACTGAGTGCACTCTAGGTAAGTTTGCAGATGACACCAAGCTGGGAGGAAACGTTGATCTGCCTGGAGGTAAGGATGGCCCTACACAAGGATCAGGACAGGCTGGGTAGCTGGGCTGAAGCTAACAGGATGAAGTTCAACAGGACTAAGTGTTGGGTCCTGCACTTTGGCCACAACTACTCTTGGCAACACTACAGACTTAGGGCAGAGTGGCTGGAAGACTGTGGAAAAAAAACAGACCTGAGTGTATTGGTCAATGTTTGGCTGAACATGAGCCAGCAATGCGCCCAGGTGGTCAAAAAGGTCAATGGCATCCTGGCTTGTATCAGAAATAGTGCTGTCAGCAGGAAGCGATCATCCTTCTGCACTCAGCACTGGTAAGGCTGCACCTCAAGCACTGTGTTTTTGGGCCCCACACTACAAGAAAGACAGAGGCCTGGAGCATGTTCAGAGAAGGGCAACAAAGCTGGCAAGGGGTCTGGAGCACAAGTCTTATGAGGGAGCACCTTGAGGCAAGTGTGATTCTTTAGTCTGGAGAAGAGGAAATTCAGAGACCTTATTACTCCCTGCAACTACCTGAAGGGAGGGTGTGGTGACGTGGGGGTTGGCCTCTTTTCTCATGAAACTTGCAACAGGACTAGAAGAAATGGCTTCAAGCTGTGCCAGGGAGATTCAGGTTTGATGTAAGAAAAACTTCTCCCAAAGACTGGTCAGGTGCTGGAATGGGCTGCCCAGGGAGATGGTGGAGTCACCATCTGTTGAGGTGTTCAAGAAACTACAAGATGTTGTACTGATGGACATGATTTAGTGGGAAATATTGGTAGTAGGTAGACGGTTGGACTGGATGATCTTGGAAGTTTTTTTCCAACCTTGGTGATTCTTTGATTCTATGAAATAGGAGCTTTACTTTCACAGCAACTAACATAAAGTTTGTAAAAAGTACTTCTGCATCTGTCTTTCTTGTTCCTCTGCTGCAGGTAATGGTGAGATCAACAGGCATTATGTTTGTTTGTTTGTTTTTCCCTAGCAAAAAGGAAAGCACTCTAAACATTAGAAAATTGTTACCTACAGTTTGTGTGGACTGCCAGTTTAGGATACAGTGTGTGTCCTCACTCAACAGTTCCCAGTGAAACAGCAGTTACAGCTCAGGAGCAATAGCAGGCAAGAAGGTTCAGCAGTTTGTTTCCCATCATGCTGTCACTGCTGCACTCAGAAGTTAAACAAGCACTAATTCCACTGACATCATACCTGTGCGCCCTCAAGAACAGTTCAGACATGTTTGAAGTCATTCACAGTGAATTCTCAGTTTGGCATATGATCCAAAGTTTAGTATTGTAATATTCATTAGTGCATTAGTCAGTATGCAGGCAATGAGGAAATTGACTTTGAAAAAGAGAAAGAAAAAAACCAAACCACTAAAATTGGCTGCATAAAAGAATGATTTCTCATGTCAAGGGTGGGTAACTGGATAAACCTGCATTTCCAAAACAGCTTTCTGAAAAGCCTTCTGAAGCAGAACTGAGAAAAAGGATAGCTTTGTACACTAAGACAGAACAGCATGAATCTAGTCAGTCATTCCTTAATACAACTTGCTTGTGCAGGAGTTTAAAGCAAAGCTGAAAATTATTCGGAACTCAAATTAAAACTTGGCATTCCAGCAAACTTAACAGTATGTTTTAGGATGTTATGAGATTTTTAATTGGTTGAAAACAGGAGTCTTCACTGGACTTCTTACAAGTCAAATGGTCTCAGCTCCAGACATCAGCACCACAATCATACTCCCATTAATTAAATCATACTCGCAAAAATAACATTTCTGAATTGTGTTACTCTGCGTCCTCACTCCTTTTCCTCATCCTCTCTGAGCACAAAGGCAATACAAATTATCCTTTACACATTCTGTATCATCTGCTATCCTCAGATACTTCAGAAAAATCCTTGTTCCTGATAAACAGAGAAAGAGCACATCTCTAGCACCACACAAGATGCAGTAGGAGGTGGCTATGACACAGGCTCTCACAAAGACAAAACTTCACTAGCTGGAGTATTTTTCCCAGCTGCAGTGGCTTCAATGGCTTCAGTCTTGCTCTACAGCTTTCCAATGCTAAACAGAAGTCAACAGCCAATCACAACTGCACCTAGCACAGTAGACTGCAGGAAGACTGTTCTTCCTGCATCTGCTCCAGCTGTAAGAGGATGATCCAGAAGAAAACAGATTGCAAAAGTCAGCCTCCATGTGACAGACTACACCAACCAGTTGGTATGGTTGGAGATTGAAGCCATAACAGTACCAAACAAGAAAAATAAAGACTGGTTGCCAGTCACCTGACCTTCAGACCTCATATTAACTCCATAAGTGCATCAATGAGTTCCTGTCTGACTTGGAGTACCTTGAGTATTTCTCCTGAGTTCCTGAGGTTTCCAAGTAACTCAGCTCCTCAGCAAATCAACTCTTCAGTTCCTTTTCTAAGTTGATCTTAAGTTTAGCCTCCAAAAGACATTCCTGAAAATGATTTACTGAGATTGAGGAAAAACTGTAAATCTATGGCTTCTAATGGGATACTCATGCTTTCCCTACAGCCAGCTGTGCAGACAGTAGTAACAGAAAAGGAGAGCATCAGCTGAAGTGAAGGATGCACCAACTGTAGGCTTTCTATAACCTGCAGTCTCTGCCACTTTCCACAGTGTGCTTCCCACCAGTCTTAGACACTCGTGCTGTATTTGCTCAGAACTCTTGACTCCATACTCATTTACTCCCCGTTAACATCTGCAGATACGCTCTACAGATTAGAAGACTACTGATATGAACTCAAAACTACAAAGGCATGGCTAACCTCTGAGAAAAAGAGTGTTGCTTCTACAAAGCTAAAGAGCAAACATAGGAAGGCCAGAAGAAACTCACAAGTTCTTTGAGGCACAATTATTCAACTTCCTGCTTTTGGAGACGCAGCTATAGGGCTGACATGCATTATTATACAGTGAGGCTTCAACAGCTTTGGAGTAATTAGAAGATACTCTACTTTCCCCCTCCAGGTACAGAGATATGAACCCTTCCTTCCCGGAGAAACTTGAACCCAGGCAGAGTTACAGCAACCTGCATGTTGTTTATTCTATCCATCAGCTGTGAGTTAATAATTGAAAGCAGAAATAGAAGCTAGCATTCAAGTCTTTCTCTGAAACTGCTAGCAAAAAATAATTTAAACAATCTGCATGCTATCCCTAGTAATTCCTATACTGAGTTCAACTAAGCAGTCATATCTACACATACAGATAAAGATGAGATCTGGGACAATGTGGATATTCAATGGCTGTCACACTCAAACCTACAAACCAGCAAGACAAGTTTCTGCAAAGTTTAGTAAACTTCATTCCACTGAACAAGACAAATACTCAGCCTTAAGAAATGAAACATGAAAACTCAAGCTCGAGTTTTAGAATACTCCTTAATTTCATTACTGATGTTTAATAAGCAAAGGAATGCAGATGAAACACTGTCTGTAGCTCCCCACCCCTGCCCGCCCATCATTATACACACTGGACCCAAAGACATTAACATCCATCCCATACTTGCAATGCAATGTATATGAGTTCCAAGTGGTGTTTGGCTGCAAAACCAGTGCCTAGTGAAATGCATCTTCACACTGCATGGACATAGTTCATTAAAATAGATCAACTTGCATCAGTCATCACGGCACTTGTTCTCTTGACACACAACCATTGTGGCCTGAGGTTGGACAGACTGAGCTAAATTTCCCAGCATAACTTTAAAATGCAATTTGCTTCCGAAGAGACTTCTGATAGTAACGCCACTCTCTCTTGAGATGCTTTCACACAGAACTCTTAATTCTCAAATACCAGAAAAACAAGTTCTCCAATTGTAAAGTGCAGACCAAACTTAAAGAAGCAGGGAAAAAAGCACAAAAAGTACTCTGTGGTTAGCTGAGTAAGCAAAGAACATACACATGTGAGTTCGTGCAAGAAAAATGCTGTACTCCCACTGATTCTGCTGAGCCCAGCAATGAGTGGAGTTCTATCATCACTTGCTCATGATCAACTGCATCAATGTAGGAGAGCGCCCATGGAGCTCTCCAGAGCTCAATATGGCAAGCAAGGTTTTTCTTTTAAAAAATACAGCCAGATTTCTATTTACCTGGATACAATGGCAAGTCTGAAGGAGAAAACAGATGCAGCAGTTTCTAAGCAACCTTGTAGAGCAGCAAGATCACCAGGACTCCTGACAACACTGCAGTCACTGAAACACCAGGGAATCAAACTGCAGTGTTTCTTAATAAGATGTGTGCTTAGCTATTATTCTACTTATGCACTGCAAAACACAAACAGAAGGGTACCCAGGCAATTGTAATGCCACCTCATACTAATGGCATAGTATTGTAGTAACCTTATGAAAAAAGATATTTATGTATTTCCAAGGGGGAAAAAAAAAAAAAGAATGCTACAAGACCTCAGAACTTGGGGATCATTGGGCAACTCTTCCGCTTTCCATATTTCCCACATAAGGAATTACCATTGAACTACGTTCCTTTTACACGCATCTTCCCACAATTGGGAATTAAATTCCTAACTCAGCATTTTTAAAGCAACAATGACTTGGGAAAAAACTTCACTGTTTGCTATCAGCCTCCCATGAGTTCTGTCTTTCATTATATAAAACTTTTCTTGAGAGTTGTATAAATTCAACTGAACTCAGATCTTCCGGCAGCCTCAGCAAGCAATCTCTCCTGTAAGTACAGTATTCAAACACTGGACCACATTAGCTTGCAGACAGCTCTGATGAATACTATGTCACCATTTACACAAGGGTTGAAATAAGCTCATTTACTTGCAACAGACACTTCGCAGAATTCAATATTTTTGCTAATTTGGATTATCCTCAGTTTGGACGCACAGTCAAGCTGGATTCTTTTTTATCAAATATCTTATTAAACTTTATAGACTACCAACACTGTACATTTTTGGACTTCTGGCAATCTACATACTCAGGGAGTTGAATATGCTCCCCAAACATGTGAATAGACTGCAGTGAGTTTCTCCTACAGAAGCCACTGATAAAATATATTACAGTTGTCCAGAATCAGCAGTGGAAACCTCTTCTTAAGGAGATGAGCTAGAAGTAAGATGATTCTTATCCAGCATAGATAACCTCACTAATCCCAGCACAGCCTCTGATAAACAGACTATGTTACAACACACACCATGTCCTCTGAAAGCCAGAGACTGAACAAATCAGATTTGCTTTACTACAGACATTCCCTACTGCCCTCAGACTTCCATCATAGTCTCATTGTTTTATTGTGGATAAACTAACTTCATATTAGGATCTGTTTTCCTTTATTACAAAGGAATTGTTTCCTGATACCTACTTACAACTAGAGACAATAAAACCTTATGAGGAGACAGCCTTGCAATAGCTTACCAAAAAAAATATAACCTACAACCTCAACAGCTGAAAATTAGGCTACAAAACTAAGTTTTTAAAAAGCATCCATGAAAATGACAGATACTTTCAGACCCTCATCTTCTTACACTGGCTTGCAAAAAGGAGGAGATGCACAGAAACATGAACAAAACTCACCGGAAAGCACAGGCTCTCATAGCACACTGTCCTGGTTTCTCAGCCCTGCCCCTTCATGCAACACATGGTGTAATGTGAACTTGTACCTTTCCTTCCTCCACCCACTCCTTCCCCAGACTGCCTCAGACACAGATGAGCAGGATAAGGCCATCAGTTGCCATGAAAACTCCAACACCCGATTTCCATGAGCCAGCTCCCCAGCTTTTAACAGCTGCTGACCGTTCTGCCCCAAATAAACTTGAAGCCACCCTACTGAGTAGTGTCAAGGGGCTTGCACCTGGAGAGCCTCCATCCCAGGCAGCTTTGCTAGTTTAAAGTATGGTGGAGGGCAGAGACCAAGCTGCCATTCTGGATCAAGTCTGAGGCACAGACTCCACAGCACGGGATAAGATTGCACTTCCATGCCCCATGCAGTACCTGTTCTGTAGGTTTATCATTTCAGTTTCCAGGACTTTCATTTTAATGCCTTTGAAGACACCAAAATTCTTCCTTCTCTTTCAGGTCTTTTTAAATTTGTGTTCCTGTGTTTATATTCAAACAAATTGGCAACTTTTAAGTTGTTAATCTCAATTTAACAAGGAACTGATGTTTTCCCTAATACATGCAGAACGTGAAGAGTAGGCAATAAACTAAGAACTCTCCCTCATCTCCCTGGATGAGCAGAGCTTATAGCTCAAACAGCAGCATGCAAAAACATTATCATCTAGGCAACAGCATCAGAACCCGCTGGTAATCACAGCCATCGCTGCCATGCACCGAAGGACTGGAAAAAGACCTCCTCTTGTTTGTTTTTCAAGATGACAAAGAATCAGTGTTACTGTTCAGAGACTAAAGCATGTTTGTCTGACTTCGTATTAGCAGCAGTAGTCACTTGGCAAATTAGAAACACATTCCCTTCATCAGTTTTAAATCAGTAGGCAGGTGAAGAGTTTTGACTGTTAGGTTAGTTGAGATCTCCTCTTCATTGATTTGCCAGGAGGATTTCACAGCAAGACAGCTGTTTCAGTTATTAATAATGAAAATGCATAACCTAGAAATGTGAGTATCACTTTTCTATGCTCTTCAAATGGCAGTTTCAGAAACAATCATTCTGAAAGGGTTTCATCTCCCCTTCCCAACCAAAGGAGGGAGGAGTGGAGGCAGAACTTAACAATTCAATAAAACTGAGTAAGAGTTGCTGAGACTACCTTGCAGATGCATGAAATCAACATGGCAGAAAATGGGAAATGCTAAGGTGAACCATTTATATCTGAAAGAAAACAGCGTCTGAGGCCACAGTGCTCACACAGCATGGATGGCTTAAATTTAATAGTAATCTACCTGGATGCATCTTTGTGAGTTACATTACAAAACAAAATGAACACCCACCATCTTCAGACCCAGAAACTGTATTTGCTTTACAGAACAAACTTTAAGGGACTATTGATGCTGATATAAATATGTAGCCTAACTAAAATATGCAGAATACGTATCGAGCATGACGGTATATGCTAAATCTCAAAAAACAAACAAAAAAAAAGCACACTGCTTTACACAGAGACTTAGGATAGCTGCAAAAGTGAGGCTTTTGCAGAAAGATAGGAAAAAAAATGCTGAGAGATCTATATAAGTAAATGACACCAAGTGAAAAGTGTGCTCTAAATGCCAATTCTGCACATCTCTAACCACTGACGATGAAAATGAAGATGTCTAAATGGTCCCTCTGGAAACAGAAACATATTACCTTACTGTGGACGATTTCTAGGTCTGCTTAACATAACAAAAGCAGACATGCCTGCAAGATTTGTTTTAGGCAGATGCTAATCCCAGTAGGAAATTGAGCCTCAATTCAAGCTTTGACTTCAACCAACAAACAGTACCCAGGATTTATTGCCTGGAAGTCTGGGCAGCCACCAGTCTGTGTGAGTACTGCACAGCTTGGTTACTTGTGCCAATTCTCACCACAAAGTACAAATAAGACATGACTTTTCCCTCTGCTAAAATTTTATAACAAAAACAACTCTTTACAGAATCAGGCGGAGACACGATATTTAGGTTCCTTAAAGTACTATTTTGTAGCTCTCTGGTCATTTATCCACTTGAGCTCACTAGTTTATGTTCCAAGCATCTAACTGAAACTCGCTCGATTGAACAAGTATTCTGGCAAAAGGAGAAAGGAAATCAGTAAAAGAAAAAAAAAAAAATAGGCTAAAGAAAATTCAAATATATTCCAACAAATTAAAAAAAATAATTATAGAACAAGGGACAACCTCATACGAATGTCTATGAGACAAGACACTGAGACATAAGCACTATTTGTAAAAACTTTCAGGAATTCCAAGGAACAGATTTAGCAGAAGAACACTTGTATCCCCCCACATCCACTGGTGACCAACATATCAGCCCCAAACCAGTCTGATCCAATAGAGTATTATTAATATTGACTTAATAGATGCAGACTCCCCTGAAACTCACATTCAGGCTTGTAGGAAAAAAAACAAAACACTAAAGCAAATGTTCTTATATTTCTAGCTACCAGTTAGCTAACTGGTTCATAGAGGCAAGCAGCAACTATAATCAGAATCCAGAAACCAATTACTGCCTCCTTCCACCCTCCTAAGACACACTTGGCTGTTAGGAGGGGATGGGAGCAAAGAAAGCAGAAGAAGCTGAAACGTGGGTGAGAAAGTAGTGAATACAGGAAAGAAAGTATCAGAAGCACATGGCTAAAAAGATTGCTGCAGGCTTTTCCTATCTCCAGACTAAGCAAACAATGCCTGACAAACACTTTCATTTCATTGTTTGTTTACACTGGAAGAACAAGCTCCATGTCCACCTAACTCAGATCACAGTACAGCCAGCCCAGGACAAGACGTGGCTGATACTGAAATCAATTTATAGAAAGCCTTCCAATTATTAACCAGTTTACGATCCCCATAAATGTTTCCCAGATTACAAAAACAACTTTCATATGAACTGCAAGTCAGCCTTAGTATTGCAAGATGGCCTGAACCACCCAAAAATGCAGAATACCTTAAAACTTGGGATGTTATTCAAATATCTTTAATGGAGGAAGGAGCTGCTTAATTATTTTAGAGTATCAGAGCATTAAGGGCCTTTCAACTGCAGTAAAAAGAGAGCCTAGCATGACTACGGGAGCTGCAGATGAAGACAGCCCATCTCCATGAACACACCGCTGATTGAGCATGTGCTCAGAAAAAAAAAAAAAAAGCAGTTGCCAAAGTGTGCTGAGCACACAGCAACCACGGCAGGCTGAGAACTAAGATGAAATAAACAGTGCAGGGCAGCAACGGAACAATGGGCTCTGAAGCCTGAGGGCAGCCTCACACGGATCCATCCGTCCCACTCTCCCAGCAACCTCCCCTAGTACCAGGCAGGGCAGTGAGTGCACCCACCACCTGTAGTCAACACGTGTGGGGACTCCAGCTCTGACCCCAGTGCTTGCACATACAGAAGGGCAAAGAACTACTGCAGTTCTGGAGACAGTAAGAGCCATTTCATTAATCACTACCAGAAAAATCAAAGAAGTATACTCATATGAGAAGGTTTTGTACACCTCCTGTACTTTCACCAAGAGTATTCAATTTACACTGCCAAATTTTTATCTTAGTAAAATCCCTCATGTGCATGTTGGGAGCACAGGGAGCAAACTACTTGACTACTAACATTTCACAGCAATAAAAGGAAAAGGAGCTCAGAAATGGAATCTCACTTTTAACAAGAAAGGCAAAGGATGAGTATATTTGTGTGACAGCTGGAAGCAGAAAATAGTGGCCAAGTCATCAAGAACTTTTACCCTGGGAAACTATTGGTGCCCCTGAACAAAACCAGGAAAAATATCAATTGTGGCTGCTGACTCTAGAAGTCACCCAGGGGGTGATAAAGGAAAGCTATATCCTTCTTAAAAACATTAAAAAGCTCATCATTGTACTGGAGCTTGCACTTCCATTTCACAGGGGCAAGTTCAAATGCACAGAACTGTGCACACAAGACCCCAGCACAGGAGGCACATTAACAAGGACCACCGATACAATATTACTTTGATGCTCACATCTGTCCAATCCTTCACTATTATGAGGAATAAGTACAAGGTGCAAACCCAGGTAAATTCAAAACTCAGGAATTTTGTCAAAGCTACCAAGCTACTTTTTCCCATCAACATTAAAAAAAAAAAAAAAAAGCAGCTTGTTAGCTGTAATAAATATACATACTATAAATTTGCTATTTAAATGCTTGCTTACAGGGCTCTTCTGTTACACGGTAGAATGGCAGTGTCTGAAATTTGAAACACTGTCTTGAGGCTACAAAACTGGCAGATGTTTTGTAAACAAAAATCTAGTGCAATTTTTTCCTACTCTGAATAAAACAACAACAACAAAAAAAGAGATCGTGTAAATGTAATCATATGATCACAGGGAAAAAAAAAAAAAGAAAAAGAAAGGAGTATTAAGACAGTACTAAACATTCAGGTCTGAGAGTTCAGGCACAACTGTAAATTGCAGCATCCCTGCCAGACCAACTGAATTCAAACACTAGGATCCAGGTGGAAAACACTAATGACATGACACAAGATAAGCAGCAGTCACACAGGCTTGACAGATCTCTTACCATAAAGTCATAGAATGGTTTGGGTTGGAAGGGACCTTGAAGATCATCTAGTTCCAACCCCCTGCTATAGGCAGGGACACCTCCCTCTAAGCCAGGTTGCTCAAAGCCCCATCCAGCCTGGCCTTGAATACCTCCAAGGTGGGAGCACTGATACAAATCAACGATCAGCATCCTTCCATCACTGCCACACACCTGCATTGTGCACCACAAATAATTTTTCTTTCAGAGTTGCTATTTGTGAGAGTGCCCTGCCCTTAGTCAGGCTTATCCAAGTCTAACTAAACATGTGTAACTAAACAGGTATATATTTATTTATTTCATAGAATCATAGAATGGCCTGGGTTGAAAAAGACCACAATGATCATCTAGTTTCAACCCACCCGCCATGTGCAGGATCACCAACCACAGGACCAGGCTGCCCAGAGCCACATCCAGCCTGGCCTTGAATGCCTCCAGGGATGGGGCACCACAGCCTCCTTGGGAGGTTTTAATCTTTATGTGTTTGTATTCTCCCAAAGACACACTGCCCCTTATGCACACACACAGAAGCAGAGGTAATTTTATACTGCCTTCAGCAAAGCTGTCCCTTAGCTCAGGCCGGTGTTCCCCAAGCCTCCAGCCACCTCTTTTCACAGGTATTCCTGCAGACTGAGCGCAAAAATCCTTGTGAAGCAAACAAGCAAATTCACCGCTCTGAAGCAGGACCTTCATCTCTGCCTGAAAACGGGGTTAAGAACCAAAAAGTAGATTCCCTTTCCCATCCCAAGCAGACGATTGCATAACAGCCCGTGTGCTTTAAAGGCGCCCATTTATCCACCCGGCACAGCGCGCCGCTGCCGCACCTGTCCGTGGCGGAGCCCCGCAGCGCACACAGCGCAGCGCCGGTGACGCCGCGGAGCCTCGCGTACCTCTCGGTCTTTTGGAATTCCCGTTCTTTTGCTGCTCATCCTCTTCGGTGATGGTGAACAAACCCAGAGGGTTGGGCCTGATGCTTGTCTTCTTCAACCTCTCTTGACGGAGGACAGTAGTCGCGCCGGGCATGCTGTTGTCGTCTCTTTCTTATTTCAAACCCCCCCAAAAATAAATAAATAAAAAAAGAAATAAAAACAGAGCGAGCGCCGGCAGCCCCTGCTCAGCAGCTAGCTGCGACGCCGCCTGCTCATTTGAGCGCCGGTAGCGGATCCCCTATGGATAAGCGGGACGCAAACAGCTGACCGACGCAGCATCCACTCGGCGCGGAGAGGCTCTTCGGGAAAAAGCCCCAGTTAAAGGCACACAGGTTCCGATGCCGCTCCTTAACTCGCTCCAGCCCTGATCTCAGCCCTCCGCTCCGGGTTCCCCTCCGCGGCACCCTCCTCTCCCAGCTCCGGCACGCTGAAATATTCAGCGCGGGAGGACAGAACCCGATCCGCCGCCTCGGGCCGTCGCCCTGACAACACGGCCGCCTCCCGTCCTGCTGCGGGCCGCTGGGTCCGCCGAGAACCTGCGCCGTGCCGCTGCCCGGCGCGCTCGGGGAGTGAAGCTTCGTTAAAGCGAGGAGGATGAGTCGTCTTCCATATATGTCCACGTTGCCCTCCCTCCCCTTAATTTAATCGCTTTCTTAGGCACCGCGTGCTTTCTGCGTGAGGAATGCATACGCCCACTGTTGCAAGCAGGTGTGTGGGAACTCCGAAATGAGGCTCTCTGGCTGTAACAGACACGTGGGGCAACTCAACGACTCGCGCAGTTAGTATCTGGTACCACGGCACTGATTTTACGGCACCAACCATTAACTTTCGCTTTGCAAAACAACCTAAGACCAACCAAGGTGAACAAAGGCTCCCTAGGCTCCCTTCAGCCGCTGCATTCCGGAGCTCTCTGGCCACGTCCAGCAGAGCCCTCACACGGGCTGAGCAACCTGCACGCTGCTCCTTGCCTCTGCACCACATCCCACGCTCTTTGCACTTTGTGCCCTCATCTTACAGAGAATTGACGAGGATGGAAAAGACACTAAGTTTACCCAGTCCAACCATCGGCCCATCCCCACCATGCCTGATAATCACGTAGTGCCCCTCAGTGCCACATCCACATGATTCTTGAACGCGGCCAGGGTCGGCGACTCCACCCCCTCCCTGGGCAGCCTGTGCCAGTCCTCACCACTCTTTCTAAGGAAGTTTTCTACCATCCAGCCTGAACCTCCCCTGGTGTAACTTGAGGCCATTACCTCTCATCCTATCGCTGTTACCTGGGAGAAGAGGCTGACCCAAACCTCACCACAACCTCTTTTCAGGTCCCCCAATTCAACCTCTCACCAGGTACCAAATGCCACTAAAGAAAAAAAGGTGAGCTAGAACATCTCTTCAATGTTACAGTCAGAGTATTTTCCCCCACTTTAGAGTTCATAGAGAAAACCGTGTAGCCTGATGCACCACTCAGTAGGTGACAAGTCTACAAGTGGCTCACACTTGAGAAATTAAGGTGTGTAGACACGCATGGTCACCTCAGCCATATGGATAGTATCTGACATCCGACGGGATAGCAACACCTGACAGTGGTGGCCTGGGATGCTGACCACCCCTCCTCTCTCTGGTGGGGGCAGCAAGCACTGAACAAGGCAGTCACACTGTGTGGAGCACTGGGCCTGCAGCCCACAGCAGCACCCATTGCCCTCTGGCTACCTCCTGCCAGCAGTCTCCCTGCCAGGGAACTATGTGGGTGTGCACAGAAATCAAGCGTGACAGCATCTGTCAGCATCTGCAAGACACTGTGTACTATGAGGCGTGAACAAGAGGAGTGAGGAAAATCCTCCTTAACACAGGCCGTTCTTAGCTCAGCAATTCGCCCTCCAGGGTTTATACAGACTGTCATGCAAGAGAAGCAGCTCCATTTCCCACTCTCATCCACAGACATGCCTAGCACAAATAACACACAGCAGTGCAGGCGCATCCACCAGCATCAGTCTGCAGTTGGTACGAGAAATATTTTCCATGTGTGCCTTTGTTTCCAACAACACAGAAGTAGCAGAAGCACCTGACAGCTTTGCTTAGCATTGCTGCCCTTCCTTCCCCTGCTTTCAGTCACCACAACAGGGCTTCAATCCTTTCAAACATTCTGTTCTGGAGCTATTCTTAAAACAACCCACTGCCCCTTAGGCACACCACACACCAGTACAGTCATGGCCCAGCCCTCACTGCCAGCCTTAGGTTCTCAGGAGATGGAGTCAGGCAACCGGGCATCCTGAAGGCATCAAGGATGTTCTTCCTACATCACTTTCAAACTCATTATCACCATAATCACTAAACTGCAGCACATCCACTCCCTGCTAGATTCGACAGGTGTAATAACATGCACATCACAACCTGACAGCAGTTTGAATAAAGACTATAAAGATAATTATACTGTGATCTGGGACATGTGAATATTTATAACAACGTGCTAATTGATGCTTGTGCATTAACATCAGATATTCACCTTGATATCTCACCCTGTAAACATAAAGTCAGTCACCACAACTGCTGTGGTCTGCTGCAAGCAATCTGATCATTTTCAGTGGGGGAACTCCAGATGTTGTGTCTCATTCATAGGATGACTTTCATAACCACACAAATACTATATGAAACTCGTTGCTGGGACCATAACAAGCTGCACCTGATGAGTTCGCGCTCTACAGCCACCACCTCAAGAAGCAGCACCCTGCTAATCCAATACCTTGGGCTTTTCCGGGTGAGGTGAACCTCCCTGCTCTGTTTAGGTGGGGCAGACAACAGCCTGCATCCAATGCTGGCCAGCTTATGAACAGAAAATGAAATCCCAGCGAGGACAGGGCAACGTGCATATTCTACAGGCAGCAGTAGCCTGCGGTAACTTCCAGAAAAAAAAAAAAAAAGATATCAAGTACACTCCCTAGAAGCCACTCTGTATCATTGGGCATGTCAGGCAAGCCAATCAAATACAAAATCATATAGCACTACAGAAGGGGGAAAGGATCAATTCAGAGACAAGTTGCCGATGAAAAGCCCTGCATACAGAAGCACTCATAAGATGTTGCTGAATCACAGTATGCAGATTTTTCCTCCACTCACTGAACATTCACTCAACAGGCTACATTTTACAGAAATCTCACATCTTTCTCCTGCAGTATTCTCAGGATAAGGGCAGATAAAATGGAGTTTAAGAAAAATACTACAGCTAAAGAGTAAGCAATCGAGCAGCAGAAGTCTTTACTCTCTGTTTTTATGGCTTGATGCTGTCTCCTAACTTCCCATAGAATATCCCTCTCCCCCATCCTCCACCCTCCCCCTCCCCTCCCAAAAAAAGGAAAAAAACACCAACATCCAACTCCTGAAAGAACTGATTATTTTATTTTTTCCTCTTTTAAAGTACTTTGTAAGAGCTTATAACTATTACCACTATATTACTATTACTTATTATTACTATTATAAGATATACTCAGCAGCTACTGAGGCAATAACAAGAAATTTGGATGGTGAAAACCACAAGCTGAACAGAAGCTGCAATGTGCCTCAGTGCTTTTAGAGCAATTTCCACACTCCCTTTTTTATCCTACTCCAGCTTTATGCTAACAGGTTCGTTTTCTTGTAGGGGACAAAATAATACATAACCTTAAGATGGTTCTGGGTCATAGTATTTGCCAAAGAAAATAAAACGGTTCCACTTCTGCTCTTGGACACTGGTTCAAGGCCTCTCAAAATAAAAATAAAGCTTCTTCTCAACTCAAATGCACTTGATATCAAGAATTAGATTAAGTCAGCATGTTATTTTAATATGTGCTCCTTTTTAGACTGCAAATGTTTCATTAAGCTATTTGTGATATGCCTAGTACAGAGGGTCGGGACAAGATAGGTCCCCATCCTAAATGCTAGTATCAGGAAAGGAGATGATATTTTGCTTTTATATTGCCGTTTTCCCAGCACGGAACAATAAGGTTCCACGGGGAATTGGGTTCCAATCAGGGAAACAATGAGGGAAATCCAGGTATGGTTAACAGACCCCACGCTAGCCTGCAAAAACTGTACCTACCGATCAAAACCTGTATAAAAGCAGTGTGAGTACAGAATACAGCACACATCTTATATGGACATCTTTGACGTTAATAGTCATCTGTGTCAAAAACTTTATGAACTCATTAAAAAAACGCATGACAGAACTACATATCAGAACATACGCATAATAACTAAATTCCAAATTCGATCCCTGCCTACATCTCTCCAGGAGATTCATCTCCTTGCATGTACTTTCTACTTAATTCAGTAGATTTTAAATCAGGCTCAAACCCAAGCAAATAGAGCCTTTTTTTTTTTCTTTTTTTCTTTTTTCTTGGCATGAGAGAACAGCTATTTACTCAGCATCAAAGAACTGAAAACCTTATTTTCAATGCCATGTGAATCTAGGACAGAGCAAAACAGCCTTAAAAAGGCAGATCTTTTTTCCCCTTATTCCCCTTATATACAACTTCCTACAAGTTGGAAATCACAGAAATAGCCCCTCTGTCATTAGAATTACTTATTCCTATTAAGCCAACCACTCCTCAAACACATCTCATTTTTCTTCTGCCACGACCGTTGTGTTGCTCCTTTTCCTTTTACCTCTGATTGTCAAAACAGAGAATAACGTCATCTTTAGAGGTTTTTAAGTTTCTCTTCAAAGATTTCTTATGTAAATATGCAAGATAGTAAAGAACTTGTAGATTATTTGACAGGAATACATCTTTTAAATATGTATTTTTTTGTTATTTAGTCTATAATGATTGATTTTTTTTTTCCTCCCAAGAAGGTGAAAAGAAGGCACCTTGCATTAATCAATAGCACAGAATGTAAAATGCCAGAGAATAAGAAGGGAAACCTTCACATCTTTTTGAGTAATGGGAATGCTGTCAAGTGTATAGACATCCTTGAATAGCTTTAAATGAGCAATGAGTTGACTCTCTTATAAAAGTCATGGCCATAATAATACAGTAGTACCATGAACAACTTCTTCATTCAGTCATTGCATGGAGTGCTTTATTTAACTTCAGAAAGAGCAGAACCATTCGGCCCCACACCAACTGGAACTCACTCAGAGCCATGTGGGAGCACACAGGCAGGGATCCCATCGGTGGATCCATGAGCTCAAACACACGTACCAGTAAGGCCATCAAACGCAAGACAAACATTGACACGTCTTGTTACACTTTTAATTAAATGGATTTGCATAGCATGACTAGTTATAAAAATTGCACAATGCATACAGTGATGAGCAACAACGTGATCTGAAAAGAGTTGGCTAAGAGTGACCCAGCCTATCTGTGACAGCAGAACATCAGGACTATAGCAGAACACCAGATTGCTTCAGTCCCTGCTCAATTAAACACAGAAATGCAGTGAAGAATGGGGATGGATTGGATGGAGAAGTAGGAGACAGGAACTCAGCAGAAAGCAAAAGTCATCAGTGCTAATTACCCTAGGCAGTCTCCTCGCTGCTTCTGCTTATGAAAAGAGTGTAGTTTTAGAATACCTCACCTGCGTGCACATCAAAAGATGAAAGTGCTTGTAAAACACCCTGAGAATGAAGAGACCTTCCCTATGTACTAAACTTTGGTAGAAATGTGAAATAGCTCAAAGCAAAGGCAACATGCCAAGACCAAATTAAAATTTTCTCCTTCGGTGTATTACGACAGTACTTGGGGGATGAAATCCCATGAAGAATTTGATGCTGTGCATAATTACCAGCACTCTCCTGGCATCTTCCCAGCACATTCATTAGATGAACCCAAGAAGCCCGGAGTTGTGGGCTACCTTCTTTGAGAAGAAGACATTAGAGTATCAGACACTGCCATGAAAACTATTTGGAGGCATCAGTACTTCGTGTTTTCCCCACAAGTTCCTTATACCTGGACTATCAATATGGAGCATAAGTAGTTCCATCACTTGCAATCCCTGAGGGCTCCCAAAGGCAAGAGGAGTTGGTGATGCTAACTCCACCTACTTCAAGCAGGCAGCCCATCATCTCACGCTTTCTTAGCAGACAACTACAGCTCACTTTCCTTGAACTCTGACAGATTCCCCAGAATCCACAACTTCAAGTATTTCCTCTAAATCCACTGAGGTTATAAACGTATCTCATTTTAATGAAAGCCAAGATCGACTTTAATAAAAGCAAATACGGCATGACTCCAGAATCAATACTTGGGAGCACGTGCAGAATTAAATCGAAACCAGTTTTACAGAAGCACCATCTTCTCACAGCCGCCTTCACCTTGAATGCACGTAAGAGGGGCTACACGTGTACCTTGTTCTACAGCAGCTCCTCGCAGCACGCTGCAATTGGACAACAGAAGCTGCACGGAGGGGCTCTCCCTCCCGCAGGGAAGGTGGGTGTGCAGAGTTACCCCAGCACCAGCGGCACGCTGCAGCCTGCACTGCATACACGTTTTTCCAAGTGAGAAAGAAAAGACGTCGTTGCGAGATTATACCCCATTTACATAATTGAGGCAATTGCTGCGCTGATCACATTTAATTACGTTTAACGCCACGGATAATTTCCAGCTGTAAAGCATTAAGTTTGTTTATCTGTGCTAAAGAAACGAATCGCCATTCAAATAAAATGGCAGCGGTCTCAGATTATGGCAAATTAGGATTTGGGACATTTGAAGTAACACGTAGGAAAGAACACGAAGCCAAAGCAAAGCGACAGTGCACACAGGTGTAGCTACCTTAGCAGTCCTCCTGTCAAGAAAGTATCTCTAAAGCCGTCAGCATCATTTAACAAGCTGGAGATAGTCACGCTACGGCTAACGCGAAATAATTACGAATGGGGAAGGCAGAGCTCTCCGCCGATCTCCGTATCGCCGCCGGTAGCACCGCGGCCGCCCCCCTCCTTGCTGCCAGCCTGCGCCGGCCGGCGGTGCTGGCGGAGCGGGCCGTGCCGCGGGCGCCGCCTGGCGGCCGGTGGGGAACAACGCGGCCCCGCGGAGCGCCGCGGCCGCCTCCCAGCGGCGGGGAGCTGGCATCTCTCGGTGCCCGTCCGCCCCCCCACACCCCGTGAGGCTTCGGGTAAAGCACCGCAGCCCGGTAAGCGGGAGCGCAGCACGGTGCCACGAGGCGAAGCGAACGCAGAATCCATCTGCGCCACGGACGTCTTTTTAAAGCGCGCCTGCAAAACGTGCGTCGTCGTCGTCTCCAGTTCTGACAAACGAAAGAGCCCGCTCGTGCAATTAGCGAAAACATCGAGTAAACGCGACGAGGGGAAGAGCCGGAAAATGATTTGTTAAACGTGGCTTCAGAGAAAACAGCCCGGCATCCCGTTCCTCCCGTCGGAAGCGAAGCGGGCCGCCAGCCCCGCGCACTGCGGGCCGCCTTCTGCAGCGGGGCTGCGTTTGTGAAAAGCGCTGCGTACGGAACCTCCTTAACGACCGACAGCACGTGGACGGGCCCGCCCGCAGCTGTTGCTCGCTGCTGCATGCCCACGTTATATAAAATATGTATTAAAAACATTACGTTGTGGAAACGCGGTTAATTAAGCAGCAGCCACGCGGCTGCTTTGATGAACGCCCTTCAGCCGCGAACCCAACGCGTGCGGGAGGGAGCGAAGGACCGCAGAGCGTCCGCGCTGTGCGGCGAGGGGAAGGAGATGGGGACCGGGAGCTGCGGGCAGCCCCCGCAGCCGCAAAGCGAGCGGCACCTGCAGCAGCCACGTAGCGCTCCGCCCGCTTCCATCCGCCCACACCTCCTCGCTCTCCAGGACGAAATAAAAGAGATCCCGAATGCCGCCCCAGCAAGGCCACCTACGCGGGGCCGGCGGCAGCCGGGCGGGTCGGCCCCGAAGGCCGGGGGTGCCGCGGGGACGCACCGCTGCCGTCCCCCATCTACCCCGGCTCCGCGGTCGGGGCGACGCGGCACGGCGGGGTTGGGGCCGCCGGCGGGAGGAGCGGGCAGAGCCCCGCAGCCCGGCCGCACACCTGTTGCAGGGGAAGCGGCCGCGCGCCCACCCCGAGCCTCGCGCAGCACCTCACCTGCGGAGCGCCGGCGCCCGCCGCTCCTGCCCGCGGCCTCCGCCATGTCTCCTCCTCGGCGCGCGCGGCGGCTCCGCCCCGCGGCTCCGCGGCCCCGGGCAGGTGAGGCGGCCACGTCCCACCCCCGGCGGTAGCCGCAGGTGAGGGCGGCTGTGAAGCGGGAGCTGTCGGCTCCCTCCGGGTTCCGGTGCCTGTATCTCCCTGCGCGCTTTTGCGGTGCCTGTTCGCTCGTCGCCTCGCAGGGCTCTCGCAGCACGGCTGCTGCGGCAGCCCCTGACGGTGTGAGGCGGGACGCGGGGCTTGGCTGGCGAAACCGTGCTGCGGTTTGCGTGCGGGGGAATGGTGCCGTAACACGGGTGCAGGCTGGGCTCGGTGCCGAACGAGAGAGGGTCCAAAGCCAGCGCTGCCGTGGTCCGGATTTCCTTCTTGCCTTCTGCTTGGCACTCTTACAGAAGTGGAAGGAGTCTCGGCCATCCTGAGCCCCGCACTAGCCCTAGCCAAGGACCGGGAGGTTGCTAAGCTCAAAGGGAGCAGTGCATCCTGTAATCAAAAGGCTGCCTGCTGCAGAATCCTCCACTAAAACATACTGGGTCCTCAGAACGTGATCTCGTGTCTCATCTGAGGTCAGAGGGTACCTGCCAGCATCCCCAGAGAGCCAAGCTGAGAGATTCCCCCTTAAAGGAAGCTGTGAGAAGGAAGAAGACAGACTCTTCAGCAAGGCCTGCTGCAACAGGACAAGGAAAAATGGTTTCAAACTACGAGAGATTTAGACTGGATACAAGCAGAACGTTTTATACGATAAAGGTAGTGAAGCACTGGAACAGGTTGGCCAGAGAGGTGGTGGACGTCTCATCCCTGGAGACACTCAAGGTCAGGCTGGACAGGGCTCTGAGCACCTGACGGAGCTGTAGGTGTCCCCATTCATTGCAAGGGAGTTGAACTAGATGGCCTTTAAGGGTCCCTTCCAACTCAAAGGATTCTATGATCCCCGGCTGACCTCCCTGATGCACTCCACCCCAAAGGGTTCTGTCCATTACAAATATTTTTACAAGTGTTTAGAACAATTTACTGCAATGGCCTGAAGTGCATGGTGGGGTTGCTACAAACGCTTTTCTGACTGTGCACAGCTCTAGCCCAAGGATGGATAAACTGGGCAGCTGAGGGAAGTGCAGTGCACAGGTGCTCAGGTAGGATGGCTGTCTAGCCCTGCATCAAATATGACACAGTCCTATGGAATGGGTTACTGAGCAGCTCTGCAGGTCTAGTGAGGCCAACAGTGAACCATAGGAATTAATTCCCAGCTGTTGCCAAGCTAGGTCTCGTGGAGACATTAAAATGGACATGGAAATGATCACAGTGTCTTCTCTTACACATAGCTGGCATTCCTGAGCATCCTGAGTCATAGGCCATAGACAACAGGCTGCTTGCTTTTAAAGTATGAATAAAGAAAGCAATGCACTTGTGTTCTGTCCTACTCATCCTGCATAAAACCAGAACTTCTCAAGCTTCAGTCATGGGCTAACACAGAATCCTATTTCACATTGTCAGATCAAATTAGTTCGTTTTCCTAAAGTTACTTTTTCATATTTAGGATTTTTTAAAATTGGTTGTGTTTCCCACCACTCTTTTCTGAGTATGTTATTTTCTATGGGAAATGCATAACCTGAAAAATCCAGGGCATAAGCTGTTCACCAACTACCACTTATGAAGAAGGATTATGATGAAGGCTTATGAAGAAAGGAGTAGCTTCTATCTAAGCATGTTCTATTCATAATGGAATGGGGATTTGTTTGTGTTAGGGTTTGTTTATTTAACAGCTGCCCCAGAAGAATCTCAGTGCAGGAATGCCAGGATGACAATCAGTGTGGATGGACAGAGAATGTCCACAATACTTTTGCATAATGTGTGAGAAAAGAGATATGGGCAAAGATAGAAAAAAGCAAAACAACTGTTCTGTGCATAGAGGGCGAGTGTTCTTTTATCACATCAAGCAGAGGAGACTGAGAAAAACTGTGTTCTGCAGGGAGTTGTCAGTGTTCTGTTCATAGTGATTCTAGTACAGAGAAAACACTCAAGGTTATGGATTATCAAAGTCAAAACTGTAACTTGAACACATCAGAAAGTTTCCCTTGATACTCAGCGTGATTTTTTTTTTTCCCTTTTTTATTCCAATATTTTCCCATTTTACACCTTTAGTATTTTGGAAGTCCAAAATATAGGAAAAAGTAACTCTTAGGTTATTTTTATTTTCAATTGTGTGTGTGTCAGATAGCTTTAGAACAAGCTAACAGTACTATGGTTGAGGTGTATGCAACTGGTACAGTTCAGTAGTACATAAACAACTAAAACAAATGCACCGTAGAACTTAAATTACCAAAAATAAACAATATTAAACTATATAGAGCAGTAGGTAAAAACAATTACTTTTAGGTCTCGCACACTAGAAGAAAAACATCTACTTCTGATTGAAATTATGAATTTCTACTACATTTTACCAATACAACACTACAAAGAAAAAGAAACTTGATTGAGAAGGTGTCACATTTTGGTTTTGTTCCAGCGATGCACAGTCACATGAAACCTTACATCAGTTTTCCATGAAATGAACATCTGGTTACTTTAAGTACAATATTTCTTGAGTTGTTTTTTTTTTTTCCCCCCTTTTAATTTTTGGAAAACTTGCAAGTAAAAACGGTTGAAGTAAAATAAAGTTGCATGTTGTTTACATATTCCTCAGGGATTACAGGAGTATGAGCAGTCAGGAAGCTGCAGTGTTTTTAACATTGGTAAACAAATACTGGATTAAAGTGCAACAGTCCTTCTGACAGCACACCTGCTCTGTGCTGGAAAGAAACCTCTTCCTCTCCACAGAGAAGCAAGGAAAGATTTCAGTGTCAGGCATGTTTCTGTCGAAAGTCAGTAATGGCCTTCCAGAGCGTGCATAGCATTCCTCCCCTGTAAATCAAAAAAAAAACAAAATCAGAGAATACTCTCCAGCCTGAAAGTATTCCTGTTCAGTTGCATTCTGATTTTCTTGTTCTAGTTTTGATTAATCAAAGGTCTACGACTGAGTAGGAAGGCTGATCAAAGGTGAAATCCAACACGTATTCAAACAGAGAGCAGAGTCCTTTTTTGATTACAGTACAGGACAAACTTTTCCAGTTGCCTGCTTTCTGGAATTCAGACTTCTGGACCTGCATAACCCACAGCGGGCTGCCAACATTACCAAGGAACCACCTGCTAAAGTTTTTCTACTTTTTAAAAATTATTTTAAAACTAGGAACCCTCAGTGCTTGGTAACTTCTCTTGTTTCTGCATAAGCTGGTCCTGCTGTGGCAGATGCACCTGGCATGACTTGCTGGAATCTAGCATTAGCTATAGGCCACGTGCATTTCTGCAGCTTTGATAATAATGGTGAACTGCAGCACATTTTGCAATCTCAACCTTTTAAAGTAAAAGCAGGGCTCTAGTGGGATTCCCAGGGTATCCAAGTGCAAGGTAAAAGCTTCACTTAAAAATTCCTTTTGCTTGGCTATAAAAGAAAAGCTTGTTTTTAATGTGTAAGCACTACCAGCAGCTTATCAGGACTGCATAGAGAGATACAAGAAATACTGGAAAGTGTTACTTCTATTAAAACAGTGCAGCACAATCCAAGAAACAGAGGTTTAGTATCAGTTATTTGCTCATGTAGCAAAACCTGCTGCAGCTCCATGCAGTTCACTTAACTGTGCAGCCTTACCTCAGCCTCAAACACTTCAGGTCATCTCGTGTAACATAGCAGAGAACGTCCATTAAGGTATAGTCTTCAGCCAAGAACTACAAAAAAAGTTGAATATCAGTATTTTGTTAGAAATACTATCTAGGCTTATACACAATCTGCCCTTAGAAGCAGAAGTTGGACCAATTCTAGATTTCTTCCAAACACGTGCTGCACCTAAGAAGTGAACCCATATTGTACACATATGTGAAACACGGTGAAACTACTTATTTTCTGTGTAACGTATTGCACACACTGACATACCACACATTACTCTAAACACAGTGATTTTGCAGCTTCTCAAAACTTTTGTCAATTGGCATTTCCACTGTGGCCATTGGTATCTCAGAATCTTGACTTCAGTGAATGTACACTGAAGCAAAATTAATACTACATAAGAAAATTGGAAAAAAAGCCCCTACAATTCACATTTTCAAAAGTGGCATCTAAATTTGATACTTCACTTTCCAAGAAGCCTTTGAATCTTTTCCAAGGTTCCAAGAAACCTTTGGATGAAGGTTTTCCTAAGTCAGCCAAAATTGAGGTGCTTAGCACCTCTAAAATTATCTATCCTTTGCTGCAGAATCTTGATGAGATTTCGCAGTTAGCTAAGGGTGAACATGTTCTCTGTATCCAGGGCATAATCAGCAGGAACTGCCACCATCTGGGAGGATGCTGAAAAACTGTGAGCCAAAGCAATACTGCCTCTTTACATGGCCAATTTATTCTTACTCCTCGTCAGTTACACAATTTTTTTTTTTAATTATAGCCTTCATATTTGTGGCTTTTTCTTTTCCTCTGAAAAGAGATTCATTTTCATACTTCACAGATTTTGAGAGACTATTTGCTTTCTTCCTGTGCTCAGTCACAAAACAGTACTGCGTCTGTGTCACAAAGCAATCAGAAAGCACCATCCCTACCTTGTTTATTGTGGCCTCATCAGCTCCTTGAACGCTCAGCCAGTTTATGAGATCAGGGTCCTCAGTCCCTGTGCCAGTGGAACGACGATGACAGACAGATAGCCCAGGAATATCTAGAACAAGCATTATTTATTTCTTTATTTATTTTTAGAAGGTTGCATGTTGCCAAAGCAACACCTCCTATCATTTTTACTGCTGAAGCACTGTCTTCAATCACTTTTCCCTCCAGCCTTAGGATAGCAGTACCCCCACAAACACATGTCAGTTCCTGCAGCCCACAGCAGTCTATGGACAGTTCACATCAACTATTGTACTTGGTTACGGTCAGTTACTTTACTCAGTGTGAATTTGGGCTTGGGCCTGAATCTGAAGGCAGTTAAAACAGCATGAACATCTGATACAGATACTTTCCTCTTTGGAGAATGACTCATAGAAAAATCAGTATCATTGTAATTGTGTCTACACAGAGTTTCTTACACAAATTAAATATTCAGTGTAATTCATACAAGTGGTGTGTAGGCAACGCTTTACAGCAAGAATCAGCTGCTTTTGCAAAGTGGCACTTTGAAGCACACTACATTGAAGTCCAAACTGCATTAGCACTTCTACTCTCTTTGAGGCAGATGGAGATCAAACTCAGCTTCACTCAATGAGCTTTAAGTTGTACTTCAGTTTCATCATTTAGATAGAGCCTCTTGAATATCCAGTGTTACAACTGCCATTAAAAATATTTAAGTCGTGCTATTACTTCTATTGTGATTAACGAATTCATTAATTTGTTTCTTCAATGTGCATTCCAAAGCACATTGTGTCAAAGCAACATAGTAAAACATGTTTGCTGAGGCTGGCAAATCTATCTGCCACTGTTCTGTTTTCATCTGTGGCCAGCGTGAAATTTTTCTCTGAAACAGCTTCTCACCTATTGGCTGTGACCTAAGCCGGAGGTTTTTGATCTCCTGATCTTTTTCTTCTATAGCTTGATGTAAAAGGACTTGAAATTCTCTCTCCTTTTGAACCAGCTCCTCCAATAACCTGAGAAGCAAGAGGAAAACACTTTTTTTTTTTAAAAAAGGTGGTTTCGAATGTTCACAGAAACACATCCTACTAAACTTAAACTGGAAACCTTATTGACAGAGATACGGACAGATTTCTTCTCTTGCCTTAGAAATATCTCCTATCACTATAAACTTTTATGACCCACATGAAGATAGAAGCATCTACTCTTCTGGTTCCTAACACTACAAGTATCAAGCAACAAAACAAAGCAAATACTTTGCCTTCACAGACACATACATGTGCTGAACAGAACAGGTAGTATGACACAAAGGTTCAGTGAAACTTATACAGCCAGCATTCCGTTATAAACAAAACTGTGGATTTCTTCTTCCCAGTTATCGAAGCATTTCATAAACCAAGTGCTGAACTTTCTCACTTTATCCTGCGTATGGCAAAATGCCCACTCACATCCCCCCAGCAGATATTTTCAAAAGCACAGCAGGGATGGAGCAGTGATGAAAAAGCGGTGACAGCTTACGGGTCTGCTTCTTAAATGGGGAGGATGCGCTGTAATCCACACAAGGTCTCTCCTCACATAGTAGAAGGGTTTATACCTGCCCTCCCATGCTATATGAATGTCAGAAAAGGCAAAATAGCTTTGGTGCTCTCCTAAGCAATTACCTTTGAGAATGACAAGCAAAACAAACCAGAACCTGTCTGAATTCTTCATAATAACAATGCCAGAGGGAACCCCTTAGAAGTTTGGTGGCCAGCACCAAATTGATCAAGGGTAAAGAGTCAGAATACAACAGAAAACGTGCATGTGAAACTCACTGCTGTAATTTCCTGCTTTGTGTTTTTATTTCTTTATTTATTTTTGTAAAAGGAGGAATTGTGAACCAAACATACTTAGAAACCTGGCTTAAGAAATTGGAGATTGAGAACATATGCTCAGTTATAGCTCATAAACCTATTGGTGACTCTCCAGTCTTAGGAAGTTCTACTTCGAAAGAATCACAGCATCTTCATCCCTTCCTTGAAGCCTTTGTCAGCCTGAAAACTACACAGTATCTATTCCATTTTAGTGCAGCTTTTGTTTTGCTTTTACATTACTTAGACACTGCAACTTTTCTTTGACGATGCTGAGAGATAAGGGCATTGTGGAATTCAGCTGGAGGACATGCAACAGGAGCACTGTCTCTGCACAGAAATGAACTGCTTCTTACACAATTGCTACTTTTAGGGATGCATAGAACATCTTGGCTCACCAACAGCACAGCTGCATTTGAGTACTTCCACACGAGAGCTGACAGTTCTTGAGAAGTCCACCTCCCATTCTATCAACACTGCTTTGTCTCTCTACACACACCCACACCTTGGTTACTCTTGATGCAGATTAGTATTCTGCACAGTCGTGCAGCCTGAGGCTTTAACTGAAGCTTTCAGTTAATGTATTCCTCCTCTACCCATTCTGGTTGAAAAAAGGGCCTTTGGGGCCAATAAACCATTTTCTCTCGGTAGCTACTTGCTGCAAATGCCAATAAGACTTTAATTAAACAACTGTCCATATTATTTACCTCAAAATTTGAGTGTATGATAGGATGTGATTATTTGGCCAAAGCCTTTGCGTTCAAGAAGTTTACAGAAGTAAAGTTCTAGAAAGCAATACCTCATCCAATAGGATGCTATTCCTGAGCATAAACTTGAGAAGTCAAGTGAGACAATCTACATCACACTTGTGTTGTTGCTTTTATGTATATCAATAAGATAAATCTAAATATTTCTCAGTGCTCACCACAAACATAAATAGTGAACTGTAAAATGAGAACTGAAGAGTCCTTACTCTATCAAAAATAGTACAGTATAAGGAATTACTCTAATTATGGCAAAGTTCCTGGAAACACAAGTAAAGAGCAGTTTAACGTTTTAATTTAATTTGGGTCAATTGCTACATAGAATGTTCTGGCAGCATAACAACTGTACTGAAGATACATTCTCCTTCTGTGAAGGTCACATAAAAAATTTCCTGAGGTCAGTGGGAAATCCAGTGTCATATAAAGCTAAAATAGCTGCTCCAAACAGACTATTCAGTACATGTTAATGAAAAGAAAACAAGATTATATAGAAAAAATTTTGAATAAAACAGCGGGAGTCAGAGATCTGTGTTTTTAGTTAAGAAAACAGTATCTTAGTACAAGCAGAATATGTTCTGAAAAAAAAATCCAAAATACAAGTTTCTGGATCACTTCTTATTTAAAAAAAAATGCATACATTTTTCCTTCTGACCCACAGCATTTTTAGAATGCAATAAAAATGTAATGCTTGCTTGTAAACACAAATCCTGCTGCAGTGAATTCTGCACACAAAACAACTCTAGAAGTTTCCTCTGTCAGTTCATGTGTGGCTGTCGACTCGCTTTTGTTTGTTCCCCAGGAATAACTACAGAAAAGAACAGTGTGTTCTGCCTTAATGGAAACAAAACATACCACCATTCATCAGCTATATACAGCACATGAAGGAGAGAAAAAGCAGAAACTTGGCAGCAAGATAAACATTTTCAGATCTTCCTTGAAAGGGCGGCTGAAACCAAGACCAACCTTAACTTGTGTCATTATTGTACTGAAACAAATAAAACTAATACATGTGATCACTCAGAACTATACAATGACTATCATTTAAAGGACAAGTTGCATTACTATAAAATTTTGATACTGTCAGTACTATTCTAGTACGTATAATTAAAAACACAAACCAACAAACAGAGTCACAAGAAGGCTAGTGTGTCCTGACACCCAGACTTACCTATTAGTCTCTAATTTTAGCCTGCCCAGCTGGACACTCAGTGTTCTCTGAGCAGCCTGTGAGTCATGGGATACTGTAGAGCTGAGTGTGCTCACACCTGAGGTAGCTACTGCATCTTCCATGACAATGCAAGGCTGTTGGATAGTTTGATTCTGAGGCTGCTCATCTTGATCTTCTTCAACTTCTATATCATCTTGATCTGCTGCATCACTTTCAGATGCAAGACTAAAATGTGGCCTCAATTCTATTAGAGAGATTAAAATATAAGGAAAAAAAAACACAACTATTTAGTGATCATCCTACAGCTTTGATTAAACCAGACTGGACATTTCTGGAACAAGAGAACAGATCTAGGGGTTTAAGACCACTCATACCATAGAGTAACAGCTTAGCACTGATTCAGCTTACAGAATGTTCAAAGTCCTTAAGAAATAGAAATCTGGCTTATTAAGATTTCAAATTTGGCTAGCATCTGATGTCAAACTGCACAGAAATCTTACCATTCACCCTATATACAGAACAAACAGTACTGCACTCAGTCAGAATTTGCTGTATGAATACTATCTGCTTTCTAGTGCCAGGATTGATCGAGGGCTTGCTGAGTTGGGAGGGTAGCAGAGAGTGGGGTTAATGACTGCTACTGCCTCCAGTAGTTGAGGACAGAGCTATCATACTAACACCACTTCCTATTAACACCTATTAAATGCTGATTAAAGCAATATTAACACCACTTCTGCCTTTAGGCTACAGCTATCAAGAAGTACAACTATGGATTGTAAATGATAACTGCAGCTGAACATGAGTGAGATATTTAGCATTCTCTCATTAAAAGAGATATCATGCTTACCAAAATCTGTATCCAAACATACACAGAGAGAATAACAAACAGATCACTTTCCCAACAGTTAAATAGCTCACTTCCCTTCTACTCGTCAGAGTGAACGCTGCCTACTTTGTAGTGATATACACAAAATCACGAACACAAAGCTGTAAGAACACACTGTTTTCTGTTATTCCTGTTTAAACTACCTACCAGAGCTTACCAGGTATGCAAGATACATACACAAGATCTTATATTCCTACAAAATCCATTACTGCATCAACATCTGTTAATCTCAGCCATTTCATGTAAATCTTCCTTCCTTCCTTCAATTGTGGCTCCTTATGGCTGATTATTCCCTTTAGCCTCCACTTCAAAACATACTTTTTTTTTTTTTTGGCTAGGTTTTTTTCCTTTATGTTCAAGAATCTACAAGTAAACTTCTTTCCAAAAGGGACATTCATGCCTCGATCCAATTAACCTCTTAATTTCAATGCCACTAGAGCCAAACACACTAAGACCAACAGCTGCCCTTACCTTAAATAAAACAAAGTAGATTTATCACACAGCAGCTCCCCAATTGTTTTTTTTTGTTGTTGTTTTTGTTTTTTTTAATGTTAGGGAAATATGTCTGTATTTGTTTTACTTTGAAAACAACAACAACATCATCACACTAGTAGGAACACAAGCCATTTTGCCATTGTAGAGCCATTTTCATTTTGCCACTGTAGAGCAACCATCAGCAAATGTAAATATACATTTTCCAAAAAAAAATTAACTCATGCTGGGTGATTTGTTCATCCTTTGGATTCCAATGGCAGCATTATGCACTTTAAAAGAGGCAGCCTCAGAACACCTTTGCCTGCTAATGCTCATTGGGTTGCAGAATTGTTTACATTACACATCTTGGAAAGTGCTTTGCAAAGTAACATGGACAATGCACTTATCAGTGTTAGAGCTGCAAAACAAACAGTGGACAGGAAAAAGTCTCTGCTAGCTTCAAAATCTTGAGTGAAGCACCATAATCACAGCTCTAAAGCGCATTTAAAGAGATAGGTAACAAATATTTGCTGAGCAGTATGAACTAACTTACCTGGGACCAGAATAGTAATAGCTGTCTGCACAGCTTTTCTAATTATGCTGTCCAATGCAAACATCCAGTGTGGCTTGATGTTATGATTTCGGAGAACTTTATTGACCTAGCAACACAGAATCCAAATCAGCCATCATATCCTCCACAAATTAATAATACTATGATATATGTCAGAATTTTGTAAAATGTTTGAACTTAAAGATGTTGCATCAAAACAAGTGATGTAAATTATTTCATGTTGACGCTGAACGAAGAAATTGTTAACAAAATAGTGGAAGTTGAGAATACCATGTCAGAGATGGTATTTTGTAGTTTTTTCTAAATGAAGTACCAATTCCTGTGCTAGGTGTTTTCACATGACTGATACTGAACTTATTTAACATTTACAGTCATAAACTGACTGCAAAAAAAAAAAAAGCAAGCCCCAAGACAAACATCAAGGACCATATTGTGGAAGCTTTGTGACTTAACCTAATCAACCTTGTTGCTTTTCTTGGTATGATTTTCTCTGCTTGCTCTGAGCAGTGCTACACTATTTTAAAGAATAGCTGTAGGAAGTATAAAAGAATTAATATAACGCTGCTCCCTCTTGATTCAGAAAACAATTAACATTAGTTTGGATAGTCAGGAGACCTCATTTTGATGCTGTGCCATCATCTCTTTCCTTCTACTGTTAACTTCATACAGTGAGACAGTTGTACTTGTGAAAACTTTATGCATGTTTAGAAGGCAATAAAGCATTATTAATCGTATTATCATTGCCCTAAAGCAACACTGCTCAGTAAGGCAGGAATTGACCAGTAGGTGCCTGTACCAGGTTGGCTGGCACAGAACTCATTTTCTTTTTAGTAGCCCACAAGATGCTGCGTTTTGGCCTGGTGCCAAAACCAGGGCTGATATTTATCTACTTATAGCTGAGCAGGGTTTGCAGAGCATCAAGATCTTTTCCGTTTCCCATGTTGCCCTGCCAGTGAGTAGGTTAGGGCTGCACAAAAAAGCTGGGAGAGGATACAGCCAGCACAGCCGACTCAACTAGCCAAACAGATATTCCCTATCACACAGTGCCATGCTCGGCAAGAAAAACAAACGCACTTTTTCCAAAGGAGCTATTGCTCAGGGATGGGTAAGGCATCGCTCAGCTGGTGGGTAGCAGACTGCTTTTGCACTACGTGGTCCCTCCACCTCCTTTGCTTAAGCAGTCCCCATCTTGACCCACAAGTTTTCCCTTACCCGGCAGCTGGATCAGCCCACTGCAGCACCTCGCTCTCCTCAGTTCTGTCCTCAGCGGCCACAAGATGGCAGTTGGACACTACGCAGAAGTGCACGGGCCTTATGCTGCCCACAGCCCCGTCCAAGCCAACCCACGGCCCGCTGAGGCAGTGCACCTCCTGCTAATTCCTACCCACAGCAGTGCCTTTAGCTGAGCCTATCTAGCCAATTACTGAAGCAGCACAATGCATTTTTGTCCAGAACAGCAACAAAAATTCCACAGGAACGTCTTTGAGCTTTTCAGACTGCAGCACAAAACTACTTTCCTACATAGGTGCTCTGATGAGGACATCTTGGATATGGGTAATCCCAGGTTACAAAGTTAAAAGTCCTGGGAACAAGGGAAATGCTTTCCCTCACGTTTAGCAATATGCCCGCCTGTGCAGTACCTGAGATGGATACACATCTAGATGAGAGTTCTATTATAGAAATTTAACACGTCAAAAAATAAAGGCTGGCTAATTACAAAGCAATCTTTTTTCTTTGACCTTTCTGTAGTTCTCTTTGCTAAATAACAGTAGGGGGAGAAAAAATGTATAACTTAAAAATAGCAGCTTACAACAATGAAGGTAACAGAAGATTAAATATTTATAGAAAAGAGTACAAACTGACAGTTGTCACAAAACAGCTGATGCCCAACAACATCTGTCAGAAACCCAACACAGATATTCATACTCTTTCCCCCCATCAATTGGTTTTCTGGTCTTTGTACACATATATTTCTTTCAGCTGTCCAAACAGAAGTGATGTGAAGCTAAAGAGAGTGGATACCTGACGAATATTCAGAGTGAAGACTTCTTTCCTCAGAGGAAAGTTCTCTTTTACAGATTCATTTGGCATGTTAGCTTTTTTTTTGGTAGGCAGTCTAGTTCTTTGTCAGCATGGTGTATGCAACAAACAGTTTAAATACTGTACAATCTTTCCTGACACCTCTGTTCTTTCTCAAAGTACACAAGGTCAAAATGCTGACAAGAATGATCCACCTCAAGTGCCTACTTGGACTGTCATTTCACTTTTCATTTCAGAGCTTCAGGCTCCATAGAGACGCCCAGCACAGCTGTTTCCTCCCATGTAAACTATTCATCTTAAGCTTTAAACATAATTGTGTGTGAACTAACATTGAAATACACAGCTGGAAAACAAAACAAATTTGCTTTTGGTACACTAGCTATTTAAGTGGTATTTATATGTTTATTTGGTTGCTGCTTGTTGTTGGATAGCACAAACTTCAAATTAATTGCTGTCACAAAGGAAACCTATTTTTCTTCCTTCTTATTCTATTTATTATAGATTGATAAGAAAAGCTTCTAACTTTGGTTAGCAGCTAATTCTGATGCTAACTAAAAATTCTAGAGTCAGAATTTAGATCAAATTTATAATTTAGGTAGAATATTATGTCAGGTAGAATATTATGTCAGGCCATGGAAGTACTTAATGCATTAATTTATAAAGAGGCCAAGTTCAAGAGATGTGTTCATGCAAGACATGCTTGACAGTCAGTGTCAAACTTATTTACCAGAAACTCTTAGGAGATTTTTTAAAAAGGTTTTTCTGGTTTGGCATTGTGACAAAGTTTATGCAACTGCACTGAATTAAGATTCTTTAATCAACAAAATCTGAACAGCTATGTTCAGCATTTGTGTCCTGCCAACAGTCCCACAGCAACCAAACTCAAACATGGCTGTGGGTTGTTTTTCTCGTTATGACAAGATCAAAGTTCTCACACATTACTGTTTCAGAAATTCTGAAGGGAAGTTAACAAAGTTTCATTTACTTCTGTTTTCTAGATTTTTGCAGTTTTCCCACACAAAATATTTAGTAAAAATGACAACTTACAGCATCTTGAAAACCAAACAGCACAAGCTGCACTTGACTGATACCATGGCTGTCGAAGTCTAACTCCAGTTTCAGTTTTGAAAGAGTGGTTGCAATGATTTTACGATCAGTGGACCGTACAAACTCTCTGAGGCTGGAAACAAGCGTTGTAATATGTTCCCATTTTAACTTGGGCTCTTCAGCTCCCTGGAAGAAGAATAAAGAGGAAAGGAAATAGTTTTTATAACTATCTTTTGAAATGCATACCCAGTGGGTCTTCAGCCAATAATGTTAGTTCACAATATGATTTTTGGAAACTGATGCTATAGTTAAGGCAAAGGGTGCAACTGCAGGTCACATCACAGTAGCTGTGTAAACACAACTGTACCACTGAGCTCCCTGCTAATGCAGACTACTGCCCGGAAAGTAGCTGACTTCATTTCACAGCAGTTGCTGAAGCATATGTGCATACTATGTATGTGTATATGCTGTATGTGCACACTACTCTCTGAATTGCAATTAAAAAAAAAAAACACACATACTTTTCAGAATGCCTCTGAAAGACAATGTGCAAAAATCCCATCATTGCATTTAAAAGAAGTAATTAGTCAAGGTTACAGAGGAGGTTTGGAAAAATACTAATTCCTTTCTACATCATTTCCCTTTGTATAGAACTTTCACACTTAGCTGCTTATTAAAGCAAATCTCTCCCTTCTCTATTACAAAGTCTAGTGCCTATTTTTAAAAGTTTATGTGTTTTAGCATAAGCTACAAAAATAGCAAAAAAGCTCAAAAGTATTCATCAGAATAAAGACCATGAAAGGAAGCAGAAGATTGTATTTGCTCTCCAATATAATATGGAATATAAATTTCATTTCCAAACCTTAAAATTAAGTCAGAGATCAAAAACCTCACTACTTGTTCAGCATGCAGCATTAAACACCTTTTCTAGAGGAAGTGAAGTACTTATAGAGACTACAGATTTCTAACATTGGTTTCTATAACAGAAGGACATTCAGTGTTTGGTTCCCTTATGTTTGTCAGTTTTAAGCTATGAATGTTACAGCTGGATACATCAAGAACTCTGTTTGCATAATTTGTTAACTAGTCTTTGATTAATTCTGATGTGGATGAAACCAAGATCATTTGGCTGATGGGGGAAGACAAAAACAAAAAATTCTCTACAGCAATTAAACTTCTCACTGACTAAAGCACCCCATCTCTGAGAAAAATTCTACCTTCTGATTTTGATTTGCTCTGATTAGGAAAATTCACCTAACTACTGTCTATACTGAAATGGACTCCTCTGATTTGGAAAATCCACTTGACTGTTCTCTATACTGAAATGGATTCCTCCCCTCTGTCCTGAAGTAGTTGGTCTCCTTTTCCTGGAAATAATTAACAGCCATTAGGATAGATAGGTGGACACAGAACACACTGCAGCCCTTAAATTAGAAGGTTCCAAGTCCATCAACGGCACCTTGGGGACATGGTAAGCAGTATGGCTCCATAATTAGTAACAGAGGTTTACTTTGGGGAGAGTCATTCTCCTGCCACAGCCCTCACCCACAGTGACTATTTTGTTGAAATTATTCTTATAAGAAATTCTTGTGAAGGGAGAAGTTTTATCAAAGCCTAAATCCTGATGAAGCCTAACAAGTGGGTCAGGCTTCCATCTGTTGGTACTTTCTTGCTTTTAAGCAAGGTACAACAGGAATCCAGATCAGCTTCCCCTTAACTGAAGTTACCACTGCTTTCTGGTTGTTTTATTAAGTTTCCTGCTCTTTGACAAGGCACAAAACTGTGACAGAAAACTGTGTTTGGGATCCAAAGTTCTGCACCCTTCTGAAGTGCTGATGGTCCCACCCAGCTGGGCTTTGAACTCTGGCACTACACCTCCACATTCCCTTGCTCCTATCTTGGGTTGTTCCAGCTCCACCTGAAGAACACTTATTCCCCCATCAATGTTCAGTGGGAACTACAGGAGAAGATATGTGAAATAAGCACCTTCTTTGGATTTTGTGGCTGCTTCAGCTTCTCACAATCTCTTTGATTATTACTTTCATACACATGCTAACAACTGTGTTGTGTTATAGCAGCTATCCTGCTTAGCATGGATTGCTAGCATCTCTTGTTGCCTTTTAACACTTTGTATAGAGTATAGTTACGAGGACAACTGCTGTGATTTCCCCCACCCTTATTTTCCTTCATGAGTTAGAAGCATTTTTTCTGTAAAGTAGCAATTTCAAATTACATTAGCTGTGCTACATGCATAAGAATCGTATTAGTTTGCATTGGTTTCTCTAGTAGTACTATCTGTAAAAGATGACTTGCCACATTTTACACAAACGTGTTTTAGACTAGTAATACACAGCCTTGAAAATGAAGTGAGTCAATTAAGTACTAACACACACATTACAAAAAGAACAAAAAAAAACCCGTCATCCAATTTCTGTGTTGCAATATCTAACAGCGTGGTGATGACCTGTAATTTATTTGGTGTCATCCTGAATTGATACATCATAATGAATCATTGCCACAAAGCAGCACCAAAAGGTCATTCTGCAATTATTTTGCTGTATCTCCCACTATTCTATTCCATCCTCCCTCCCCTCCATATGTGGCTCCAATCACTGTAAGGAAGAGGCAGTTTATTTTCTGACTACTTCTGTCTTTGTCCTTTTAAGGCTGTTGGCTGGAAGACAATGGTGTATCAATAACTCTACTGTATTTTTCCATACAGTAACCTAAGATCAGAGCAGACCAAAAGATCCAGCTCTTTCTCCATCAAACTCAACAGCTCGAAGATGGAATTCACAAAAACTAGTATCCAAGTGTTCAAATTGTATTTATGAACAGCAGAAAAGACATATCTAATGTAGGATAAAGATAACATCAGAGCCTGTTTTTATTACCTTCAATAAAGCAACAAACTCTGAAAGCTTACATTGTATATGCTTTCTAGTTTAATTGTTTTGTTTTTTTTAAATTATTATTATGCATAGATTTGAAATTTGCAAGTAATTGTAGTCTTCAAACTACATCATTTTTATTTATTTATTTGTTTTTGACTGCCTTTTGAAATTACTTTACCTGAGCCAAAGCTTCCATCAAGTTCCTCACCACCTTCTCTTGGTCCTCAGTCAATATCCTGTGAAGGGTAGCTCTCCTCTCACTATCCTTCTTCAGCATGAAAAATCCAGAATCTTTCTCTTCGGGTGAAGGAGGTGCACTGTGATCCTCAAAGTTTTCATCTGGGATGCTAAAGAAAAGGCACTCAGTGAAAAGAAACTTTATAAAATACAATCACAGTGCAGTAGTTCCTAATCTACTATGTAACATTAATGCTGCAGAGCAGTACTTTACCTCAGAAAAAGGGACCGGATTCCCTTTCCATCTTTTTCTCCACAGGATTTTGCTCTTGTTTTGAAAGAGAATGGATCGATTTTTAACTCTGTATCAGGTGAGACAGAGCCATATTCACTGCTGCTACTTGTGTCTTCTACCAGAACAGGAACAGGTAAGGATATACTCCGCAGATACTCTATTAAAGGATATTTAGAAATTGAAATTTAATAGCACCAACACAGTCCTGAAGCAAAGAATATTATTCTTTCAGAAAAACAGAAATTCTGACTGCCTTCCCCCACACCAATACAAAATATTAAATAAAAATAACAATTAAAAAAAAAAAAACAGTAGAAGACTTCTAAAGCTTGTTTCTCTGGAATAGAATTATCTTCACTACATTTTTATTGAAAATGTTTTTGAGATATGGAAACACTGGGCTCTTTGCAAGCTCATTTCCAGAACACTGACACTGGGGTGAACGCCCATCACATATTATTAGTATGCACTCTGATCAGTAACAAATTGTTTCTATAGGTTAAGCCATATACCCTCATTCTAGTAATTTAAATTCTACACATCCTTCTCCACAAACTTTGGCTCTTCTAAAACAAAACAGCCCTTTTGTTTCCTGTTCAGATTTCTACTAAGGGGTCCTATAACAACCCCGTTCTTCAAGCCCACATCACCCACCTGCCTAGACAGTTCAGCCAAGGCAGCATCACAGTGTTTTTAATTTGCACAGTGCATTAGAGTTTTCTAACAGAGAAGGGACACTTATTTTCATAGTTGTGCCCACCACTCTTTGCAAGGATTTAATGTGACAGATTATACCAGAACGAGTGATAAACACAGTCTCTACATATTTATGCTCTGATTAAGAAAGTATGTTAAAACTCACCATTTGTGTTAGCTGAAAGAACTGTGGGAGAAAGGCAAAGAAAAAAAGTTATACATGCTAAAATAACACAGAAAAGAAAGCACTCACTTCTAATTTTTATGGATTAGCTGGATGCTCTTAGCTGTAATTCTTACTTTAAAGCATGATTTACTGTCATTTAAAACGAATTTGAATCAAAAAAAACCAACAAACCAAGTATGTGAAAAGCCCCCATCCAATACCATCTCCTTTATATGGTATTTTTTCTTCTTTTTGGTATAATGCTTAAATTATATAGAGGATATTTTTCATAAAAGCAAACAAAATACAGAATTAAACTTCTCAAAGCTCCTTAGTTATATTCCATAATTTAGAACACTGCAGGGAATGAGTGTAGGAAAAAATATAATAATAATACAGATTGCTATTGAAAAAGACCATTTTGCTCATATAAAACACTCCTTAGGCTCAATATCATGCTATAACATTATATAAAATGCACTCTATGGAAACATTCTTTGAATGAAAACATACACAGATTTTTAATAAATGAAATAAACAAACAGATAAAAACGTTTAGGGGTAGTGAAGAGGAAACTGCTTATCTTTCCTCCCTGGTACCAAGTGGCAATAGCTCAAAGTTGCATCATGGGAGGCTCAGACTAGACATTAGCAAAAGCTTCTTTACCAATTGATAGTTAGACATTGGAACAGAGAGGAAGGAGGAACTGACACCCCACGCCTATCAGTGTTTAAAGAGTACTGTCAAAAATGACTCTTAACAACATGTTTCAGGTCAGTCTCCAAGCAGTTTAACAGCTGGACTCAATCTTTTAGGTCCCTTTTAAATGAAACCATTCTAATTTTATTCTTATTAGAAATATTAGAAAATATTTATATAAATCTCCTCTGACAACACACTAGCAGAATTCTGCTGTAACAGTCTTTCTGCAGCTAGAACAAAAGGTTACAATCAAACATTCACCTGGGATGGACATCTTCTGTCTTCATCTTAAAGACTGAAACACCAATTTTCGGGACCAATGCCATTTATGAGATAGAAATTCCTTACCCGAGAGTTTTGATGGGGATTTTCTTTTTTTGCTTGAAACCTTCAAGAATTCATCTATAAGGAGCTCATGAGCAAAAGCTCGTTTATCAGGATCCGGTTCAAAGCAACGCAGTATGAATGACTTGGCTTCTGCAGACATGGACTCAGGAATCTCTGGGTGGATTTTAAACATTCCCACCTGGCATAAATAAAGGGGGAGGAACAAAAAAAAACAACAATGGCTTGCATTATTATTTTCGCTAATACTAAATAACATCATGAGGGTGGTGAAAAGCTGGAACAGGTTGCCCAGTAATGCTGTGAATGCCCCACTCCCTGGAGGCATTCAAGGCCAAGCTGGATGGGGCTTTGAGCAACCTGGTCTACAGGGAGGTGTCCCTGCCCATAGCAGGGGACTGGAGCTAGATGATCTTCAAGGTCCCATCCAACCCAAACCATTCTATGAATTTATGATCAAAATGTTTGTAGATAGTAAAAGTGTTATACTGAGTTTTCATATTATCTTTGTGTAAGTACTTTATTAATTTCAAGGAAGAAAATAACTACAAACGACGTGATTATTCAGTTACATTAAAAAATACAATTGCCAAGAGAGGGGTGTGTGTGTGTGCGTGTGCGTGTGCGTGTGCGTGTGCGTGTGTGTGTGTGTGTGTGTGTGTACGCGCGCGTGTGGCTGGAATAGCTGTTACTACTCCATTACTGTCTTCAAAACTACCCCACAGTCACTCTCAGATGAATCAGCTCATTCTTCTTAGCATCCTCATTACCCAACTATTTCCTTTATCTTTTTTTCTTTCAATTCCAGCCTTTTCAAAACAGTCACAAGATTTCCTGTGTTTATAAAAACCAGTGTGAGGTGTACAAGGAAGATGTCTGACCTTAAACATAGCTGCTTGTGGTTCTCCCAGTTCATAAAATGGGGGTTTCCCTGTAGCCATCTCAATTATAGTGCATCCCAAAGACCAGATGTCTGCAGCTTTCCCATAACCACGGGGCCCTTTGTCAATTATTTCTGGTGCCATATATTGAAGGGTACCTGTTTAAAACATATCCATCTTTGTTATTTAGGTGCATGAAAAATACAACTATCTACGTAAGACAAGCAAAATAAGAGGGCAGTGAATGATATCGGGAGAGTGAACAGAAGTACTTTATTGTTCAAAACAAGAATTAGCAGTTTCCAGATGCATTCGACATGAAACTTAAAATACTAATCAAAATATTACTTGTGTTAAAAGCATCTGATATCATGTACTAATGTGACAATATCTCTTTTCAATGTCCACAAAGATTATAGATTATACATACATACATATATATTTAACTCTGTTATATACGTAGATTAAGAGTAAAATAAGGAAGATTACTATGAATTGAGTAGTAGGAAATTGAGCATGCATTATGAACACTCGTTCTGAAGGGAATCACCCTGACAGCATTCCGCATTCTGTTCTATTTAGAACAGAAATTTAACAAGGAAAAGAATTAAAATAATGGCCATTTTTCATCTCGAGCAACCATTCAAATCCTGCAGTGGCACTACAGTAAATTCAAATTGAATTATCAAGCAGAAAGAGGATTAAGTTAATGACAGGCTTTGTACTAGATACCAGGATATACAACCCAGCAACAGAAAGAAAAAAAATGTTAGCCCTAGGTCAGCACAAGAAGTCATGTGCACAGAAGAGACACTCAAATATAACATAGGAAAGACAGTGCTCTTCTGTTGTAGAGGAATTGTGTCTCAAACCGAACTTTTAAAATCACATTTTCTCTGAACAGTGCACAGCTCATAATTAAGTATACCTTAAATGAGCATGTTCTAGCAGTGACCTTTCATATTGATCTTAAGTCAATGAAAGTTAAGTGGCTATGGAATCTGACCCTATGATCACAGTTGGAGCAAGGAAAGAATCACTTTTGGAAACATACCAGTGAAAGTTTCAGTACAAGGGTTGATTCCTGCAAGTCTCTTTGAAGTTCCAAAGTCTGAAATTTTTAACACTCCACTGTAAGTGTTGATAAGCACGTTATCACCCTGAGGAACAAAACAGTCAGAGCAATTATTTTTTTCTATTTGTCTCAAGACTTCTTGCATCACCTATTTCTAGAATGCACTCCTTTGTAAGCAACAATTATTTCCTCAGGCTCCTTAGCATATGATGAATGAGTAATCAATTGCAATCCTGCCTTACGTAATGCCATTATGAGAAACTTCATTGCAAAGTGAACCTCTCCATCTACAAGAATCCATTTAAATAGTACTATGACAAACATATTAAAAAAAAAAAAAAAAAAAAAAAAACCTTTAAAAGTCTAGATTCTCCTTGGAAAATAAGCTGCTGATATCCCCACTCACAGCCTTTGTCATTTCTGATATGTTTGCATGAAAGCTCAATCATATTATTGAAAACAGAAGCAAAAATACTTGCTTTCTCACATTTGATGCATCTCTGTCAGTTTTTCTAAACAAAACACTTTGCTTGTGCAGATTTGAATTACTACAGCTCACTTACCTAACCCATGGAATAACAGAGAAGGTCTGTGACAATGAATAGCTTTCAGGAAAAAGCTTTTAAATTACAGAACAAATAAATAGGTTATATTGTTACTCCACAAGGCTTAATCTCAGCAAATTCTCACCTTTATGTCTCGATGCACTATTTGATTATCATGGAGGTATTTTAATCCTTCGAGAATCTGCTTAGTGTAAAAGCCAATTGTCTGCTCATTATTTTTTAACGGTCCCCATTTTGATCGTAGGAGAGCAGAAAGACTGCCTATAATTTTGGAGAGAGAAAAACATGAGAGTAAACCCAAATTAAACCCTATGTTTTCCCCCAAAGGAAAACAAAGTAACAAGAAGCAATCCCAAAATAAGTGTAGGTACCTCTTCTATAACCAAAGGCCTCTCCTGGAAATACTTTCTTGCATCATCACCTGCCTCACTAATTAAAAAGAGAGTAAGTATCTCCACAGGTCTTGGCTGCAGCACAGAAATAAATACACTCTCGAGCAGGCAGACAGCAAACTGTGTAATGAACACACTCATCTCTCTCTTATGCCTGGGGAGAAGTTGCTCAAGAGGTATGTCATGAAAAGGCAAAAAGGGCTGGTGTTCACATGCACACATTTTACATTTGCAGAATCCACAGCTTCTCAAAAAGCCAAATCTAGTAAAAGAGGTTTTTATTATGTCTGGCTGCTGTATGTTCTTCCTTATCAAACAGAAGCAACAATCACTAGCCACAATCCTCTTGGTGTTCCACACTTGAAGGAGGCTCAGTTATCTAAGACTAACTACATAAAGTGCTCCTTAGTAGGATGCCTGCTGATCACCTGCCACAGCAATGATCTGAGCTGTATCTGAAGCACATCTCACCTAAACCCTGATCGAGAGGATTCAATTGCTTTGAAAACCCTTACAGGTTTTTTTTCCTCATTAATTCAAGAAAGAGATACTAAAGGACATTTCATGGAAATTTGGTTCACCTTACTGCAGTGTGATGGTTCTTTTACTTTTAAAATCTTAAGAAACAAACCAGGTACCAAGCCAGCCTCCACAACTTACCACCAGGCACCTGCTCCATGAATATCTTAATGAAACCATTCTCACTAAGAGACCCCAAGTACTGGACAATGTTCTTGTGTTTGAGATGCTTATGCAAAGCTATTTCTTCATGCAGAGGTTGAGAGTATCTAGAAATAAATTAAACAATTTATACAACACTGAACTTCAGGAAGAAAGCCTTGAGTTTAATGTAGCTGTTTAGGCCTGGGAAACATATTTACTCTGATGTACTATGAATACAATATTATCTGTGAAACACACTTGATGTTGGTGGCAATAATCACCTCAGAGTAAAAAAAGATAAAATAAAATAAAAATAATTCACTGTAGTTTTGTAAAGTCAGTTCCACTTGGAAAAAAAAATCTTGCTTAGACTCCTCAAAATATTTGTGGAAATTATTTATTCAAAAAGCCACACACAAACTTCAAGATACAGAAAGTGCAATGGGGATCACACATCTGGCCTTTACATGGTAACTTATAAATGAGGTGGGGTATTATACGTACAAAGTCACTGTGTTACCAAGTGTGGGCAAATCATTCAACGTTTGATTCTACTGTTAAGGAACTTTCTAACAAAACATGCACAAACAGCAAAAGAAAATGTCTTCATCAACAATTCAGGATCAAAGTTTAAAAGAATTCTGCCAACTATGAAATTCAAAAGTTCTTTTATAAGAACATGCTTATACACATAAAGAAGACGGGGTGCTTTCATAAGGCATTTGAGTGAGGCTCTGTTTTACAATATTTCTTTTGGAAATAAAAAAATGTTACAAGCCACATGTGCCAAAACCAGAAAGCAAATTCTCAGTTGTTGCAATCATAAACCATTCCACAATTTGGATATGTCTACTTAGAGAGGTAGGAAATATCATTTTGTACCACAATTTATTGGCAGCACTGTAGATGAGATACTTCTTGATCAGCAAACTGGTTCACTCAATTGCTTAATGAGAACACATGATGAACAAAATTTGGAACGAGACTCAGTTACTATACCTGCTATCTCTCTCGGGGATTTCTTTAATAGCAATTCTGACTTGATTGCTCAAATCTCGTCCTGCATACACAATGCCATAAGTTCCTTTTCCGAGAACGACTCGCTCGCCATTTTCATCATAGTCATAGTCATACTGAAAACAAAACAAACACTTGATACAGAGGGAACAAACAAAAATGATACAGAGGGATAAGATTTAATTAATCTGACTCTATGCACAACAAAGGCATCTAGCATACCAGTTGCTTTCTATGGACCATGGAGAAGTGGAAAAACACTTCAAGAAGTCAACTTGGATACCGTACCAATGCTTATATCTCTCTCCACTGAATTTATGGAAAACCTTGATTTCTAAGGCAGCCATTCCAGGTAAGTTCAAAAAGCTGAGCTGGTTGTTACCTGTTCTGTGTAGTTACGCTCATATCTTTTAATAGCACCTGCAGTTCTGCTGGCAGGCCATGAAAAGGCAACAAAAGACGACAGAGGGCACTCTGCACCCAGCTGAAAACTTCAGCTTCCACAGGCACAAAAAGCAAGGCAGGACACAGTTTATTCCAGATGCTATCCTGACCTGACCACATCTTTCAAAACCAACAAAACTAACCTGGCCAGGTCAGACAGAAAAGTATGCCAATGAAGGTTAGTCAGTATTGCAGTGCATAGTTACGTGGTTTCAGGTGAATTAAAATTTCAAAGAGTTTAAGGACAATCCAGAAATGGTCATTCGATTATCTCATCTGTCCTCTTGTGTAACACAGACATAATTTCACTTCCTTGCTCTCATGCTTAGTCCAGGAGCTTATGCTGAGATACAGAGAATCCGCTACTTGTTTTAGTAATGTTTGAACAGTTAATTACTCTCAGGGTGAAGTCATGCCTCTAATTCTAACTTATTTCTTTATTACATTATATTTTTCTTTACTAGAGTCTATTTAATATTCAATAGTTTTCCTTGTAAAGATACTTACACCCTGTACACATACGACCCTCTGCTTTTTTTCTTGCTAAAATAAACATATTAGGTACCCACAGTTTCTTATTTTGGGGTATTTTACTATTCCACAACTCTCTCTAGAGGGTTTCTGTTTATCCCATCTACAATTTCAGATGTATTATGAAAACACCAACATGAAAACTAGGACAGAGAGCTGGATTCATTATACAATACTGACTTTTTCAGTTAGTTTTGGTTGTCTCTAGAACTTTGGTACACAGTCTTAAATATTTTGCCCTGTTTCCTGCCACCTAAAAGACTCTAAACAGCAAGTACTGCCTTACACCTAATGGCCTTCTATTCACTTCTTAACTACGGGTATGATCACAGAGAAAAATCAAGGTGAGAATACAGGGAGTAACGGCATACATTTGCAAGCTGTAGCTTAGCTAACTGTGACAGCAGGAGCAGGGCATTTCTGGATGCATTCAAAGCCAGACTAGATTTGGCTCTGGGCAGACTGGTCTAGTAGTTGGAAACCCTGCCCAAGGTAGGGGGGTTGAAACTAGATGATCTTTCAGGTCCTTTTCAACCCAGGCCATTCTATGATTCCACGATTCTATGAGTCTAAGATTCAGTGTGCATTAGAGAGCTAAGGGAAGAATGACTGACTCCCAGCAGCACACCAACATGATCACCCAATTTGTTTTTGCAGTTCATTGCCATGTTTGCCTACACGTATTGTAACTAGCATGCACAAGCCTTCCCCTACCACAATTACATCCTTGTTTGTCGTGCAGATGTCCTGCCAATAACGTAATTGTACACAATTGCAATGATGCATGAAATAGACAACAACCTTTCAAATTTAAACAGATGTTAATATTGTCTGACTGTGACTACACCCTAAAGTAACTATAGCAAGAATCACTCCATAATAACGTGCAATTATTGAGAACTTGGGCTGAGTACTTCCTCAAGCAGGTATGATAACTTAAATACAAGTTGGTTATAAAACCTAGAAATGAGCATTATGACAAATCATTAACTTATAACCATTAGATGACAAAATTCTGTAAACTGTATTTTTGTCTGACTTCTTCCAGGGAAGGGATGGGTAATTTTATTCCCTTCAGTCAAACTACTAGAAACTCAAAATAGTTGAAATGATGCTTCAAAAATAAGCTAAAATAAATAACTACCTCTAGGGAGTCTCCATCACACTCTCCTTCCTCTGTAGACTTCCCTATTTCTTCAGTGATGCTGTTCACCATGTCAAAAAACCTTTTGAAAGCAATTAAAACAAAATTTAAAAAAATGCAACCACATACTCAAGACTGCATTGGGATATCGAGAATGCATCTCACTAAAGCGTTGAATGAACCAGAAGATTTTAGTAAGCAAAAATGGAGTGTAAAAGTTAGCTTGTCTGCAAAATAAATAAACAAGCTAACAAATAAATGGTACTACTATTACTTATGGCTTGTCCTCCTTTAAAAGCACACTTCTTACTTATCTTCCAAGTAATGACAAAATATGAATGGGATGAAAAACGGTTTTCAGATTAGAACTGATGAGAAGACAAGGTAGGGACTAATCTTTGAGGTAGTCATGTTCATTACCATGAAGTGACACAGCAATTTTCAGCAAAGTTGCAGCCTTTTAAAGTGCAAATATACAAGACACCTTCTCCAGGAATGCCTTCTGGACCAATTCAAGCCTTCAGAACTCAAGCTTACAGAGCAAAAGCACAGCTTAGAGCAGGTAAGAAGCCACTAACTTTGTGCAACAAACATTTGCCAACTTTGCTGGAGGGCTATTTATACTATCATACTTACGTAATCATGATAGTAATATACAGGACATCAAGGTTGTTTGTTTGTAATGAGAAAGAAAATTTTACGTACAGTAAAGCGAAAACCTTCATTCCTGGATCATTATTACCCCAAATAGTGCCACTGCAGAAAATCTACTTGTAAGTTTAGGCTGCTTTGTTCAACCAGGGACAACACATACTTGTAATAAGCCTTAATATGGCAAATAAAGAGAAGTAATACCCCAAGACTAGTTTAAAAAAAAAAGTTCTTAAGCATTTCTAATATTTGTCTTAATTTGTGCTTTGACCCTCCAAAGTTCGTGCATCTCTGGAGGAGTACTATGCTTTCACATAAAAGATGGTTTGAGCATCCTCACTTGTCACCAACTCCAACCAAAGTTCTGAAACAGTCCCTGCTGTACATGCAGACAGTGCATACCTCAGCACAGAGTGGTTTTTGAAATAACTGTGACACACCTTCTACAATGAACTTCCGTGCAGAAATAGATTTGAAAGTCATCAGAATTGTGCAGCACATACAGAAAACAGCACCGTTCTTCAAACTTCGAAATGCTGAAAGAACAGCCAAGCAGAACACGTTATTGGAAAAGTGCATTTGGGGTTCTGCCACCTATGTCAAATCATACAGACCAACACAAGTATTGTCAGAAAGCACCAGATAAAACATGAAAAGCCACAATCTTTCCTTACAATGATATCACATTCTTAAATCCTTCAACGTTCACATTCAGCTGTCTGCTGTCATTCATTTTGCCCCCTAGTTCATACACTGCACTCACAAAAGTAGGAACAAGAGTTCCACCCAGGCTGGATGGGACTTTGAGTAACCTGGCCTAGAGAGAGATGTCTCTGCCTATAGCACAGGGGTTGGAACTAGATGATCTTAGAGTTCTCTTCAAACCCAAACCATTCTATGTTTCTTTGATAAATTAACAGGATTGTTTCTATTGACATGAGACTTTTTTTCCCCCAGTACATTTAGGTAAATGCTGATCTCGAAGCCAAGATGAAAAATCACATCAGGATCACATTAGAAAGCTTTGAACTCAAATCACGAATTCTTTCCCCTTTAGAAATCAGTCACAGCTCACTCTTGAATGTGAAGATTTCTGATCGATTCCTCAGGAATTGGTAAATTGATAGTATAATGGAAAATATGTCTAAATTAGGTCAGCATCATAAATAAAATAGAAATGAGACAAATGGCTTTGCCAATCTTGCCCATCCCCTTCTTCACTTTTGCTTTTACCTGTTACAAATGGAAGTACAAATATAACGAAGAGATATGCATGCCATTTTCTTATGAATGCATAGATGCTTCAGCAGAAGAGCAGAAGAGGTACAGACTCTGGGACTCCGGCACAGTTGTCAATTTTCTACCTAATGTAGGCTGCAGCTTTTGCAAGATATTGCTAATTATTATTTTTTTCAAATATACATGTAATTATTGTGCTCCTTAAAGGTAATATTAACAATTATTTGAAACTAGAACAAATTAAGACAGCATATTATCATTCTCAATATACAATACAAAAGCCATGTTGCTAATGAAATCAACCTATTTTTAGTCAGATCAAGAAATCTAGTGTGGTTTTAATTTATTTATTTATGCAAAATAAAGCAGAACGTTATTCTATACTGTGCCAAAGATTTTTTTCTTAGATGTCAGGAAATATTTGTAATTTTCAAGATTTAATACCTCTGTGGTTGCTTGACCGTTGATTCTCTTTTATGACTCCCCCACTTTATGTCCCTTGCAAGAGCTTTTGATAAAGAAACTGCTCTTCAGACAAATTGGAGACATGCATTTCATAAAGCTACTTATGACAAGACAAATTGATCACTACTTCGGTATAGTCACTTTAGGTGTTGTCACTCAGCTATTTTTGTCAAGAAAAATCCCTGTGTGCTAAGTGATGCACACTTCTGGAAAGACAGTCATCCTCCCTGGCTTAATTTACCAAATTTTTCAAGAATATACACAAACTCTACAGATATGGAGTTATGCATGTTAATATTACTGATTTATCAGAAGTTCCAGGAGAATGGAAACATTTTACTAACCCAACATGTACAAAAGCCACTTAAGACAGTACTGAATAAATGAGTAAGAACATAGCATGTACACTAAGGTCTGGTAAATTCATGCAGGTATAAGGCTTTTTATATTGAATATTTATAGAAGTTCATATGCATTGTTTTCCTCCCTGAAAAAAAGTTGTTAATATGAAGAAAGGAAGACAAAACACAAAGGTATAAAAACAAAATGGATAAATTTTCTCAGGAAACATCTCATTTTCAGAGTTATTGAGCGTGTCTAACACTCACCAACTTCAATGACAGCAGAATTGGAGCTGAAATTGCAAGTTTCAAAAGACAAGCAGGGAAACACAATGCAACATGGCCTTGTGCCCAAATCACATGTATACAGAACTCCCATTAGCTGATGACAAATACTGCAAATCCTGTAACTACTGCTTCCTGACAATTCTAGATGAAGTAACAGATAAAACAAGCATTGGCAGAAACCACAGAAATGCAGCTTCATGGATTTCTGTTTTCCAGAAATGAGGAAAGAGACACCTTCCACTCTAACAACTAAGTAGCCTGACAAGATTCTGAGTTCAGTGAAGTGAGGATGGAAAATTAACATCCTTGTTAATTCTTAAACTATGGAAAAAAAAAAGGTCACTGTGTTTCTAATGCAACGTCTATCATCATGATCCCTGAGGCACTCTCCCGTGGAAACAACACAAGTAGCAGATATTTCACAGTTCAGGGCTTGTCCTGAATATCAAGGAGTTTCCAAGTTGTAGTTCATCTACCAGCTTCACCCTGCAACTTAGGTTTTCATTTTTAAACATGAAAAATAGATGGCATCTTCTTGTTTATGTGACAAATACTAGGGAGTTTTCTTGATAACTGGAAAAAGCGATGCAAAGCACCGTGGGGAAGTAGCTGGGGTCCAAAAGCTCTGATGAAGCCTTCAAGGATTAACAGTACTTCTTGGCCCAGTTCAATAATAAACACTTGCATTTGAGGCCAAGAAGGCAAAAAAATGAAAGCAGAGTTATTCATGTTAGAACACAAATTCTAATCAGTGACAGTTTAAATTCTTATTATTATCATTATTTTTTAAGATAAACCCAGACACAATGATTTCCTGCAGATAGAGTGCAGTTCAACACTATGTTCAAGTTCCTTTGAAACTCCTGAGCACTAAACTCCATTACTCATGAAATGTGATGCTGATTGCACTGGTTGATTAAGAGCACACAGAATAGGCGATCTCTCAATTATTTACTTGAAGTATTTACTTAAAAAATTAGTCATTTCACTGCCAGGTACCTCTTGGCAGCAGGGCTGAAGAGACAGTAAATATTTTGAAGGGTTGAGAGAGCTTTCGGAGCATGTACAAAGACTCTTACATTAACACTGTGCTGCTAAAGTTGGTTCTTAGTCCAGAAAGGCAAAAAATCCTCATGGGGCAGGGAATTTCCCTTCCAAGACAGCTTTACATCTAGGGCTTAAAAGAAGTAAAAAAAATATATATTCAGGATACAAAAATAAATTAGAAGCAGATCTGGGTCTGAAGGATGTTTCACCCACAAAAATATCCACCTTGATAAAGCCAGGAAGAAAATCATAAAAATTCTGAAAAAGACAACAACCAGAAAACTGCATGTCTGAAAAATAGATTTACTTGGTTTTACAACTGCGTAAGATGAAAGATTTCCCCCTTCAGGTCCTCATAGAGGCAGCCACTGAGTCTTCTAAGAATTCACTCTTGGCTCGATTGACTCACTTTACAGTTTTGCAAGGGCAGAAGAACAGATTGCAGACAAATTAAATGACTATTGACAGCTTAAATAACGAATAAGGGAGAGTACACCAAAACAACACCAACCACAGCAGAGTTTAATAAAGCCAAAAAATATATCAAAATTGGGCAATAAATAAATACATTCTTTTTTTAGAAGCACACAAAAACATGCCGTAACCAAAACCCAAACCACACCGAACTACGCGTATCGTTGCAATTTTGTCTTAAAATAAACTGAATCCCACAGGATTAAATTTCTGTGTCTATTGATAGTTTGTTTTTTTAAGTTAGTTGTTGGAAGGAAAAAGAATCATCCATCTGTGCAAAAATGTACTGCAGACATAGCAACAGCTTTGTGTGTATGGAACAGTTATTCTTAGAACAGAGCAGTGACTATTTTGAAGAATATAAGATTTCTGGCCTTTTTAAAATTACGCTAAATGCAAACTCCAAAATGGAAAGCCACAGGAAGCCCAAGTATAGACAGATCCTAGAAAAAATAAACTAGACTAAGGTGACGATCTGATCTAAAGAGATCACAGAAGCAGAACACTACTCTCTTAGTATTGGCAGATACAAATCGCAAGGCTGGACCCTGTGAGACAGAAGTGAATACTACATTCAGTCTGGGCTCACTTCATGATCTATCCACCACTCTGCCACACTCTGTCATCGCTGCAGTGACAGTCTGCCCTTCCTATTGGCCTACTCTGAAACAGTTTTGCTGCCATACCTACAAGCAAACGCACAAAAGAGAAAACCACACACATCCACACCAAAACCCAACAAGAGATGAGCGATCAGGATACTTCAAGACACACTAACCTGTCCCCCACCCGCAAAACTTTTTTGATTCCTCATATCCTTCCTGCTTGCTTCTGTATTACTTCCTGGCTTATATATTGTAGTGGTCAAGCACCCGTTTCAAGGACTGCCTTCCTTGAGTTGTTTCCCAGTACGTCAGAATCTCAGTGCATGACTGCATCTCACGGATGTGATACAACTCAAGCAAGATGACACGAAAAGTTAACAGTTATTGCAATTCAACCTCAGTTAGCATAAAGCGGTAACAAACTCTGAGAAAGCAGCAGTTCATAAATCTAAGGGATTATATTCTCTAGTTTTTACAAAATGAACTTTGCAGGTGGTCATTTTTGAATCCAGAGTAAGACTTCTGGGGTGTCACACAAAGCAGGGCACCTCCAGAAGTACTTGCAATATTCAGCTCCAATATTCTGTCTGTTACTCACCAAGTTTCACAGAATTAGCTCAACATGATACTCAATTACTCTTTTCATTTCCAAGCATGAAGGGCAAACAACTTACCTTACACCCCTGATGGACGCAGCACTGAAGTTCCATTCATGGATACCTTTCTGTAACACAAGAAAAAACAAAGTTAAATGAAACCCTCTTCCTTTATGAAAACAAAGAGCCAGTAGGCTTATCTTCTCACCTGTAACTCAAGGGACCAAAAGAGAAACATTTAGATTATAACAGCCTACTACCTTTCAACAGTTATTCTTCAGGGCATTTTTTTTCACCTAAAAAGCAAGAAAAGTTCTATAAAGAAGGTTTGGCTGGTTTGTTCCTTCACTGTTTATTCTGCAAACACAACATATTATTTTAGAAATAAAGTAAACCAGCAGATCAGAAGGGTGTGCCCATATAGTCTGTCCTGGGTGCTGAACTCAGCTTCGTGTGCAACTTTCCAGAAAGAGAAGGGAAAAAAAAATCCACCTCTGTGAATGACAAGAGCTCATTCTAGACATTCAGCAGCCTCTGTGTACAGGAATAATCGGCTGAGAGCACTACAAAGCAGGAAGTCTGACCGATGCTGGAGAGTAAAATGGGAAATTCTCAAAATGGAGGTGCAATTGCTAAAGGAAGGGGCAGATCTAAAGGCCAGCTGTCCAAAGAAACAAAACGGAGACCATTTCCCTAGGAATCCAGAAGAGAGAATTAAGAATGTACTAAAATCCTTAAGAGCTGCTGAAGTAGTAAACAAGACTGAAAGTCATCCTACAAAAACTCCTAAGGCCAAGCCTCATTTATTTTCTGATCTTTTACTTGTTGATCTGTCACACATGGCAGAACTAAGGTCTCTCAGCAGATAGTCACGTTGATCTGTGCTTAAGTTCTAATAAAGCTTTACTGTCCGAATCAGAAGTCCTTCATATCTTTGATTAAAACATTCACCTTTCAGGAAAACATGGAACTATATCAGCTGGAAGTGCTGGCAACCTTAGGACCCAACCCAATGAGCAACATATTTGAAGAAATTGGTTTCCAGAACTGAACTGCATTGAGCATTGTAGTCACCTGGGCAATAAAAAGGTATGCAAACATTTCCAGCCAAAAGGCAATTTATAGCATAAGGGCACAGTGTCAAACACAGACATAATCAAGTATATCCCAGAAGAAGCATTGCGTATACCATACATATATATCACATTTTAGGAATGATAAAGAATAAACACACTACCAAAATAGTTGTACAATATGCAAGAAATGAGAGAGGAAATAAACTCTCAGCTACAGCAGTTCTGTAAGGCTTACCAGATCAGTCGTCTTTATCTCTGTAATTCTTTCCTTCCTGCTCAAATTTCATTAAAGAGATTGCAAGGCTAATACAAAATGCCGAACATAACATACTAATAAATACATGCAAAGTTCACATTGCTCTAACTGTAAAGCACAAAGCAGTAACTACAGTAACCTTTCAATTTGAAATGAACCAGTACTAGTATGAAGTGCCTGTGGAAGTACTATTCAGGTTGCCTGGTTCTCCTGTATGAACAAAGATCCCCAGCTAAATCCCTCTGCTAACAAGGAGGGTGTATCTGTATTCTTTTATGCTTTACACTGTATATGAGCTCTGCTACTTCTCAATTTTCCATGTCTGGAAACTCTTTTTCCAGAGTTTTGCTACTGATATTTGCCTAATTCCCAGCACTGGGAATAACATAATATCTAAATGATCTAAAACAAACATCCTGCAAGTAGAAATGTACAAGAAACATAGCAAGAAGCAAAGTATTGTGGGCTTTATGTATAATCAACAGGCAACTGATTTCTCAGAGATTCATATATCTTTCATTTACCAAATGATGTTTTCAGGCAATGAAATAATATAAAAGTTATGTCCCTCAAAGATCTTGCCAAGTTTTGAATACATCAGAGTAAACATATCAGGCACGCTATCCAAATTCAGCATGTGTTCTTGGGTTAGGCAAAAAAAACCCACCAACCACCCAAAACAAAACTCAAAATGGTTTCAGAAGCCAACACGGAACAGAGACAGGCTGTTCTATTTCAAACTTGCTAACAGCACTGCTGCATTCCTCTAACCCTATGTGGAAGGGACTGCTAAAATTAGAGAACTGCAGGGCAAAGGTAAAGCATATTCCACAAAACATAATGCCATCTGATTTCTATATGCATTTGTCTATGTAAAACGTGGCATTATTAAAGACAGAAATAATAAAGTATATTGCTAAAAAAAAAAAAACAGACAAAAAAGAAAGGCTCTGTTATTTATGCTGGTATTCTTCTATTCATTACAGAATTGCCAGCTGCAGGCTCAAACAAGTTACATTTTGTATTTGAAGCAGAATTTCAGCTTCTATGCGCATGAAGGAAAGTTTATATGCTTGGTAACTCACAATTCTTATTCTTAAAGCAATAGTTTCATTTTTAAAATTAAAATTTCTTCTTTTATTTTTAAGAACTGAAATCTGAACCATAAGCTGCTCTAACTCAAACAGACCTATGCTGGGTAGATTAAATTCATATAGCTGAATCCATTTCCAAACCCAGCTGTCTCTTCCATCCTTGTAGCTGGGACAGCTGGCCTTTGTTAATCAGCTCCTACAGGGCCTGTCATCAGTCTAGTAAGTTCCAAAGAAAGGCCTTCTTCACTGCAGTGGGCTGAAATACATTTATTTACTTCAAAAAGTCTCTCAGCAGAGACAAACGCCGCACTGCTTATATCCACCACCTACATTGTATCTTCAAGCTTTTCTTGTACCTTTTCTGCGTTTGAAGTTTCTGATGGATTCTGATGATTTTTGACAAAAATTTCAACAACAGATTATGAGTGTACAGCTGAACTTCTAACCAACAAATTGCCCACTGCATTCTTTTAATGGATGTTATGGCTTGTAGGGCAGAGATGCCTGCTTTGCATACCCATCAGCTCCTAACATACTGTATAAGCTCACTACAGTAAGGCCAGAGCAGAAGAACCAGTGAGTGCATCAAAAACTGTCCTTATCTATTGTCACTGATCATCAGTAGTGCAGCAAATGTAGGAAAACAGTGATGCACAGAAAATACAGATGTGCTGCCAAAATCTGGAGGGGGTCAGGGGAGGGAAAGTATTACATGCTAGAATAGAATATCAGGGGGGAAAAAAAAAAAAGGAATAACAAATTTTCAAAAAAATAGACAACAGAAACAAAACTGTAAAGTACCAGTTGCACTCCAGAAAACCAAAATACTTTTCTGCTGAACAGATACAGACTGAATACAACCAGATCCTTCTCCCAGTCATAGGATGATTACGCAGTCAAGTGACACAGCCATGGGAAAAAGCTACTGCTGAAAGCATTAAGCAGAACATCCCTGTAGCTACAAGGAGCACTAACAAGCTATCAAATAGCTTTTTAGGAATATGAGTACATATGATCAAGTAAGTTTAACTCAAACTGGAATGCAAGCAGTGAGATGCCACATGCAGCCAGTACAGCAATCCTACTTGTTTTGCCTAAGGAAAACACTAAGATTCTCAAAGATACTATCAGGTAAATGGCAAGGAATCATTTAGCATAAGTACAGTGTTAGCAAAAGAAGATGTGAGTATGAACTGGCTACAAATTCATAGCGAAAGCTCAAAGACCTAAAGTAGTATACTGCTGCTTCACCAGTGGTATTCCACTGCAGGCTTTAGTAGAGGTACAGTGACACACCTAAAACACTTTCCAACATGAAGAGTCATTTGTGAAAGCTAAACTAGTATTCAGACAAAGCTTTATACTATTCAAAAACAGTATATTAAGGGATTCTTCAACAAAGAGGAACATGATTCAATAGCCCAAACATAGGACTAGAAAATCCCGTGTTCCCTCTGATACTGTACAAAAAACTCTAAACAGAATATAATACGTTTGGATATGAACTCTACACACAAAAAGCCCACTATATCTACAAACACAAACACGTGTATACAACTAGTTTCTGAAGCAACTCAATTCTAAATACAAAAGTACTTTCAGAACACATATTTTACAACAGCAAGATTTACTCTGTCGTACTGACACAAATCAATATTTACGTGGTTAACTCTGTTTTTTCTTTGGAAATTGCATAAATTTATCTTCTAACTTTATTTTCACAGTCTGAACCTATCTGCAAAAATATAGGTCAGAATAAACCACAGATGAACAGAAACTCATTGTTCTAAACAAACATTTCAGTTTGTTCCCAAAATACTATTTCAGCCACTGCTCAGTTATGTTCCTTCATGAACTTTTAACAAAAATTCTAATTAATGCTGCCTCTTGTAGTCTGCATAGAAAAAAAATGCTTCTCTCTTAAAAGCACAAGTAGAAAAGCTGAATGATGGATCACCTAGCAAATAGGCCCTTTGCTGTCCTATCCTGCAAGGATGCTGCCACAGAAGAATGAGCAGTGCTACTTCTTAGAAAACACACCACCTTCAGTGTTCTGTTTCCAGCTGATTTGGTCTCTCTTAATTTTTCATATAACCCTCCCATGTTTCCACGCTCCCTTCCTTCTCTAAGGTCTTTAAAATGTGCTCCCTGTCTTCACTCTTACCAAGATTTTTCTTCCTAAGCATCCCAGAACACAATCACAGAATCACAAAACTGTAGGGGTTGGAAGGGACCTTTAGAGATCACTGTGTCCAACTCCCATGAATGGTGATAACCATTCAATGCTTTCCTCTCCTCTTGCATCTCTGGAATTTCTCAACTTCTTTCCAAATACGTAAGGCTTCCTCACACTTCAACTTCAATTCTTCTCAGCTTTTCCATTTGCAGTAGTACCTCCTGAGTCTTACGCCAAAAAGATTCTTTGCCTCTTGATTTATTTCACTGCCATTTTAGGACAAACCAGCCTCTAATACATTCATATTAGAAGAGTATTTTACCACAGCTGACAAGCAATACTGTGAGTACAGGAAGAAGAAAGTTTTGTGTACATACACATTCTGTGACATCATTTGTACAATGACACAGTATTGCACGTTATTTACAAAGTCTCAAGCAACAGATTTGTTCATATTAAAAACAATCTGGAAGAAGCTGCACGTTGTTTTTAAATGTGGTGGATGTGGAAGATCCATTAAGTAACACGACAAATTCTAAAGAAAAAATTAAGAATGATCTGTTTAAAACAAAAAAACACATAACAATGTGTGGGCAAAGCATCTTCACATATGCTAAAAAACACACCCTCTTCTTCACAGAATCTGACATTAGATACAACTGCTTGCATGTTATATGCCCTATAAGCCTACATGCACTTTTAAATTGTGAAAGAAGTTACAACTACAGAAAACATCATAGTACCTTGTCATCAGGCAGCACGTGCCAGATAGATACAGTCTTCTCCTCAGCTTCGCTGTTGATGGAGAGATACGAGGGCTGATAGATTTTGGTTGGTTCCAAGATTAAAACCTTGTAGGAAAAAAAAAAATCTTAAGAGTTAGTAAAAAAATAAGTAAAACATAGGAAATCTGTACTAAAAATCTATTAAAACTTTATCTGTAGTCATATCATAGCAGGAAAAAAAATAAACAGGATGAACAATAAGAGTTTTAGTTACTGGTCTAGTTTACTGTGGCTCAGTAACTTAAGATAAAGAAAAACATCAGTTTTCTTTTTTTTTTTTAATTATATATCACTTGATTGTATATATCTTAAATTCCAAATAATTGCTCTGACACCTATCACATTTTGAAATCCCTCTATCACAAGTTCTCCTTTTACAGTGCTATTTGAGAATGTCCATATCCAATGTAGACAGGATTCAGGGTGTAACTTAATTATCTTTTACAAAAGTGCATTTGGCTAAAAGAGAAAAAACATATCAACCTAGAATTAGAATGACCTACTTCTGATTTAGACCACTGCGAACCACAGCAGCCAGATTAAATGATTTCTGTCTCAAAAGCAAGGTGCACTGCTACAAAAAGTTTACAGAAAGTTTCCTGGTACAAATACAAATTAAAAACAAAACAAAAAAAAACAAAAAACAAAACAAAACAAAAAAAGAACAAAACAAAAACCTAGAATCTTCATGTAAAAGAGATGGGATGCAATGCAGTATAAGATTTGGACTGAATATAGCTACTGAGTAGATGAAGCCAACTTGCTACTTCAATAATGTTCTGCCAGAACTATTTCCAAGTCTCCACCACTTAAAGGCCAACAAAGCTCAGCTTTTTGAAGGAGTATGTTTTCTCATTAAAGCTCCTTATGCATTTATTATAGATTTTCAGTGGTTAAAAAAAATCCCTAATCTTTAGTGCCTGCATAGAAGATCTCTCACATTCTGAAGAATGGGAAACATTGCTATTCATTCAAGAAAAAAGCTACCTTTCACCAAACTAATTTTTAGAGTTTAAAGAATTACTTTAGAAAGTAATGACTGGTCTACATCTATGTTTTAAAAAGAAAGACCATAAAATCAAACAGCTAGGGCAGAAAGTCTGGGAAAGACTAATCAGTCACATTTTAGTCAAGGCAACTCCTACAGAGTCAGTGTGCACATGGACACATGACAGAAATGCAAGGCTGAAGTCTGAAAAGTATCACGGCATTTAACTGGGTGTCCAAATGTGTCCCCCTGCATCTTCAGACACTTACAAGTTGTTAAAATCTGGTTTAGACCATTTCACGAACTGGTGCCTTATCCTCAGTTATCTCGAAGTTACCCACAAGATGCATCACTTCTTCCCTTAATTGCTGCAAAGAGGATCATGACACTGAGGCCAGCAGCTAGGAAACCAAGTGATAGCTCAGCAACTACCAATTACCAGTGAAGTCCTTAAGTTCAAGCTCTGAGAACTTCTACAAACAGCTTGTTATAGATGTTATTTGTAAGTGCAAAGACTACTATCTTTCATTTCGTTGACTTGTTGCACCATGAGATTTCACTTTCAAATAGGCACAAATAAAACCTTTTTATTAGGAGAATCACATATGTCTGTCTGCAACACCACTACAATTTCCTGCCTCAGTCTGTTGCTGTTCAACACTACCATCTCCCTTATTGTTTATTATCCCATTTACAGCCTGATGTCAGAAGAACTGCACAAAACAAGCATGCCCTTGAAGTACTGGGAGGTTAACAGTGACTACTACTTAAAACAAAAAGATGTATTTGCCAATGGTTAGCTAAAAGGAATACCCAAGACATTATTTCTCCTACATATATCACCAATATACAGAGGCAACAAAGAACAGCATGTTTTACTACACCAGGGTATGTTGTAAAAGTCTTTCAGCAAAGTATTCATGAAAGAAACCATAAAAGTATACCCAAGTTATAGTGCAGTGTTGTTGAAATATATTAACAGCTGGGAAAAAAGAAAAAAAAAGATTTCTTGCTGCTTGGTCTGATTTCTAAGCTCTAACAGAGCACATACTTAATAGGCAGCAGGCTATGTAAAAAGTCTGTTAAGTCAGAGAGACTGAAATTAAATGTCTTTTCTTCAGAACATAACTTAGTATAGTATTACGTGGAATACACTGCAAAATTCTGCTTTAGAAGTATATTCATTGGTAGCAAGCACTAAATAATAAAATAATATCCTGACTTTTTTACAGCATTTTATTGGAACAGATTGTGCAATTCCATTGTAGCCATGTGAAATCAATTAAAACCAGTTTAGTATGCAGGCCAAATGCATTTCTTCTGGACAAGCAATTTTTTTGTCTGGGAACCTACAAACAAGCAGTGTTTTGTCTTCATTTCCTGCATGTCACAATTAAAAACGTTATAAAAACCAACAAGCAAACACTTACTGGAAATCTAACTACAGACACATCTGTCTTTGTGGCTTCAACAAGGAAGTCCATCCAGAAATCCACGAGTTCCTGTTTGGCTGTATGTTGGTCAGGATTCAGTTTTTTAAAATGCTGATATATCAAAATAGTCTCTACAATAGACTTCAGGTACCTGTGATCAATAATACAGTATGTAAATAACAATGTCTATACCTTTAATTCCAACCGAAGCACCCACCACTGCAATGCTAAGGTAGTCAGTAAGATTCTGGTTCTCCAGGATTGCTTTCAACAACAGCAGTTCCTCATTTTGTGCTGGAAATGTTGCAGCTATGTTATCAGTCTGAGATCTGGGACAATCCTTCCTGCATATATGCCTGATCACATATGCTGCCTGCTATTCTAAACCATGAAAGCTTCTTGAAATATCTTTGTTTATAGGCTAGCTATATGCAAAAAGAAATAATGCTAACTCAGAGGGCATTTTGAGAGTGGTTCTACAGCTATACATTGCCCAACCCTCCCTCTTCGGTTGAGTGGATATTCTGCACGAAATACTGTATCTACCTTGCACCAGAAGGCTCTGCTGCTGAACAGCAGGCAACAGGCTGAGAAGGAATTGCTCACAGGAGAAATCATTCCTGAAGCACAAACAAACATGCTGTATTTTCAGAGTTTAATCCGCAGACTTAAACCCCAAAGCACTGGATACATAAAACCCTGACAAACAGGCATTCATAAACTCAAGCAAACTACCAGGAGACTCCCATGGAGTGCTATCCAGCTCCTCATGTAGTTTAAAAAAAATGTTGCATATAAATACATTGTAAACAGCTTTTATAAGAAAATTGGTATGAAAAACAACGTTGTCCATTTCAACAGTGCTTTCTCAATATGTAAGTTTGTAAGTTCAGCATTTCCATATTTTAGCACACCTGCACTCACTTCTGACCATCTTTTGGAGACAGACTTTAGTTCCTTCATAAAAAAGACAAAAAAACACAGGCAGCCTTGGTTAGCAGAGTGAAAACTTAGGTCAAAAAAGAGTCTCAGATCTCCTTTGCCAAAATGGCCTAGATCTTGATGAGTGGACAACTGGTCCCTACTTCCTGTCTGCATCTGAAGAATACGTTGAATCTAACTCTAGACTTATAACCTTTCCATTAAATGGACTTCAATCTGCATTCTTCTCAATCACAAACAGATGCAACTTGTACAGATTGCTCATTTATATTCAAGTTCATAAAATAGTTGGCACATGCAATAACCACCACAGTATTCCAAGGTGTATCTATGCTCCTCTAGCCAAGCTGTTGCACTCCTAGGAACACTTGGGCAGTTATGACTAAATCCACATGCTCCTACCACTTCAAATAACTGAAGAAGTACAGTGCCTACAAAAGCAACTTCTCCTCCCTTACCCTCAGAAGAGGATGAGGTCAATGGTAAATCTGCTCTTCTCAGCCCAGTAAAAAAGTCATAACATATAACCATGAATAAAGGCAGAAGGGGAAGATACCTCCATCAAAGTATTAGTACAGTGAAGCAATACACAGACTAGCAAAATCTGTTAGCAAAATACAGTGTTTTACAAGACAAACATACCCCATATTTCTTATCACCTTACCATGCCGGTGCCTTTAGCTTAAATAGCTTTTCTGAAGCCTGGATCACTCTTACATGGTCATTAGCCAACATACTGGCTGCCAAGAAAGATCCCACTTCCCAATAGCTCTGCAGTTTCTCCAAGCTCCCCTTTTTACCAAGCAGGCTGCTGATCTTTACCCCTGTAGTAGAAAGAATAATAGGTCACAGGAACACATCAATGTCAGATAATTTCCCTGCTTTGAAATCTATTCATTGCTTAAGTTACTTTATCCTTCCCATTTCAATGAAATAAGATTCAAGAAAATGATACTTACCAGTTAATGTTAAATGCCTTCCATACACCCTAGGTTGTAGCAGACTTTCTTTCCCTCCCCCTCTTCCTAAAGACTTCTCAAGAAAGGAACTTTAAGACATCGCTGTCAGGACAAGGCCACAGTCAGATTACCTATATTCTTGCATGGACCTCATCTGTAAAGGTACACTGGGGCCTTAGGCTATACAACATAGCTGTAAAAACTTAACAGATGCTGAATAAGGCACCTATTATGTTTTTTTCTGCCTTTTTGTTGTTCTTTGTTTTTTTTTTTGAGACTTACAAGCCCCAAGCCCCAGACTTACCTTTATAGACAAGGTCCCATGCAGAAGGAACTGATGATCCACTGGCCTTCTTCCAGCAGTGATGTTCATTAATTTGCCGCAAGTCCTACCCCAATGAAAGACATCTATTAATATTCGTAAGCCCCTCAGCAACTCAAGTCTATGGAGAGCCTCAGGCCTCATTTTGACTTGCTAAGTTTTCTGAAAACTACAAGTCTCCCCGTGGCCTTCAGGGTGAATTTTAGTTCACAACAACTACTGCAACTATTGCATATTTATAGCTAACACAGCCCTGCAAATGAAATATTTTCCAGCCTACAGGACAAGCCTTATCATCACAGTAGCCTTCTGTTCACTTTCCCCATACTACTCCACCACGGCAGTTTCCCTCCCATATTGCCTTCTGTCATCCGTGATAGCAAAGCTTTCTATTCACATGAAGTTTCAATGGAACTGTTGATTTATTTTTTTTTCCTTAACCTTCATTAAACAGCTAGCAGACTGAACTTCATTCTGAACGCAGCAATAAATCTTATCAAAACAGATATTATTATATTACATAAATTTCCATATTGTTTTGCTGTGTTGTTTACACTTCTATGTTCTAAACACTAGACAAACAATGGGTATAGTTTTGCACTTAAAATACAAATGTTGTATAGTCTGTTTCATATCTGTATTTCACTTTGTGCTCTTGCTAACAAGTTGTCATGCTGGAGTAACATACAGAATAAAGTAACACTTAAATGTAAGTAAAAGCATTAGCTGTCTGCTTCTTAGAGAAAAGTTTCTTTATTCTTGAAGAGAAAACATGCAATTTTAAGATTGCAGCCTCCTTTTATTATTTCTCTAGCTTATTTTGATCTCATTATCCTTAAAAGTTTTTAGAAAGTATTAGAACAACCAGGTGAAGACAAGACATTCTCTTTGTTTGCAATAAATCTGGCATTCGCAAAAACAACAAAGCATCAGCTAAGCTCCAGAACATTTTATCAAAAACATTTTGCCTTAAAAAAAGAAGTGGGCACAAATACAGAAACCATTACTGTCAGAATGGTCATTAATGCCAGGAATACACCCACAGCTGGAAAGAAAATAATATTCAATAACAAGATATTGCCAGTTAAATATTACTTTGAAAGCTTTATAAATAAACTGCTTTCCTTGCTCAAATATTGACAGAACAATTTGTATTATTGGATCTTTCGTGTACTGGAGTTGCACAGCTTGCAGAGATCATTACTGCCAATGCAAAGCACTGTGTTTATGTTTTTGTCTCAAAGTTCTGTGATTTTGTACAGTTAAAACAATACTGCAAAGAAAATACAATGAGTACTTCAATTAATGCTTCACTTCATCATTTCATGTGAACTATTATTCTGACAAGTACAGGCAGGAACTCTCAGAAGGCAAACTTTGATCTGATGTGAATGGGTAAAAAGTTTCTTGGTTACTGGAGTTATTACTTTATTCCCAATGTAATCAGATATGCACCTTCTAATTAGAGCTTCACACACTCTCTGAAGTGCTGTTAAGGACTGTATCTTTCCTTAGCTTTCCTAACCTACCAATATTATTTCCATACAACCTGGACTGAAATTCAGCCAGCTTCACCTCTCTCCTTATCTACCAGGAAACAGACTTTCTTTAACATCTATACGTTGTAATAACACTACAGGAGGATGCCAAGCTAAAAGCACTACTAAGCAAATCTAAGTGCTGTTAATGAATGGTCTTATACACAGATAAATACGAAAAGGTGACATCAAAAGAATGACATAAGCATAAGAGATCTTTGGGACAGGAAAAAAAAAAAAGTATGTTTCCTTGCAACCTCTGAATTCCCTAATTTTTAGTCAAAATCATTAACATCAGTCCAAGATAACAGAAATACTAATTTGTCCTCAGAATCTAGCACAATTCAAGTCAGCTGACAAACCTCATCATATTAACATGAACCACAGTTTTATCACCAATTACCATTGACCAATACGTGAGGTCTATATGGTAACTATATTTGAAATAATCTTTCCAAGTATTTTAACAATATTTCTTATAATAAAATAGAATCTAGTAGATGCCTTCCACTATCTAAAGGTTGCCTACAAGGGGATCAAACTGGAGAGGGACTCTTTATCAGATGGTGTAATGACACTGTAATGACAGGACAAGGAGTAACAGTTTTGAACTAAAAGAAGGTAAATTTAGATTAAATATAAGGAAGAAATACTTTACTATGAAAGAGGAAGGAGGCCTAGGGGAAGGTGTCTCTACCCACGATAGGTAGACTGGAGGCAGATGATATTTAAGGTCTCATCCAACTCAACAACTCTATGATCACAGAAGGCACTGTCTTTAAATGGTTCTCAACAGACATCAATTAAATATTTACATAAGAAAGACTGGCACACCAACAGCTTCTGGATAAAACAAAAGTTACTTTATCTCATCCTCAAAACAAAACAAAAAAACCACACACAAAAAACTAAACATCCAAAACTAAATAAATCGTTACCCTTCAATCAAACACAGCTACTGAATATTACTCCTCTAAGTAACTCATCAGCCATGGATGGAACCTTAAGTCGGAAGGAATCTTAATTTCTGTACTGTTCTCCACCCAAACAGTACAGCAATCACTGCACAAACTCACAGGAAGACACCAAACATCTGATCCCTACAAATAATATTCAGATTTCATCAGTATAATCAGTTCATCCAAATCCAGTCGGCCATAGCCTGAGTGCAATTGAAGTTTCTTTAGAATTGGAGGATTCAATTTAAACTACACAATAAACATAGCTCAGATTCACTAAACTATCCTTAATTTAAAACTATGCCAGCTGAATGAATATTTCCAAAAGCCTCATAGGAAGCAAGATGTGCATGCATATGTTTTTTTTTGTTTGTTTGTTTTTTAACCACCTATGCTGCCACAAGAATTAAAATTTCAGCGTAGAAGATGAAAGCATTCTATTCAACCCAAAAAGAAAAATTTTGTCCACATACATAAAGGCAAACACAGTAGTTGGGGCCTATCACATCCAAATAATCACCTTCCTTAATTTCAGAAAATTTCAATTCTACTCCTATTATCCACATGAAAGTAATCATCTCTGAGCTTCAAGCTCAAAAAAAAATTTCTTTATCTAGAAAATTATTTTCACAGATACTCCATACACCTTATTTTTAAACTAGTGCAGAGGCTCATTAAAGATATTCTTTGGAGTAAAGAACAATGCTTCTTTCTCCTCAGGAGACCAAAAGGGGAAAAAAAAAAAGAAAAAAAAAGAAAAAAAAAAGGATTTGCAGTAAGTCAAGAATTACACAAACCTGTGGAGAAAAATGCCAGTTACAAAGTATACGTTAGCAACTATTACAACATTCAGTCATCTCCTTTTTGTGGCTTCCCTTAAAGAATTCTCTGGCTAATTTTGACTTTGCCTTCTCTTCAAATACAGCAAAACCACAAATCAAATCATAAAGTGGATCACTTAATACAAAGCTTTAAAACACCTCAAAAACAGCATCTGAAGAGAAGTGTGGCTCATTCTTCCCTCAACTCATCCCAATCTCAAGCTAAGTGTATTCTGACCACCCTAAGGAGAGTTTTTTTTGCCCATATTTCCTAGTGATCCATAGGTATTTTCTGCTTCGTTTGCTTGATTTTTATTTTTTTCAAGAATGTTAGCCAGATCCAGACTCTCCTTTCAGGCGTTCCTTCCTTCTGGCTCACAAAAAAGACATCACTGCAAAGAAGGGCTGGCAGTTTTCACTAAGCTCTGGTAACCCGTTAAGACCTTCATCCTGGAATCAGACCATCACAACACTGCTCGCTCTCAGCCAGGTGGGATCAGCGGTGGCTGGGGACACTAACTTAGATGTTCAAATATTCACTATCGAAGCATTTATATGAACCATCAGATGTTTGTTTTTCCCCTTGTGACAGTGAATGGTGTCATACTTTCACTAGAAAGCAAGTTCACTGTGAATTTGCAAGCTGTAATTACCAACTTTCCGAAGCTCAAAAGAAGTATCAAAGCAATGTCCAGCTGCCAGAAGAAGCACTGCATAATTGATTCCCGACTGCAGCGTTGGCTCTGACTCAAACGCCTTCTTGAACCTAAAGAAAACAAACATACAAGTTTGCTTTCTAAATAATGCAATCTAGTAGGGATATAATTATACTTCTATATTCTGTAGGTGTTTATCTTCTGTTTACATAGCAAGAATCCATGGAAACAAAAACACTGTTTTCTGCACATGCTTTTTGGCTATTTTTAGGAGTGTAACTTACTTAAGAGTTAGTTACTTATATTTGCATCCTCTTTCCATTTCCTTTTCCTTCACACAAGTACAGACCCTGGTTATCCACTCCAGCAAACTTTGTATCTTAGTGGATTTACAGTTTTTTTCATTGAGATAAAAGAAAATAGCATTATCAGCTTTTAAGAGACTTGTTTCACAGTTATATTTATTAATGGACTCGTTAATTTCCTCTTAAATATATAGATTTTCACTAACTTGACTTTAGATCACAAATCTGCTCCAGTGACATATAAGCATACCAAAATACATAAACACAGAAGCAAGTGATACAAATACCTCATTTCTGGGATGAGTACCTAAATTTCTCTAGTTCAGTGACAAAAACTTCAGAATTTTAAAAATAAAATTAACTTCTCCAATGAGCATCAAAAGGTGAGAACATAATGTTGTCAAAGGTGTTAAGCATATAGGCAAAGGAGGCAGAGATGAACTTAAGCATACAAGATAGTTACTACTGCTTGCAGAAGCAATTGGTGAACAGCCCTCAAAAAACAATGCAGTGATTTGAAAACGAAGCATCACAAGTAGGCAACAAAAAAAGGCTACATTCCCTAACTCCAGGGGACTGAGAAATTATTTCATAGGATCAGAGAGCTTATTTCTTTCATTACACTCGGTCCTTGGCTTCTTCAAGCTTCAATTGACAAGTAGCATCCTCCTTGGTGTAATTTTTGCAACATGCACAAGAAAAAGCAATAGGAACCAACAAGAAATTTACAGACAAAATAAAAATGAAAAACATGTAATTATTAACTTTCAACAGATGAAAATAGCCAGTTTCAATTAATATCTGCTAATTGAACTGGTTTAAATTCAACAGGTACAACTGGTGTGCACTGTCAAGACTTACACGACACAGAAGGAATCAGTGTTGCAGTCAGGTTTAAAAGACTTTCTATAAAGTTAGAGGTTGGCTTAAATGACTCCATTATAAAGGCCTTCAAGAAATTGAAAGCTGACATTTGGGATCATCTTGCAATACAGATCATAAATAAGATAGATAGCAGTATAAGGATTTGAAAGAAGACTTGATAGCAGAGGTGAATCTGATTTACATTGTCAGTATGCAACAAGAAAGTGACAGTTAACAATTAGACTTTCATTTCTTGTCTCATATTTTCATCACAGTTGCTTTTTATTCCACTTTTCAGTTGTCAGAAAATCACACTTCCTGCTTTCTTTTCTTTTTTTTTTTAATAGCCCAAAGTACCCTGACATCATTAGCTGTTGCAAAACTATCGCTTCATTCCTGCTGCCAAATTCTTATCTTATGCAATTCACTACATTTCTCCTGCAACCTCATTTCTCTAAGACAGAGATAATAACCTTTATCTCAACATAAACTAATGCTATTGTGGACGCATTGTTCCTGCACACACCTTCTTTCACCCCCGCTGAGGCCAGGGTGCAGCACTGGTAGCAGCTTTGCTCCCAGCCGAAGGCCACCAATTAGGTTATGGCTCAATCCTTCAGCCATATCAAGCCTCATATGACTGACACTAGAATTCAAATCAATATACAACATAAAGTACAAACTAAAAGCAACCGACTTCCCCAGAACAGGTTCCAGTCAAATTCCAGATTGTCTTAGTCTGTTCTAACTGGGCAGAGACTTCAAGGATTATTTAGGGACTGGCCTGTCAGTGTCCTACCCATGGCTAGAGCTGCATTTGCTCTCCTTCCCCAAGCTGTTATGACTGCAATCACTGCACCTCATTGAGTAGATGAGCAACATGACTGATAGATGCATTTATTAAAAGCATATTAAAACAGCTGTGTAAAACATCCTAGTAAGTAATTACGCCTACTAAACATATAAACTCACCTAATTATGTTTGAAAATCTCAAAGTTTATCTGTTTTTAAAGCAGTACAAATGAGGAATAAGCAAGATGTACAATCACAGACATAAGTTCATTTAATTTGTTTTGTCCATGGTGATGCCTAGTACTGTATAAAGACTATAGATTAATTTCTGTATCAGCTAACGTTAAACAAAACATTATTCTACAACAATTTTGAACATTTTACAGGAGCTTTAGCTTAGAGAAATTCTTTAATTCAAAATTATGAAATGGGAAGAGGAGGAAAATAACATGCTGTATTCCTGCTATTTCAACATATTTTAAGAGGCCAGTAAGCATTACAGAACTGTAAAGCATAACCAAGATTTAGAAATTGTTTGTGTATCCTAAGACTATAGATGGTGAATAATTATATATTTCAAAGACAACTCTAATCTGAACGTTACAGGAAAAAAAGTGAAACAAGAGAAGGAGAATCAAGCATTTACTTCAACAGGTAACTGATGAGCTCAAGAGCAGAACAAGGATTCAATGTGGAGGATATGCACAACAAATATTTATCCATACTCTTTCTGAACTGTAATGGAAAAAAGCAGCTCACCCTGACAAAAGCACCTAATGTTGACATTTCAAGTATGTCTCCTTTGGAAATTGAAGGACTGACAGACAAGCGACTAAGGATTTTTTTTTCCTCTCTTTTTTAAAATTTATTCCACATACAAGTTGGCACTTTAGCACATTCCAGAGGAAAAAGCATGATAATTTTAGAGTCAAGTACCGTAAGAATTTGTACTGCAGTCCACTGTAATATGTATAAGTCATATGGTGGTGATGGGGTGATAAACCTTTTCCCAGCATGAGTTTACATTCCTTGTCAGCAAGGAAGCCAAAAAAGAGAAAAATGGTACTTTTCTAAGCATCAGCACAGTTATACTTCAGCACCTTTAAGCATTGCTGGTAAATATCTACCAGAGGCAGGTATGCCTATTGATTCAAGCCTGAATAACACCTGGCCCAGATTCTTAAAAGAAATGCAGGAAAAAGAATTCAAATTTGAGAGAGAGGAGAAAGATAAGCTGTGATGAAGGCTACCTCAACTTCCAAGGCTCTGAGGCAGTTGAAGAACTTTATGGAAGCAGATGTACAGACACCATAAATCTGTCATTCTTAACAAGTAAGGAAGGCCCAGATTAGAAGACACTGCATAACCGTTAAGAGCACAAAACATTTGGAATGAAAAACAGTTGAAGTATGTCCTCATTTAAGGAACACTTTCTAAAGCCCAGCAAAAGACAAAGACCAGGAAAACATTACTCACCAGAAGGTCCCTTTGTCTCTGCTTTCTGTATCTATGAACCCAGATTCCAAAAACATGTCCTTGTAAATGCGACCAACCAGGCAGTACATATCTGAAGCTACTTGATCTTCTTGTTCTACTAAAGGAATCATAATTTCTAGAGCTTTCTGTCTGTCCCCAGGCAGATTTCGTCTATTAAAAATAAATATTCCAATAAAAAAAACACTAAAGTTAACAAGGAATACCTTTTCATGACCCATCTGAATATACAGTTATTTGTTTAAAAGATTATACATATGATTTTAAATGAAGATATAATTACAGACTAATACATAAATATATGTCAAATGTGCTCCTAGATGCGATGGATTATTTTATAAACATGTTTAAAACAAAGACTAAAAAACATCACTACCAAAAAAATCTTCATAAAGGCCCCCAAACATGTTATCTCCCTCATGATCACCTAGAGTAAAGCAATAACAGCAGTAGGAATAGCTTTGAGAGCAATCCTTTGGGAGTTCATAAGATACGTATTTACAAAATGCAAAGATACAAAGGCTGCTTTAAAAGCAATGTCTCCTATTTTGTCTCATGTTGGCTTATGATGTCTGACATAGTTGTTGGTAGTATGGCAGTAGAGGCTGAACCTTCTCTCCAGCGTTCTGTTACATGTTGTTGCTGTGTGACAGATGGCAGCAGAAGGGCAGTCTGACAGAATGGTATCTGACATGGAAGTACGTATGAAGCAAAGGGGTGTTGATGCATGTTCCTTCATGCAGAAACAGTGGCACCCACTGGTATTTACTGACACTTCTGAACATTGAGGGAAAGCAAACAGTGGATGTGAGCACAGTGAAGTGGTGAACAGTGTGTTTCAGCAGTGGTGACAGTGGGTCACCTCCACTGGTACAGATTTTCACAAGCATGGCGTGCAGGCTCTTGATCATTCCAGTGAAAATGCATAGCTCATGGTGGTGATCATTTGGAAAAAAAACTGTTTCATAGTTGAGAATTTGTTCTATCAAACAGTGTCATTGATCTCTTTGTATTTGTTGTTGTTTCCATAGAAACAAATAGGAGGCATTACTTACAGAGCAACATACATATATCTGTGAATTTCAATGCCTGCTGACACTTTGGTCTGCTTCTCTAAGCATCAAAATGGCCAATCTTCACTGTGGCAACACTAAGGGATTGGAAAATATCTGCAATTCCCACTGGAAAATTCCCTCTTTAATGCCCTTCCCAATTGCCAATGTTTCAGATTTTTGAGAAAAATCACAATAGAAACAAACAAAAAAGCATCATCAGGGCACGGCTCCCATTTAGCTCAAAGAAGTGGTGCATATTGCTGCATGTGACACATTACGTATATTATCAGAGAACATGAAAAAATGTGTACTACAACATAGTAAAATCTTCTGATTATCACTTCATGAAAGTTTTTCTCCTGTCTCTTGACAACAGGAGAACTCAGACTTGAATGAGTGGATGTCTAACTCAGCAAAAATGCTGCAATGCTGTCATGCAACAGCGATGTTAAAAGCGTATTTTACTTCTATAGATCCAGACATTGAAATGAAAAACTAAAATGCTGACACAGACCTATGGAAAGACAAATAAATAAATAAAATCAGACACTCACAGTGAAGGAAGAGGAAAGCAATTTGACAATACGCAAGGAAAAGGAAGCTTAGACTCATCATGAAGGTCAAGAGTCCCCAGAACTGCTTCAGTGAGAACCCTAAACCTGCATACAAAGATTCCAGTAGGGACCTTTAACCAAGATTATCAGCCAACCACTGAGTTTGCAGTACTGATTTACTACTTGACAGCAGTAGGAAAGGTAGTCTTACCTGTTCAGTGCAAACGCATAATGTAACCTAACATGGTGGTGGGAAGCCAAGTCAAAAGTAGGCAGTTTTTCTAAAGTCTTCACCAGTTTCACAATGGAATCGTAATCCTCCAAAAGAAAAGAACAATGAAGTTTTAAGCGGCTGTATTGAAGTATGCATATGCAAACTCTTCTTTGAACTAAGGAGCTGGTATTTCATACTGGGATGTAAGTTACATGGATTTTACATTCCTCACTCTGAAACTATAAATGGCTTGGCACTCAGAGATACGAATAAACAGAGCACTTAACACAATTTGGATTTCTGTACTGCTTAAATATACATACTGAAATTTCTCATTCCACATTTCACAATCTAAGTTAGCTTCAGGGCTGAACACATATCAGAGTTCATATCAGATAGAATTTATAATGCTAATTGCATATGCAGTGAAGTATTCCAAAACTCTGAGGTAAGCATGAGACGCAAACAAAAATTAAAAACGCTTAAGAAGCAACAATTGAAACTATGTATAATAAAGCAAGCAATTACTAGTACCATTCAGAGAAGCTGCAGTGCATACAAACATGTTAAGTTGCCAGGAGAAATGTCATACACACAGTGATAAAGCTCGTAGTCAGAACACAAACATATCAATAGCAGAACGCTACCACAGCCTTTAAGTAGGGCACACTACAGGCTGTTTGTCACGTAGCAATGCTGACATGGAGATGTGATGTATGTGACATATTTTTTGGGTGCTCTTACAATGTATTTTCAGCTACATAAAGGCACACTGAACAATATAACATATGTTGTGCGCATTATGTCTATAGTTTCTTAGAAAAGGTGTGCAAAATGCACTGCAATTCCATTGAGAATTAACTTCATCACATTTTTAGATTAGATTATTTTTGAGCAGAAGATACATACCTGGATGTCTCTGTAGGACAGCAGCAAGTTGATTACAATGTCAGCAGACAAGACCTCAATATTATCCACTCGCTGCCGAATCCTCGCCAGCTCTGCTGCAAGTTCTTTGCCAGTGTAGAGGGTACGGGCCTTCCTAATGTCATTAAGGATGGACTCCCTGAAATACTGGCTGGAGGGGAACAACTTCACATTAGCACTTTGTGAAAGATTTCTACATTTGTTTTTATGGCCATGCAACACTACCGCAATACCTCTGCGAAACATTTAGCATAGAGCAACATTAGTGGGGAGAGTTGGTCAAGCTAAATTATTCATTAATTCATTATCAATTTGTCTCAACAGAAACATCGCTCACTCTGAAGGCAAGAGATCGGACTTTTGTATTGCCAGCAGAAAAATACAATATACAAAGGGATACAAAACATCAACTCACCCCGAGCTGGCCTGTGCCACCTTCAAGAGTTGGATAAAACGATCCACCAGAGGTAAGCAAATAGGCCCAAGCAATGATTCAAAACTTGGCTGCATCAGTTCTGTTAGTCCCTTCATAAAACTACTGTCACAGCAGTACACCTTGTTATGCGGAGTTATCATGTAAGGAACAAAGATGTAGTTACCAGTGCACATCTGTAAGAAAACAAGGCACGATAGGTAGGGCAATTATGGTTTGGCAAGCCCAAACCTAGAAAAATTGCATAAATAATGGGTAAAACTGTACCTGTTGAAGGCAGAAGGGACAAAGACTTTAAATATGGAGGCTACAATTACATATATTCAATTTTCAGCTTGTACATGGTATACATCTGAAGCATATATCACAAATGTTAAAGCCAGTAACAAATCAATGGCATCACAACAGGACAATAGTGAGAAAATGAATCATTTTGTGATTCATATTGGATTCACAGTGGATTCAAATAGTTCAGCATAACAAAGACAAATGAAATTCCCCGCTACGCAGCAACTCTAAGTAGGGTTTAAAATCATACATATTTCAGAATAATCACTTATAGAATGTCTTCAAATTGTCAAATTGTATTGATTTACATATATCAATGTGACAGATACTTTGCAAAGAAAAAATAAATCATTTATCTTCCAGGAAACAGGAGGCAAGATGCCTGGTGCCTGTGGTATGTGAATACAGATTTATGCCCATGGAGAACTTGCTGAACATTTGCAGTTCTGAAAGATTTTAGCTACAAAACAGCATACCACCAAAAGTCAGGAGACGTGCTGCCATTTGATTTTAAATTCACATTCCACTACTGAAGTGGCACACAGCCCAGCAGGAAAAGGCCTAAGGAAGCAGTTCTTAAGATCCTACATTTTGGTGCCTCTAAATTATTTCTAAGGCTAACTACTTTCTGGTCAGCTTCTGCTCTGTCAGAAGTCAATACAGCAATGAGGACATCACCTCAGAGACTCCACTGTCAAGCAGGGCCTCATGCATTCCAACAGCACTGATTACATTGTTTTCAAAAGCATTAATTCAACCATGTGCATAACACACCACTTTAGCATGCATAATTAGATTTTAAAAAGATAAAAGGACTGAAGAATTCTAGACTGTATAAGCATATACATATAGTTATGTCAGTAAATGTGTACTTGAGACTGGGAGCAAACTGCATAGCAATACATATATTTTTAAATTATGTATATTACACTACTAAAGCATGAGATCTCACTACAGAAGCAATCCCATCCCACTTCTGAGGGATACAGACAAATTGTGAAATTAAATTACACAAGGCTTATTTTGTTCTACTAACCCAGAAGCTGGTAAGGGATTACTGCACACACAGACCTGTGCAAGGATGAATTTAGTTTTCCTCCCCAGCACCTGCAAACTATTACAACTGAGAAGCTAGGACACAGTTTGCTGTGTATGGAATGTAGCAACTCCAAAAAAAAAAAACAACAAAAAAAAACACCAAAAACCTGAGAACTGGGAAGGGTATAATGACAATATTTTTTAAAAGGGAATTAAGGGAGTGCAATGCTAGAAATTAAACTGCTTGCCTTTATGACAGAGAACTGAATGAACAGTTCTGCTCAAGAATATGCCAGCCTGTAAGGTTAGCACACACTCTTAAGAGTGAACAGACAAACCTTTGACCCTGGTAAAGTCTAATATGCCTTGCAGTCAAACGCAGAGAGGAAATAATAAATTTGCTGGAACTGGTTTCAGCAGTTTCAGCACAAGGGTGGGCAATAACTGGCACAGAAACCCCTGTTAAGCACAGGAGGAGGATTTTTTTATTTTTTTATTTTTAAATAAAGGGAAAAGGCTGGGAAATCAGAGCCAAGAGAAAGGGTGAAGTAGCTACAGATATCCTAGTGCAAATATTTTACTTCCTAATGTTTATTCAGCGCATTATGAATAAATTCAAGACGGCTTGCAGGAAGGCTTCTCAGACCTCTGGCATGGATCTTAGAGAAAAATCAGCTCTGAAAAAGGATGTTTCTAGCTTTTGAAATCCACAGAACCCAAAGTTTATTCTGGCATAATGGTCAGGCCACCTACGGAGATAGTAATGGAGTCTTTGTAAATAATCCCACAAGTAGTAAAGCTGCTCTTTTTTCAGAGCTCTCTGCGTGCACCTCCTCTAGGAAGAGGGCATCTATTTCAGTAGAACAAGAGAGCCAGCAGAAGCTAAATTATGTGCATTTTGTTTCATACTTGAGGCAGAAAAGAAAAAAAAGATCACAAAACCAAACTCTGGCTATATTCTACATTATAGAACCTGCTATCTCAGACATACAAACCCAGTAGCCTTCAGAAACAGAATACTGAAAGATCAAGGGAAGAACTTAACAGTAAAAGGCAGAAGTACCACACAAGAAGAAAAAAGTAAAACAAAGCTCACAGCTCTCCTGTGCCCCCAGATTTCTCAGGTAACTGAAGGCACACTCTCACCATGGTTCTATGGTGAGGTGGGAACACACTGGCCTTTCCCTCAGCTGGGGCATTACTGTGGATGTTAATTTAACCGAGATAGCTGCATTTTCTGAGGAGTTCTGTGCCTCTGAAACATCTCAAATCTGTCTGAAATTCATCAGACAGGCAGACACAGCAAGAGGGTATAGGAGGGAAAAAAAAACAAGTTCTTAGGTTTTCTTTTCTTTGGGGAAGGCATAAAGAAAAAAAACAAAATGCCACATGCAGCAAAGAAATACAAGAAATAGTGACCTAATTTTCACTTTACAAGTGAAAAAGTACTCTAGATTTTTATCAGATGAACCTGAAAAAGGCAAGGAAACAGTAGCTCAGGTGACACAAGGGAAAAGAAAACAACCAAGAGGTATTATTTATCGAAGGTGTGTGGGGAAGGTGTGTTTTTACTTAAAAAACAAACAACAACAACAACAACAACAGTCTTGCCCTCACAAAATCCAGAGTCTCCCACTACGGGGAAAATAAGTTTTGCCACTGTCACAAATTCCAGCTACAAAGAGCCAGATCCTGGCTGCATTTGGGCAGGGCTCTCTGTCAAAATACAGGCTACACTAACTTAAGCCAGGTGCTTTTTCTGTGACACACTTCCTATCTGCTCACACACTGCTGCTGATTTTGACTTATTCACTGCCTGTTGTTCTGCTTGAACATTTTTCTCTTATCCTATTAAAATCTCTCCTGTAACACTCGATCCCAATTCTTCTTTCACAAACTCTGATATTCTTTCTTAAGTCTAATAATTAACCTTAATCCATATTTTAAGCTGCTGAACTCACAAGGGAGAAGTGCTATTTTCCTTTGATCCACTACTCTGACTCACTTTATTATGTACAACAGAAGCAGCAGCTCCAAGCCATTCAAGAAAAACAGGCAATTTTTGAAGGAGTAACACACCTTAAATACAACTGCATTTTTAAAGGGGTGTTGATGTAACCAAAGTCATAATTGCAAGTAGCGTAAAAAGGCTTCAAAAGCAGGTGGGAAGAGATCCTTCTCCCAGCCCAATCAACAACAGTTGCTGGAAGTTTCACTTCCCAGCCTCCTTAGTTTATGAACCCATCATTATTTACAGTTCAAAAGCTCACATGACACTAACATTACAGAGTCACTAGAAGTGACCTGAGCTGCAGGTTCAAACAGTTACTGAGAGCATCAAGCCCGTGACAGACAAAGAATGCGCAGAGTACTGGGGTTCATCCTGATGTAGGAGAATACCTCAGGACATGAGATGAGGCAAATCAAGCCCAAACTCTCAGATCACTTGAGCTAGTTATATCCAGAAGACATAAGCACACACTCTGAAGGCTTTGAGCCAGCACACTCAGCACCTGGCAACATCAGGCCACCTTCTGAAATCACATCCATCTCACAGCCTGCATCTCTGAACCAGTCAAGGTAGCAGTACTGCTTGGAGTCAGTTATGCATGCATAGATATTTATCATCAAATGACTAAATCCATAATCCATTTTTATGAATGTTTTAATTGCTATGTATTTTCCTAGTGTCCTTTTCTAACTTGCTGTGGAAAATCGAAAAATTCCAGGCTGCATGCATTTCCAGTTTAGGCACAGCCGTAAGTTTATATTGATGGCTCTACCATTACAAAATTTGAGAATAAATTATTCTTGGCTAGATCCACTGGTCAGTGGAACATTAAGCACTCCCTTCTTGCCTGATACCCTTTCTCTACTAATGAAAATAAATTCATGTTTCACTTATTCGTTTTTAAGAGGGATAATAAAAACACAACACAGTTATATTTTGATAACTGCAACAAGAACACATGCAAGCCCTTCTTCCAACCTCCCTCTTTAAAGTAAGACCACTGCTTCTGTAAGGCATAGTTTTTTGGAAAACTTAATTAAGAGACACCACAGCTAATTAGAAAGAACGTTGTGCAGTAAGGTGAACACCACTCTCTCCCTGACACATATATCTCATGTGGAAAAGGTTTCCCTCTGAAAGCTGTATAGATTAAGCCAGCACAATGCTTTACAAAAGAACACCTGAGTCCTGCTCAAATAATTTCCAGATCTTGAATTTTACTTCAAATGGAGGGAAAAACTCTGTAAAACCTGAAGAAATTCATAGTACCTAGCCTTCTCATCCCCAAGGCTCTGTTGGAATCACTGAGCAGTCAAAAGTCTACAAACAGAAGAAAAACGCCTTCAAGGACAAGAAGCTCCACAAAAGACCAAAGCCCTGAAAACCAAAATCATGATGATTTACTTAGACATGAAAGATCATAACAGAATTACAGCTAATTGCCTACTCTTCAGGTCAGCATCCAGTGTAATTTTTTTTCTTTTAATCAAATTAGTGCTGGTAATAAAAATAAGCAGTATCTGTCATAACAGGAGCTGTTCTTCCTGATGACTCTCCTCTAATTAAGATCAGCTTTTTCCCATTTTTTCCTACCAGTTCATTTGAGGAATATCAATCTCTTCCTATTCCAATTGTTTTCATGAGATTTTTATTAAAGGTAATTCTGTAACTGCTCACGGTGTTGCATATAACAGATGGCAAAATCATAGAACAAGTTATTAAACCTATTCCCTCCATCCCCAAACACACAGTAAATCAACATGTGCTGCTGTTTTAATGAATACAGGCTCAGTCTGGGCTTATTTCAAATCCCATTCAAATGAACGACAGCCTTGCTATTGATTGGAAAAGGAATAAAAGTAGCCTTCACACCTCAAATTAATTAAAGCACAGAGACTGGGTCTGATCTTTCAAACAGTTCCCACTTCCTTTTCATGCCTAGCAATAACAGCCTTTTGCAGCCATGCCACATCCTAAATGCTTGTTAAAAATCAGCATACATTTTATACATCCTTACAAAATATTAATGAAGGAGGAAAAAAAAAGCTACATTTTTCCAAGGAAAATATGCGCCAAATATATCAATGAACTCAAAGCTTGAAAAAAAATAAAAAAATAAAAAAAAGAGCAAAAGCACAGTGATGTACCACAAATAACAATAAATACCTCAGCAGTTACAAAATATCCTCGGTGGTTATTATTTCACATTTTTATACACTTGAATAAAAAAATAAAATAAAATAATAATAATAAATAAAAAAAAACAGCCCCTAAATCATTTGCTAATGGGGAAAGGAGTATTAGAAATACTTCCCTCTATTGCTAGAGGGGAAGAAACCACACACATACATACACATATCCCCATGAGATCCGCAGTTATCTATATATGCTATATGCGGAGGCTGGAAGCTTGGTAAAGCTCCTGGCATGGATCGTTCAGGACCACTTGCTCTGAAGGAGCACAACCAAGCTGATCTCCAAGCTGTGCCTTAAACAGGAGGCAGCTTCATCCTTAGGATAGGCTGTGGAAAACCATTACTAACTACAAACTCGGATCCCGGTGAATGACAGGAAACACTAATAAGAGTTCTCAGCTGTACAGCACTAACCCCTGTGCCTTACTGTTAACCCTGTGAGTCAGCTGCCTAGCTGAACAGCTCTCATTCAGCCCTCATCTCTGCTCTGATCATCAGAGTGGCTTGTCAGGGAGGCTCTGCCCCCCAGCAGCTCCTGAGGCAATGCATCACACCAGCATGGTGTAAGCATAAAGCCTGGACTCGAAAGGTGTACACTGTCAAGATGTTACTGTGTTGGCTGCAGACTTCATTACATTGCAGTACATTCAAATCCCTCAGATTGAGCAAGAATTGAAATTCTTAAATTGAAAAAAAATAATAAAATTGCATAAATAAATCGACATTTATTGTTACTTGACCCTCAGCTTTTCTCCAAAGTCAGTAAGACTCAAGCCAGGTAGAACTAAGCCAAATAAAAAGCCAAGCAAAGCACAGCCACAAGCTGTAACCTTTATACCAACTTGTCTTCATGACCGAAACTCTACTAGCAATTTCTAGAATGCCTCTGCTGCTTGGTTGACCTCAAAAATCAGATAACAAGAAAAAATAAAATAAAATTAAGCTTTCAAATATCAGTCACTGCCTTTTGTCAAAGTATCGCTCCCTGTAAAAATGTATGTTTTCTGATGTCATTGCAGCGTTTGGAAGAGATCCAACTAACCAGCTATAAAACCACATGTAGCAGGAAATGAGCCCATGTTATCTTCCTCTGCCCTGCCTGCTAAGCTCAATGCAGTTTATGCTAGCTATGCAATGCTGTATTGACCATAACTTGGAAGCACAAAAATCCAGGTAGAACAAAGGACAAAACAGTTGGTAATGGATTTTTTTTTTATTTTTTTTCCCCTCCCTGCACTCATTTTTAGGAAGATAGGGTTCAGGAAAAGCAAACAAGCCATTTCAGTAAGACAGATCTATATATAGATAAACACACATTTGTTTTGCAGACTTTTAATCCACTGGTGCCAGGGATACTATTGTGCTGTTATGTTTGCATGCTATTAAAACACATTTTCTAGAACTGCAGGTCTAACATTTGTTTTTTATTCCTACACAAATTCCATTTTTTTTTAACCTCTATTGCAGTATCACCAAATGATTTATGTAGAGTGGGTATCTCCTTTTGTTATACCAATTTATGCAAGACTGTGGATTTATGAATAAACATGGTTTTCATGAAGCAGGAATTATATTCAATGATTAGGTACACACCAACACTTTGAAAATTCTATTTCCAGGTAATTTGGCTCATATCATGCCCTAAACTGAGGGGGAAAAAAAAAAAGAAAAGTAATTAGTTTCAGAGTTGCTAAGCCAGATTTTTACTGAATTCTGTGCTCTAATCACTAGGAAAACATTTCCTCTCAGAAAACATGTTATGTGGGTGTGCTTGAAAACATCTGAGATTCTCAAGGACCACATTTTTTGTGGCATATATTGAAACATTTCTAAAAGTGGTAAATGACAGTTTCACAGCCACCTATCTGAATTTAAACAGAACAATTCTTTCTCAAACAGATAAAGGCCAAGTTATCATTCAGCTCCTGCAACTTCAGAAGCTGTCACGCAAAAGTAGGACAAGACAATATCCTCCCTTTATTCTACTTCACAAGCCACCTCCTGCTGGTTTCCTGCTCACAGAGCCATTTCCCCGGTCCTCACATAGACATTATATTACATACTCATCCATTTACCTAGATCTCTGCTATTGTGGGTCAAACAAGTATGTGATACACGCATTTATGAGGAAGGAAGAAAGGCCTCACTGGTCTGTTTCTTTCTGGGTGAAGACCTAACTGATCACCTACCCCATTTTCACTGCATAGCTTAACACATCATTTACAACATTCTGAGAATCACTGAAATGCACTTAAGAGATGCACAGAGATCCATGGAATGTGCTCTGTGCTTCCATTTTATTTAAATCTAAAAAAGGCTATGTAATTTAAAAGAGCATTAGGGTCAAAGCTCTCATGGGATTTTAAAGCCTTCTTTAGAAATTCTATGAGCTACAGTGAATGACTGCACCCATTTCAATAAAATCTTGCTTCATATAGAAATCAGTACTTAAGTCCATGTACTGTGATATTAAATAAAACAACATAAAAACCAGGAATATTGCAGTTTCTGTGGCAGTTTTAACACTCTGGGAAATAAAACCCAACCCATTTCTAAAATTAAGTACTTCATGTGCCCATAAAAACAATTATACAAATACAGGAACTGTACAGCACCTCAGGATACCTGCACAAAGCCAACTAACTGCTACCAAATTATATCCTAACTTACATGGCTATCAGTACGACCCCAAGTGAAGCCAAGAGCTCAGCATACCAAATATACATTCTGACGTGACTGGCCCTGCTGCTCCTGAACAAACCACATGGAGAAAACAGTGCTCACAGCCAGAGCTCTGCCCACGTTGAATGTGAGAGTGAAAAAGGGAAGGGAGATTTGCAAGGCCAACCTCAGAAACCAAAAAGATACAGAATGCTGGGATCAGCACTGCACAAGGGCTAGCAGGCTCCCAACCTTTGCTTCCAGAAATAGGCACACACACTTTCTCTTTCTCAATATATACACCTCAGCTTCAGCCACGGGTTTCTAAAATGAGCATCAGTTTCCAAGTAGCTCCTTTTCAATAGGGGGTGGTTTGGTGTTTTTTTTGTTTGTTTGTTTTTTGTTTTGTTGTTTTGTTTTCCTTAATTGTTTCCATAATTTCTTTTCTTTAAAAAACAACACCCGCACAAACAGAGAACAAACAAATCCAACAACAACCTGAAGAACACTGTACAGAGAAAGAGAAAACAAAAACCTGACAAGATGGAAGTAGCGTACGGAAAAAAATATGACAGACAAGTAAAGGCAGAAAGGAGAATACCAGTGATAGATAGAAGCAAGGTAAGAAGTGAGCCTGGTACCTAGCAACAAAGTGATACACACAGATTTGCTGCTAGCAGCTTCAGAACTCTGTAAAATACAGTAGGAAAGTGTTAAATGATTCAAATGGAAAACATGATAAACAACATGAAATGCCACAGAAGTTTGGAATGCCTAGAATTCAGCTGGCACACAAATCATACTTACGTTATTCTTCTGGCAAATAATTTCCTAGAAAAAAAAAAAACAAAAAAACATTGATAACATTGAACAAATACTGGAAAAGATATCTGATCAGTATGACTTTCTAACTTTAAAATATACAGACAAATGACAGAAAGAAACTGTTTGATGCATGTTTTCTTAGCCTTCCAAATCAATAGAAATATTATCAGTATCAGTCTCAAGAGAGACAATCTGTAATTGAAAAAGATTACAGAACTAAGCAGATAACATACATCCTGTATATACACACAGGAGCACATGCAATCCAGAATGGGGCTGTTCAAAAGTCAGCTATTAATAGATGTATATTTAGCTTTACAAATACTATCTTGCTGCCAGTAGAAAAACCTGTAAAGAATAGTAAAAGCAGTACTTCTAGGAAGTTTCAGATATTCCCAGCTTGCACTGAAAGTCAACCAATTCAAGTTGGCTGAGATTCGTGTTGCTCAAATAAATCTAATGCAAAGAATATACAATTTAAATCACAGTTTAAATGCAAAGTTTCAGAGAACGAGAATCTAAAGCACATGTGGATAGGAAGAGGTGGTTCTTGCACAGCAGTTGGGTGGTACAGCTCAAGAAGCTGCCCGAAGGCAAACCACCTGTGGGAAGTGGCCTCGCCTTCAGGAAGTTCTGCCACTACCAGACTTATTAGCTACACTATACTTCTGCCACAGTGACCACTGAAGAGCTTCACAAGTCTTCTCTCTAAAAACAGAGGTAGTCTCAAAGCAAGGCACTTCATAGTTTTCCTGTTGCAAGATTCAGACTTCCATGAGCTTCTTTTCCCCTAATTGAGGTGACCTATGTTTCCTTATATCTTAGCTAAATCACACGCTGCAGTTGTGTATTTCCTACATTTCTATAATCACTACTTTTGTGTTCTTCAATTCACAACCCTCACATACAAGATTAAAACAGTGCGCACACAAAACTTACCCATAAAAAAAAAAAGTTAACTAATATACTGCACACTCCTGCAGCGCTTCCAGTCTAACTGCTAGCTGTAACAAATGCAGGAACAAACACTGCCTCAAAAGATGCTCCTGCATGCCCACAACTGTATTTTTCTCTTTATTTTTCAAGATGGTCACTACATAGTAGGGAAAAGGATTTGCTCTTCGAATTTTTTTCTGCAAACACTCTGCAGAAGCATGGGTTCAGCTCAAAGCTAAAAGCAACTGTGGGCATTGTTTCTGAGTCCATCAGTGGGCATTATAACAGCAGCAACTGGGACAGTGAAGCTTCCCAGCATAGGATTCAGATTCCATCAACACCAGCAGGAACCCAATACATGACTGGTTTCAAACTCTAACTCCTGAACTAGTAATAGTTTTTCCCAAGCAGTGCCTCACTCCTAGCAAACTTTCAGTAGGAGTCAAACGTTTGGCTCCTCTGTAGCACAATGAAATCCTGCTCTGCTTATATTGTAAACCACTGCACTTCCATAACTGAATTAAATCCAAAGTTGGATCTTCCACTATGAGCAGTTTTATTTTTAGGGCTTTTATCTGAATACCCTTTGTTTTGCACACAGAAGGGAAGTAATTGGATTGCCACCATTTCAGCTGGCCAAGATCATTTGGATGGAGGCACAGGGAGAAGAAAGTAAATTCAAGATATTTCTGTCCTACAGGAGAACCAAGCTGCAAATAGCCAGGCAGAATCAAAACCAAGTACCTGGCATTAGCCAGAAGCAGTGGAAGCAAACCCTTTGTGAGAGGCAGCAGTGCCCAGACTGTAACCTGACTCACCAAGCTGCTTATTGAAATGCTTTCCAGCAATGCCTTGAGCTTAACTGCAATGGCATGTAACACCTCTTGATGACAGCCAATGAATCTGAGGGAGTGGAAGTAATTTAAAAACTGCTATCCAAATTGTCTGCCCTTCCACAGCCTCATGGAAGTCAGCAAAACTTTAGTGTAGGATGGAGCAAGCGTCCAGTCCTCGGCTTCCACAGCTAACAGTCACCTTAAACCCCTACTCCGCATTCTGCCAGCCTACCACATGGTGAACGCTGTCACTGAGAAACAGGGATAAATTGTGTCTAACTAACTGCTACAGTGTCAACAAACTCCAGCAGAAAGGTCCTGCAGGTACTTGATATAAACAACTGTAACTCAGCAAGAATTATCAGTGACCACCTGCAGTCCCATCAGGACAGAAAACTGCTACTTTGCTGAGGAGCTAAAACATCAGGGTTATCCTGTTGCTTCTCTACATACCACCTTTCTTTTTAGGTCTCAGAATATTTTTGCTATTTTATTGTGAAGCACACGTCTTCCGTATTTCTCATGGAAACACAGAGTCTCATCTCAAGGGCTGAACTGCGACTTCCCCTCTTGCACTTTTTCCATTCAGAGCTACCTTCAGCGACTGCAGAGACTCAGAATTCGTATCACAGTAGAGGATAATGTTGTTAGCCATACTGAAGCTCTCTCTGACTCCCAGGTGGTAGAAGAGGGAAGGCTGACGAAAGGCATCACTCATCTCCACAACAGCAATATCTGTAGAAAGAAATGAAAAATGGTCAATGCTACACATTTCTGACAGCCACGTATTTCTATGCCATTTCTTTCCATTTACTTCAACTTCCATCAAAGCGTTTGCTTTGATAAGAATAGATTTTAAGTAGGAAATAGAATTATAGAGGGTTTTCCCCATTTCAGTTACGTCTGAATTTTGACTATAGTCAGCAGGATGTGGTTTAATTTTTTCTTTCTGTTCTTTCCTTCTTCACCTTCCTCCCCCACCCATTCTCTCCTTTACATGAGACCTTAATTTCCCCAGGTAAAAAGTGGTGAAACATCATTAATCACAAAAAGGCAAACAGTTCATTTGGTGCGATGGAAAACAAAATTTGTTTAGTTAACCTCTATAAGATGAATGAGGACCTCATAGGAAAAAAAAAGTAATTGTATTTGATTTATATTTTCACCCTCCATGCAAGCTACAATAAAAATTGATTTAATTAAGTACACAACTGCATAATCAAGAATCTTATCACAGAGTCCTGTTCACAGCAGATTTGACCCACATGAACAAAACTAACCTCACGCACAAAGGCCTACAAAACAGGGCATGCAGTCTTCTGCAATGTCTCTTAAAATGCATGTTTCATTTTCCCGGAGCCACAAAGTAAAAGTAAAGCATGAGGCAACTACAACATACCAGCATACATAAATGAGCCTTCTTTTCTAAAAGGCAGAATATTTCCACTGCAAAAGTTTTGTATGAATGAGAATAAGAATGAAAAAGAAACATGGTTTTCATCATCTCTCCCTGCTTTTCCTTTCTGGGAACTCCTTCACAACAAAAGGTAGGTTGCAAGACAAGATCTGCAGACAAAAAGCCTATTACCCCGATGTCCTTTTACTAAGAATCAATTACACAGGCTGCTCCAAATGTATTGCCTGCTATTTATTTCCATAGAAACTATAACAGATAAGAACACAACAACACTATCTGATAGAACAAATTCTAAAATCAAACATGAAATGATTTTCTTTAGACACCTCATAGTTTGTGTTCTAAGAACACCTCTATTCAATTCCACATAAATATCTCAAGTGTGGATTCCTCCAAATCCATTTTATTGAAGTAGAAAAGAAAGACTATTACTAGAACTGCACATAGATTGATTTTTGTTCATTTTCAGAAATCAAAACTTCACAAAAGCGCAATAAGAATGAGAACAATTTTACTTTTTTTTACTAGACATTGCTTGGGTGGGCTTTTAATTATTGAGGGTTGATTATTTATATATATTTTAGGAAGTTGTCTAAAAGCAACTTCCTCCTGAAACTTCTATTTTTAACTGCTCTTACTCACATAAAAATCCAAACTTTGAAAACTGCAAGCTGATGGTATATTTCTGTTACCTTGAGCAGGAGAAAAACTTGTGCAACTTTTTCATTACTTACTTCTCGAATCTTGCAAGATAACATGTTCCCACTAGAGTTGTGAAACTAACAGTGAAAGAGAAATATTACTTAACAATATGATAGTACCTGACCAAAAAAAGAACTCAAAAATACTTGAAGAAACCTGCATTAAACTGGCAAGTTCACAGGACCACGAAGGAGGAAACACACACAGACAGGCACACACACATGCCAGCAACAACATAAACCAAGCCAAAAAACTATCACCCTTACTACTGTCAAGATGAGATGGCCAAATCCATTTAATACATTTGTTAGAACAGATCAGACGTGCCACCATGTTGTAAAAAATGTTCTTGGCTCCTGCCCTATTCTTCAAATCAGACCAAAACAGAAAACAAAAAAAGCCCCGAGGTTTGGGCTATTCAAAGAACAGAGAAGCACCACGAGGTCCAGTAAACATTTATAAGAAATATGACACTAAAATGCTGGTATAAAGTTTGTGATTATTATTATTTAATGTAACAAAGGCTTGTTTTCTTTATATTTTAAGACTTCTGTGAAATACAGGCCTTTCAGATAACCTTGTGCAATAGAGAATTTTTTTCACAAGGAGAGCTCTGACTTCTGCAGAGTGTTCCTCCTCACTCTAGTGGATATGTATTCTAAGATGAAGTTGACATTTATTACAAAGAGATCAGATTTCTAAAGTCTGCACTAGGGCTCTGGGGCTGATACCACTGTTTCCAGTGGGAACAGCCCAATTCATACTTGGAATTCCAACAAGCCACAAGAAGCACGTGTGCTTTTGTGATCAGGTGTCTATCACATTGAAAACAAAAAAGCCTCTATACCCTAAGCAAACTCCTGCAACAGACCCAGTTTTTACAATCTTTTTTCAAAACAGCTCTGACTAAAGGAGGGAGAAAAATATGGAGCATTGGCAAGAAGCTCAGAAGTCAAATACAGAGCAGCAAGCAGAAGCTCATCTTCTGGGTGAACTTCAGCTGTTTTGTCCATCTTTACCCATTTTTTTTTTCCTCTCTCTACTTCTTGCCTGCAAAGCAAGGTTAGTGGTAATGACTCCTATAAGGTGCCTAAAACATATTATCAAGTGCACCTAAGGCAGTTAAACACCATATTGAGTTAAAGTATGATTAGAAGTTGACAGGAGCTGAGCAAGATTAACATTTTCCATGACAAATCTAGCTCAAGTATCCATAAAAATTCTCACCAGTTCAGATGAGCCAGGGTTTAACTTAGCATAAGACAACTGTTTGCTCATCAATATATAAGCTGCTAGAACCCTACTTAGCAGTCTCCCACTTCCACCAGATAAGATTAGTCTAAAACTGTGCTGCAGTGAAAGATACACAATTCCACAAGTAACAAAAAGGCATTTTGATACAAGGTGGAAGCAACATTTCCACAATAAGAGTGAAAAAACAAACCCACTCAAAGCAGTTTCAGTTTCAAGGCGAAACAAAAACAAAAAACGACCAAGAGCTCCAATCAGAGTAGAGCCCTCTTAACGCCTAAGCACCAATGTACTCTGAAGGCCAAGGGCTGACAATTCACTCCAAATGCTTTTACACATCTATGTTCCAGAAAATGAAGTCTGTTCAGACTGAGATTTACAGGCTAGCGAGCAGATTGGGTATGGATGCATGCTGTACAAAATAGGAGCAGTAGACAGGGAACTGAAACCACTGAAATTCTTGTAGCCACACAGGAATGAATAAATTTTAGTCCTTACTTACATCTTGCACATAAGATTAAATGTCACTTTTAACTAATAAAAGCAAGAGACTTGTTTACAGACCATAGATACACCAATACTATTTAAAGAAAACAGGGACAGGATGCTCTTTTTTACTAGTTATCTTACACATCTAAAGATACAGAGCCTCATAATAGATCTTACAGCAAATTATTGTGCCTTGCTAGCTTCTGAACATTAAAGAAAGTCTAGTCACAGCATTCTCTCTCATCACTTTAAGCAACTGCCATGCCTATAGTAATGAGTCTGGAGCATAAACATGTGCATGAGAAACGAGCGTAGCTCTGGCTGAGACACAGAAGCAACGTAACTGCAGCAGCATGCAGCTCAGTGAGCTCCTGGTGTCCATTTCACAAACCACAAGTTCTACCTGGCCATAACCAAGCTGACTGTAACAAAGCTGTGTGCGTACAAATTCGCCTGCATAACCACACTGAGCTGTGGACATAACCACCAAGCAGTCCTACCTCAAGTTACTAAGCTAATTGATGTCTATACCAAAAACAGCTCAAAATACAGTCACACAACGCATTCAAAAGAACAAAATGCTACTGCATAGGGAGTCTGCTTCTAATTAATCTCAGAAAGCAGGCTTGTGTGACAGAATTAGAGGCAACTGGCTTGACTTTCTGTCCGAGATGCAGCAGAAGCTCAAGGACTCATCTCTGTGAAGGCTGGCATGCATTATAACTATGTGACAAACATTTCTTACCTGCAGTGCAGATCCACTTACATCTTTTTATACTACATGCACAAAGATCATGAACTTCATACATAACATCTCTATTAATTACCTTCTTAGCATACTGCAAGAACTTAAGATCATGTATGGTAACGTGGTCAAGAAAGGGAAGTGTCCATTTAATGTATATAAAGCCTTTTTGTCTCGGTTATTACTAATGCCTTCAGTCACTAAGAAATGCAGTGGCCAAAGTTCAACTCCTGCTTATTGTTTAAAATATAACAGGGCAAAGAAGAATGTTTAAACAAACACTCCAAGATATCATACACGTACACCCTACTTTTTGATACTGTCTGCTTACAACAGTGCTGCCAGGAAGAACAATGAATACAAACAGATCAGTTATAAAATGGATGAACGTTTATGTTTGCCATTATCTTCTGATTAATTGGTGCACAGTTGTTTCATATTCATTGTCCCGCAGTTAATCAGGATAAAATAAAAACTAATTACTATCATCAAATTCTGGGATAGACCAATATTTATGGTTCCTTTCCTCTTGGAGGTTAAAACTCTTTCAGCAGAGACACAAAATACAGACCAAATTTATTCAAACATAAGTTTGAGTGCCAATTGTTTTTCATATTGTGATAATAACAGTGGTTTCAATAAGCCATGATGGCATTCCCTATTGAGTGAACTTTCAGAAACGAGCAAATGGAAGACATCCTCACCAACTCCTTTATGGTTCTCTTTGATATAGACACCTTATTCTCCACCAAGAGACTGCCTGCTTCAGTTAGGAAGTCTGTTTTGGAAATCAAAGTACCACATCAGTGCAGCTCGGTAGATCTGGTTCTGGTGTGTAAACCATAGCATCACTGACTTGTCAGCATCAGTGGAATCAGGAATAACTTGTCATAACTTGGAGCATCTCATGCATTTCCAGGACCGGAAGCTGCTGATGGGAGTCACCCACATGAGGACACCTCAACACAGGGGAATGGTTGACCTCTCCGGAAACCTGTCTGGCCAAGCCAGTCTGTTGGGAGAGGCTAGCCAGAAAAGAGGCTTTGTAGAGGTGTTTGAGGTTTGGGTATAGTGGGAAAAGCGGGTGTGGACAGCACACTTGAACTTCAGATACTAAGGAAAAGCAAAATACTTGTAGAAACTACAACTAAAGTGCAAAATACAAGCAAAGCCACTAAAAGCTAATACATCTGTTGATTATCTATTTCCTAATGCAGACTTCCACTGTCTAGCATTTAAATCGGGTTTCTTATTTCAGCACCTTATGTCACAACCCCAGCAGACCAGGTCAGCACAGCACTCGTTACACCAATGCTCTGGGAAGCTTTCTTCTTTAAATTACTGCAGTAACCCTGGATCAAGTAAGTCACTTTTATGAAATGGAAGCAGAGAATTCTGCATCACTAAAGCACAATTTAGAGCCAATCCTGCAACCTACTCGAAGGGGAATTCCTGAGCTCACATTCCCAGCTAATGAACAGGCATCTTAGCCTGGTGTAGCACAAAGCAAAGGCAGAATTAGGCCACCTAGTACTGCTCCAAAAGCAGTGAGTCACCTTTCAATACAGAAATACTACATTGCCCATACACTTGCATTAAGCCCAGTGCTCCATGGAAAAATAAACTGAGACAAACTTGTCTTGAATTCAAAAATGATCCTAGACAAACACTAATAAGTAAAACATGTGATTTCATCTCAGATAAACTCTTTAACAGTTAACTAATAGGGGTGGTTCTGAGCCTCCCCTTGTCTGTATTAGACCTAGCACAGCTGATGCTCAGAGAGACAAGTGAAATCCTGTAATACATTTCAAGTATGTGAAGGGAAAAGAACCTTGATTCAATAATATAAGGCTGATGGGAGCAAAACAGGATTCTTACTGAAGAAAACAGAAAAAGACAGAAAGTAAATGGTAACAGAAAGTTCATATAGATGTTAGATAAATGAATGAGAGGGGAAAAATGTAGGCGACAAACATAAAAGAGGAGCATGTAGGAACTAACAGCAAACTGCATGGCAGTCTGTCAATGATCTGAAGACAATTGGAGAAGGAAAAAAAGAGAAAGCTCAAGATTGAACAAAATACAATCTATCTTGGCTCAAGACAAAGGAATACGATGTTATCACATGATTCCAACCCCCCAAAATTAAGAAAAAAATACCCTCAGCTTGATGCATGTGGGAGGAACTGAGGAATAGGCAAAAATAAAAAAGATGACAACCAAACAAAGAATGATTTATTTAAAAATAACTTCAGTATGTTTGGGATCACTGCATCTGTATCAATTCTAGTGAAACATGCTCCCTAGTACAAGACTGTGAAATACTAAATAATCTCACAACCTAAAACTTTACATTAGAAAAATACTCAGAACTCAAGTAAGTAACTCATGGGGCTCAGATGAAGGCTCAAACACATTTCAAGGCTGGTAAGACCTGCACTGATATTAACATATTTTGAAACAATCCCCAAACACAAGGAAAAGTCAAGGAAAGCAACGCAATCTGCAGCAACTCAGTACTTCCACACTTAGAAGTGTTGTCCAGTAGATTGCACTGTTAGGAAACTATATATTATTTTCCTCTCAGTGTAGACAAAACATTCCTTCAGCCTGAATAAGATCAATGGAAAATAAAATATATGTATATATTTAAATATATAAATAAAAAAACACTCACACAAATAAGTGGTGTGATAGTACCTGTGTGATTATTTTGGTATACATTTTCATGTTATGTGCTTTTTACATTTAAGACACATGAGACGAAGGAGTGATTAGATTATACATTCTCTGAAGTGACAGACTGCTCAGAAAGAAAGTATTTGTGGGGATCACAGGTACACCAACAGAAGAGCTAAGAAAAGGGAAGGCGGTCCTAAAAAAAGCAAACAGCCAATTTTCAGAGGTTATGGAAAGAAATTTTCCTAAATTATAAAAAGAACCATAGAGCTTACTACAGCTTTGGAGTTCATCACACAGCTTTGGAGCTGAGTTCATTAAAACCAAGCCAGGAAACAACCCACCTTGAAGACAGAAGTGGCAAGAGGAAAGTTGATCCAAAGTTCTTCTTACTTTATTCTGTTTATTTCTGCATTACTGATCTAAAATTTTCTCTAAGTTTTATTCTAATAAAATTTGACTATACAGTTAAATATTTGCCCTCTTTGGGGAATTCAATTTGATAAGAATGCCTACAAGGAGGTCCACATCCAACCTTCAAAAACAACTGATGGTTTCCATCACAACAGCTAGAAGGATCAGATCAAAGTTCTGTTTAGCTCAGTACCTCTGCCGGAAGCCAGCAGCCAATGTTGCAAGCATTGTAAGAATGGGGCAAATAAAGACCAGTCTTTCTCAACCAGCAGTCCAGAGACACCTTAAGAAAACTCTTGAATGAGCTAGAAGTCTGAAGAGTAATAACTAATTTAGTGCTTAATATCATGTGCATAATTAGAACTGCTTTTCTTCACACATTGCTTCACATTCATTATCACTGAACTTCAGCTTTCCCTTAGCTGCTCAATTGCCTGGTACCATAATACTTCCCACAACCCTTTACAGTCAGCCCTTTACAGTCCTGACTAGCCTGCACACCAGCAAACACCACCACCACACTGCTGACAAATCCTCTGAAAGGTCTAATTAAAAAAGCAAGCACAGAGCAATCCTTTCACCAGCACGTTTCACTACTGGTAACCTTGATACATTGCCAAACTGATTTTCTGTTGCAACACTTCAACAATTCAACTATTTCAAGGGAATAAATATTTCAGCTTCAGTCATTTTGTCTCTTAAACACCTTTGGTCAGGGACCTTGTCTAAAGCTTTCTGACATTCAAATACACAGTCTCACAAAGAAAGACTTGGAAAATATTGAAGTCTGATTTACCTCTACAAAAAAGCTAGGTCAGCTCTTCCCTACTGCCAGATTTTATCTGTATGTCTATGAGATTGTTTTTCATATTTTCAGCCCATTTTTCTACATTACTGTCTCCCTTTCCTACTGTGGCAACACCTACTGAAGTCAGAAGTCACACACCATTAATAACAATAACATATTTTTTTAACTGGAGCTCCTTCAGAGCAGGAGGCATCAATGCACACAGGCTTTTATTAATCATTACTGTTCATTTTATCAGCTTATTTTATAGCCTTTTCTCCTAGCAACTTAAATCTAAGTCAGTTCCTCAGACTTATCCCCTTAATGAAAGTCTTTCAAAAGATCATGGCAGGAAAGCTGCATCTTTCTCAACTTTTCCTTTCCACTCCTGATTGCATAGGATCCCTAGCTTGCTCCCTGTTGGCGAAGCATTTGAGAATGCTCAAGTCTGACTTCAGCAAGTATTTCTCCAGCTCTTTTGGAAATTGCCTTATAAAGGCTTACATTACATTTGCCACAGTTCATGTTCTTTCAACATGTTTCCTTACCACTTGAACATAAGCTGTCCTTTCAAAGGACATCATTCCATTCTTTCTTCCTCTTGACAAAGCCTTTTGATGGTTATTTAAAAACTTTTTTTTTAGTTCTTCTGGAAGCAACTTTTTTTTTTTTTGAGGTATCTCCCTGCTATCTGAAAGCTCTTCTGTTTAGTTGCTCCTTTCAGACTTCTATTAAGAAGCTTACTCATTGTTTTTCGTTTTTCCACATGTTCTATCAGAAATACGGGCTGCTTCATAGATGGGCAAAGTCAAACTACAAGGCTAAGCCAGACAGAGACAATGTGCCTCAATCCCTTAAGCAAGGCAGAGCTCTGTTCATTAAGCTGATTAAAAGTCCAAAAGTGTTTCTAATCCAAAGATGTAGAATTATTTCTTACAACATTATTTTCAACTCATGATTGAGAAATGGTAGCTCCCTAGTCATACCAAATATGGTGTAAACATAGAAAATCCCTAAGCAGTGAGCACAGATTGAAAAATATATACATAATATTTTAAGAGTTTGAAGAACAACAGCTGGAACGCAAAAAATGTGGATTTTCCCATGCTTCCAAACTTGGGAACAGAAGTATTCAAGGGCATGTAGAAAATGTGTTTGAGTGTCTTTACTTACTCAAGAAAATATTTCCATCATAAAGAGAAAACACCATGATACAATATTTGAGAACTTAAGCCCCCGAGCCCAATCTGAATGAAAGGTACAGAATGCAGTTACCGGTTCTGGTTCTCACCACTGATCCCAAGAAACTAAACTGCTAATCTTTCACTGTAGCATTCAGTGTTTTTCCAGGAACAAAAAGACCCTGTCTGAGAAGGAAAACGCCCAAGTGTTTAGGGAGTCTCACATGCCAGGTTTTCTAATAGTAAACACCAATATCTCTTAAAAAGGCACAAATGCTACTAAATAGGTTTGACCCAAAAAGGAGTACCTTCTCAGTAGTTCTTCAAAGCAATCATAGCAATTCATATTCTGTTTAAAAAAAAAAAAAAAAAAAAAAAACAAATCTGCCTGAGTAGCTTCATCTAAAAGCCTTAGATTGTAACTACTGAGCTGGCAATATGCTGTGCTGTCTTTCCTTAGGGATGGACTCACAGCTCGGGAATTTAAACTGCTCACTACTACTTTTTGCACTTCGCTCTTGAGCATTTTAAAATAAACTCCAAGTCCAGCAAAAACGCTCTATTCTTCCTCATAGGATAAGAATATTTACCAATGATACAGTGCCAAACTGCAGCAGCTTATCACAAGGATCTGTGCAGGCGCATATTTGCACTCCTGATTTGTATGTCAACACTGCTACATTTTTTCTCTGACACTAACTTGGGAAGCATCCTGAAGGACAGGAGTGCAATTGATTTGGGAGACTGAAAACAATGTGAGTTTTTACTGTACTCTATGCTTAGGTGTTCTGAAATCAAATAAATCTGCCTAGACCATGCAGGAAGAAGGGGAGACTTTGTAATTGATAGCAGCTACAGAATGAATGAGCCAGTAGCATATATTATTACAGAAAGAATCCATGCTCTGTCCTGTGTGAAGGAGAGCTTCACTTGAAAAACAGCAAAGGTCTCTGTCTGGCACTCACAAAGCAGCAAGTTCATCTGCCTGCAGTTCAAGGTGGATTAGCAGAACCCCTGTTAACCCTGCATTCCTCTGATTTGTATTGCCCCTTTTTGTTTTTGCAAACCATGCTACACTGAACATACTCACTTAACAAAAAGCATACTGTGCTGCTGCTTTGGACTTCACCACACAGAATGCTGACTTCGTTTTCTTTATGTTTAAAGCATGTAACAATTTCATTATGCTTAAATCAATTAAAATGGGGATGCTCTTACTCCAGTATCTACCTTGCATGTAATGCCTAACAGTCTGTGCTTGTAGGTCAGCTCTAGTACATTTTGACTGTACGTTAGAGAAGCTCCCATGAAATACTGTGAATGTTAATTCTTCTAAAATAAAACACCTAATAAGAAAATACTCTTAGCAGCAGCTGTTAAATGAAAACTCTCTCCAAGTTTTTTTTTTCAAAATAGAAGTGGAAAATTTGCTCAGGCCATTCTCAACCGTAGAGACTTGTTTCAGCACCGAAAGCAAATTGCACAAAAGTAAAACAAAATGTTCCGTGAAGTGCTTTTACTCCTGCATGTTCTGGATGCCTCCGATGTACTTTCAGTCTTTTTTTGCATAAATGAGGGATTGCATCATGCCTTTTCCCCCTCACCCAGAAGTTCCTGGAAGCATCATGTACAAAACATTCCTCACAAGATACAAGACAGTTATGCTGTAGGATGTGTAATGAAGGATTCTGCCTTCAGAAGTACTCTTTGTAAGTCACAGTTTCTTCTGCTTGAATCAACAGTAAGATAGTTACTGAGGGGCAGAGGTAGCAGTTTACTGATAAGAACTTTTAAAAACAAACATTTTAATTCCCACTGCCTGAAAATTATCTCAGGACAAAATATCCAGAGATCTAACACCAAAGAGACATGATTAGTATATATCCTTTACTCACAACAACTGTATCAACTGCATTTTCTTGTACTGCTTTTATCCACCTTCAACATACCTACAGGCAATACTTTTAGCAGAAAGCTGTAATTGGCAGAAACGCAGCTGTGAAAACCGTGTGTCAAAGCTCCCTAGGGACATCCTCACCTCGCAGAGCCAGGGCACTAGAAGACTTAAATACCTATGAGGTCTCAGCACATTCAGGGAGGTCTTCATGGATATACCCAACAGTCAACCCTAGTCCTCCTCTTGCTTCTCCTCTACAGATCCCAATTCCAAGTTGCAAAACTCTCCTCATGCATCAGAAAAAAAGAAAAAAAGAAAAAAAAAGAGCTTGAACACCAAATTAACTTTCTTTACTTTGAAACTCACCCACAGATGAAACAAAATTTGCTGTTCCAGAGGTAACCTCCTGACAGAGTCATGGAATGGCTCATGTTGGAAAGGATCTTAATGATCATCTGTTACAGGCAGGGCTGCCATCACTAGATCAGGTTGCTTGGGGCCCTAAAGCTCTTGGTGCTCCACAGTTACGGAACCGAAGAGATCAGCCAGGTGGCATTGCAGTAGTGCACAGAGAAAGCATACAAGACTCAATACGTCTACAGACGACCTTCCTGCTATTTCAAATGCCAGAATGATGCCATTTCCTTGGATAGGATAAACTGGTGTGCTTCTATGAATTAGGTGAAATTAACTGATGATCTCCCCCACCTGTCGAGTGACTGGCATTAAAGACATCAGTCTTATTCACATTTACGTCTCTCTCTGTGTAACATTTACAACCTCATTTCTGTAGCAAATTAGTTAGAAAATTTACTAGTTAACATCATCTCTGAATGAAGTGTGCCATTTTAGCCCTAAGGATAATCACATTATGTCAGATTAGGAAGCTCATCTAGTCCAGCATGTCATCTCTACCACTGTCAACAGCAATAATTACGGAAGAAAAAAGCAACAGAGCAACTGCAGAGCCACCTGGTACTCCATTAAAGCTCCCAGAAATTCAACAGTCTAAAGGGTTTGAGTCATTCAGACATACGGAGTCCATCATTCATAACAGGTCCCATCAAACTTATGCCCCAGTTATTTTTGTCTTTTTTTTTTTGAAACCAATACTTTTCACATCCACAACACCTTACACTAATGAGATAAACAACTTAGTCTTTACACGGAAAAGTTCTTCCTTTAGCTTCCTCTAAACTTGCTTGCAGATGAGGTAGAAGGACAGAAATTAAAAATGAGTAACTGTTTGTCATTAGTTCTTTCCTTCTCATTCCTAATCTTGCATCATGTCATATTTCCCTTTGTTTTCTTTCTGAAGAGGACATACCTATTGTCTGCATCTGTATAGAAAAAAAAACCATCAGGAATGCTTCTGACAATCCTTGTCATTCATCTTGTCTGTCTCCTTGACCAAATTACAAATTCATTTTTGAAACAAGATAAGCAAATATGCAGGTGATAATGAGGATATGACACCATGGATTCATACAGCAAGTGACTTTTCTAGTTCATCTTCTATCTCTTTCTAATTCCTAAGTGTCTTTTCTATTTCTCCCATGAAGTTCTCAGAAATTTAATCACAATACCTCTAACCTCTGTTATGCATCATAACAGACTAGAAAATGAGCACGCCCAGCAGTATTTACTTCCTTTGAGTCTTTGTCCATTCATTTGTTTTTACTATCTGTCTAGTGACCGCACTAGCCAATATTGCTCACAATAAACCAATATGCTCAAGTGCCTTACTGCTCACAGGTTTCCAGGTAGCAAAGTGTTCTTTCCCTACAGCCACAAAAATAAATTCACCATCTCTAGCAAAGACATTGTAATAAATGTATGTATCCTATGTCTTAAGTGCTCACTGTTACTCTCCCTTTATTTGTTTTACCAAATGAGGTTCAAAAACAGTCCCTTTAAAATTCAAAATATTGTTTATATTACAAAGCTTATTTTATTTCAAAGAAATCCTTGAAAAACAAGTATACATACCGCTGATTATGTTCCTCTCTCTCTTATACCTTAGCAATTTCCAGCTCTTTCTTTTAGAAATGTAAAAGGGCTGAGGGCAGAGAGAGCCCACCGCTGCCACTTTCTTCCTTCTGTTACTATAAAACTACAGCTAGGTTGCTTTTTCTGCTAGCAGCAGCACAACGTTTTCACAGGTCAAACACGATCATCGGGGTTTGGTCTGACCCCACCAATCTGTAAGTCACAAACATGAATTCTGTGTGCAGTCCTTCTTGCAAAGTAAGAAAGAAAAACCAGAGTCCCTTCTAATGCCTCCAGCACTTAACCACACAGAGAACAGTTAGTTCAGATCACAGTGGACCACAAACCTGGTCCAACTGAATTTGGAATATCCCTCAAGTTCCAGCATAAACACCGCACAGAAAGATCTACTTCACACAGAAAACAACATCTCAAATCTAGCGATGACTTGACTTTGAAGTATGCAAAACTTAAACAACCAAGCCTCCAACAGAAACCAACACACACATCACTAATTCAGCACTGGGTGCTACCACTTACTGCCATCACAATTCACAGAACTTGTCTCAGTCTGTCCCATTTTGCACAGCTCTCCGCCGCGTGGACTTACGCAATCCTCACCCTGTGATACGGAGGCCACAAATCCTTTTAAAAATGTAAACAGCCTCATTAGTAAGCGATCAAGGAGGAGGGACTTACCGCCAGCAGAAGGAAAGGAAGTTCCAGCCAGGGATATGATTACAGACGTATGAGTTAGCTTACAGTGCAAGTGTTGCTGCTAGCTACAAAGTCTCTCATAGATTCCAGATCAATAATTACATTCATTATTATTATTGTTATTATTATTATTTTTACTTTAACTAAAATAAAATGTAATGCTCAGGAAAAACCTGGAATTTGACTTAGATTAGCTTTTCCCCACTGGTTTTGATTTTGATCCAGCTTTTTAATTAAGCTGGATTTTTTGGAACTAGAAGCACAGCAGCTTTATCAGAACTATCACATCTAACTCCCAACACAGAGATCTATCCAGGCCTCTCCAAATCTGCTGAATCTCATCATTCTTTTAGGCAGACCAAGTTTGAAATGAGATTCAGAATTTGAGATATGACTCCGCTTTAGTCAAAGATGACTGCTCACATAGTTACCCCTCATGTTTCACATCTGCCAGAAGTAAGAGTGGTAAAGAAGAGTCAGTAAAGTAGTAGATGAATAAATTTAAGCCTCCTTCTTACTGAAGAAAACAAAGCTTTATGCTGGTTGCACTACCAAAAGAAGTGGGGGTGAGGGGCAAAGAATGAGCGTGTATAAGAAGTTATTTCAGTTTCTCCCTTTTTTCCATGCTCAAATTTCCCAAGAAACAACTGTTAACCTGCAAACTAACACACAAAAAATCTCACAACAAAATACTACCTACCTGAAATTACTACTGTACTCTCCACTACACCATATGTCAACAAGACAGCACTAACTGCCCAGCCTCACAAGTAACTGCACCACTGCATCCCACAGCAGAAAACGGATATGACTCATCCGAGCTGAATTCTTAACATTTGACATGATGGCTGCTAATTGCTGCAAAACTAGATTAAACAGGTCTGATAAGCAAGTCTGCCTTTGGCTTTGTTAATGGTAACTCCAAGTAGCCTCCAAAAGCCATGATTTCATTCTCTTTCAACTCAGCTGCAGAGCAAAAAGAACAGCCTTGACTTACTGCTGCTTTGTTACTCTCTATATGAATACACAAACATTCAAACGTTACCTCCAAAGGAAAGCAACCTTTACCAAAAACTGCTTTCATTTTGCTACAATACTGATTTTAAATTATTGCAAAATAATCTAATATTGAACCATTCCATTTTTAAAACTTCTTCCCTTCTGATTTGATGTTAAAAGTCACAGATGCTCATTTATCCTTAACTGAACAGTTATTAATCACATCTAAGTCAACCATCACACTTGAAGCAGATGTGATCTAGTGGACAGCTCACTCAGGAAATCTGAGTGCTGCCCTCATCTCTATCTGCAGTCTGCTGCCAAGCCGCAAGCAATCACAGAATATCTTGAGTTGGAAGGGGCCCCACAAGGGTCATCAAGCCCAACCCCTGGCTCCACAAAACACCACCCAAATTTCAAACCCTCTGAGAGTGCTGTCCAAATGCGTCTTGAACTCTGGCAGCCTGGGCTGTGACCAGTACTCTGGGGAGGTGTGCCAGGAAAGTCTCTCTCTGTCATGTTACTCTCTATTCCTCTGGTTTCACTATCTCTAAGTTGGCAAGCTTGCTATTTGTCCCCTCTGAAGTGCCTTATCTGCAGGTGAAATCCACAAGCAGACACATTACCCACAAATACAAATGACCAGCACTGCAGCTGATGGAAGAAACCTTGAAATAAAACGCTCAGAACACTATAAGTGCTGAACTTAAATCTGAAGTATTTATACAGAGACATTCCCCAACCTACCATACTGCTGACTTCAATGCTTGGGGGGGCTGGGAAAAAAAAAAAAAAGTATTGTTCCAGAACAGTTTCTGAAACAAAATTATCACCATAATTTCAAACAAGGTTATGCATTTTAAAAGGTCTGACACACCACTGCATTTTTGAGTAGAAAAAAATACCAAAAGAACAGAAAAAACAGATCACTCCTAAACCTAGGAGATACTACCAGATGAAGCTCATGAGTCCATCAGTTCCAACTGCCAAATCAGTAGTCCTTAATCTAATCCTTCTTTATTCTATATAAAGTTTTAATACAAACGTTCTCATCACCAATAATTTCTGATTTAAATTAATATTCTAAATGGCTTGTTACCAATAAACTGCAATAACTCAGAATGCAAGATCAAACTGCGAGATTCAGTATAGGCTTTGAACTCCATTCAGGTTCAACTGATGAACTTGCAAGATAACAGTCATTTATGCAAAAAAACAGATCTATGTTTTTCTCAGAACAGTTACTAACACGAATAGGAAAGCTACACATATGCAAGTCTGAATAATTGCCAATGAAATATAAATTCAGCTTTACACAAACTAAATAGCTGGCACAGCTGACAAAAAAAATGCATCTTATTCTGCATTTGTAAAGTACTGATGTGAATTCTTCTGTGTCAGCCTCCTCTTAAGCTTCTAAAAGATGAGAGAAAAAAAGCAGCCAGGCACTCATGATTAAGAAACATTAGAAAAAATGGGGGAATGAATGAATAGATAAGTGGCAGCCACAACCCACTCACACGCTCATTTTGATCACAGTAACCAGCCTGGCCCTTCCAGGAATACTCAGATTTGTCCAAAGATACCTGCGTGCAAAGCCAGCGTGTTAAACTACAAAATTTACAGACCAGTTTTACCAGCATTGAGAAAATCAATCTAAATTAAGCTCCTGAAACATCTTTGTTAACCTTAACTCCACACTTCTCATTTCTCAGTCTCTTCATTTTCTGAACCAAAGGCTTGCCAACATAACTAATTCCAACGCAATATTGCTGCTCTGCGCTATTAATCCAAAAAATATTTTACCTTCTGTCAAGAAAGGCAGAGAGGTGCTCTCTTAGTTCTGCCTTACATTTTTATTGAAAGTCCAAATATGGTAAAATGGAAAATAGCTTTTTCTACATCATATTTGGTCAAGACTTTTTGTATGTTATGTGCAGGTATTAAGTGATTTATGATCCCTGCTGTGACCTAGGCTCTACTTGCAATCTGATTCTAACAGAAGCGCTTTGGAAATAGTCCTTTCCTACAGACAACAGATACTAGCAGATCATGTGCCTGATAACTACTGAGGCTTAACACTCCCAATGGCTGCTCACTGCCCATCATATAAGTGAAGTGCTACAACAAGAAGAGTAAATTTTTAAGCCAGTCTGTCTGCTGGAATTATATATTCAGAGACGTAAGAGCTTTAACCTACATCCAGGAACACATACAGAGCAGCAACTCTGCAAGTCCCCAGCTGTCAATACAAGCTTCAGATCTCCTCAAAGGAACACAAGTTTTGCACCTAAACTAGAAGACCAGTGAAAGAATGCTGGTCAAGCATGCCTTGGACTACACTCCTGCATGAGGACTCACTGGTGTGGAACATTCTACATCTTCCTCATGTTCTCTTAACCTCAGGTCGCTGCCTTCAGACTGGCTATCAGTATCACTACTGAGAGTACAGCGGTTGCCCCAGGCCAAAAGCACGCAGGAAAATTTCTAACAGCAGAGGCAACTGAATTCTTGCATCCACAGATAGTCTGATTTGGTAACAAAGACAGAGCCACAGATTTCAGTTTGAATGCCTGAATCTCTGAACTCTTAGCTGGTGGGACCTTAGCTGGTTTTTCTTCCAACCTGGACCAAAACCCAGACAAAGTTTTCACTTGCATGAAAACTGAAAGCTTTTGAAAAACATCAGGCTGAGAGCACAAACAGCATAGCCAACATGAAATACACACCTTGGCCACCCTTACCGGAAGAGGAAAGGATATGAGGCAACCCACAACGAGACAAGATCAAGAATAACAAGAAACCACACCTTCAGGCAATCTCAACTCAGGTTGCTGCAGTCCTGCTTTTGGCCTGTCCTCTGGAACTCATGCTGTAATGCAGTGAGTCAGCTCAGAGAACTGATGTGACTGAAAGTTAACCAAAAAGAAATAAGAGCTAGCTGTCAGTCAGGTCAGCTCCCTGACGCACCTCACCATGAAATTCCATGAGTGCCAAAAGCAACGCAAGAGAGAGGTGTGCTAATTCAGATTTTTATTTACTTAGCAGCCATAGGATTGAACCTTTAAAGGATATTTTCCCTGTTCTAACAGTCTAACTTACTGAGATTAAAGTCCATACAAAATTGAATTTTACAATAGTCACCTTGTGCTTACTGCAGCAACTAGAGAGAGGCATCAAAATCCTCTCAGGAGGATAATTACCTTCTCCAACATTGATACGTATACCACAGTGATTGCTGCCTTATTTGTACTTATTTCCTTACCACCATTAAAAATTACTTGAAAACATGCATGTTTACCATGCATTTTAGTTTTGGCAGTCTGATACAGTTCTGCTGCAGAAGTACTGCTAGAAGTTACTACAGCAGTAGCTCTAAAGCAATAGTTTCAATGCAGAATAAATAATATCCTCTGAACTGAGTTAAATCCTGAAGACAGGCACTTGCCGGTTTTTAACTAGTCATAGCATAAACTGAAATCCACCAAGCAGACTTGGGATGTCTGCCTACCAGGAATTTTTTCCATTAGAGCCATTCTTAAAGTGCTTGAACAGAGAGACAAAATATCAGGTTGTCAACACTGATCATTCAAAACAGAGGCACTTCTGGGACACTGCAGAAAACAGGCCAAAATGCAAGCAGTTAAGCAACAAAAGGGACTGGAAGTTTTCCAATTACACACCCATATAGCAGGGTGTGCTACAGAAGCTCTCATTTTACTTTTAGTTCATTTTCCTATTGCTTTTTTTGCATTTTGGCCCTTTTGCATGAGTTGGAAAAGGAAGATCACGGGTTCTGCTAACAGAATTACTGGCAATAATTCTTATTTTCTTCTTTTTGTGGAACATTTTCAGAACGCGTACTTTAACATTTTCTTCATTTTCCTCAAAATTGTGAAATACACTCACGTGTGTTGAGGTATTTAAACCAAATTAAAACTGCTTCACAATTAAACAGCTCCAGGAATTTCTGCTATTAAGCCTCAGTGAAAAGAAAAAATGAAGTGCAACAGAGTAAAGCTTCACTACAAGCCTCAGTGGCAACTACATCCACTGAGACACTGGCAGCTTCCAAGCAAACAGAGAATTCTGCCATACACCCCCAGCCTAATCCAGCAGTAAGCTACTAGCCCAGCAGGACACGGCTCCATCATGCAGTCTTGACCCTGGGCAGTGCCACTCATATCACGCCCACGAGAGGGAAAAAGGCTGTCTAAAACCCACTGTACACCACTCATCACCATCTCCAACTCATGTCAGCGGCTTCAGGAGCGGAAAGGTTCGTGAATTTACAGGGTCTCTCTCTCTCTCTCTTCACTTACAGAGCTTACAGCTGGATTCACCAATGTCATATGAAGTTCAGACTTCACAGGAAACAGCCTTGTGTGGCTGTAACAGGTGCTGCCTTGGCTCTGTGATACGGAGTGGAATAGAAACAGTCCTGTGCTCACTCCAATCTAAAGATAAGAAGTAATATAATCCCACATAAACAGACCAGAAATAGGTGATGCTGCAAGATCCTAGCACTTCCTCAAAGATGACAGCACTGGCTGCATCAGCATACTCTCAAGAGAAGTGCAACTCCTTAAAACCTTTATTGTCGGGAATAAACTACTGTCCTTTCTTCCTCTCAGCAGAGCTGCAGCTTGAGAAACGTATGGCCCACTAGAAGGACTGGAGTCCCTCAAGTTAAATAATAATCACCCCACTTTGTACAGCATAGAACCACAGAGTCATTGAGGTTGGAAAAGACCTCTAAGATCATCAAGTCCAACCACAGACCCATCACCACCACGCCCACTAAACAATGTCAGTGCCACATCTACATGTTTCTTGAAACACAACCAGGGACAGCGACTCCACCACCTCTTTGGATGGGCCACTTCAATGCCTCACCACTCCAGGAGAAATTTTTCTGGACACCCAACCTGAACCTCCCATGGTACAACTCAGGACCACTACAGTGCTATAATTTTGCAGGATATTTTGAAAGCATCACTTTTCTGGTTTGCATTGTGATCTTTCACACGCTACATGCATGCAACACTCTACACCTAGAGTTATTATTCTTGGCCAACAAATCTGGAAAATTCTCAATTTAAGTGACAGCCCTGAGTGACATAAAAGAAATAAAATAAACTCCAGCAGAAATACAATGAAACCACTAGGCTTTTCCAGTTACACAGTCTCAAAATAAATGAATTGATAAAGAAATGTTTACAAAGATCTGTTCCTCTCTTTAAAGAGCGTACACTCAGCAGTTGTGGAACACAGAGTGGCACGGGCTTTTCACTACAGTAAAATAACGCAGTCTTGAAACAAGTTTATTCAATATTAGTATATTATTTACCAATAAACTTTATCTTAAATTAGCATCATCACCATAAACTAAAGCAAGCAGTTACTACACATCAGTCTGCATGGGTGTGCAATGTCACAGAAAACACTTGTAAGAGACTACATGATACAGGACTTCAGGTACCTTACTAAGTATATTTATTACTTATGAATTACCTATGAATGGAGTTCAGCTCTGAGAAAACAAAAGAAATAACAAAAACAAGACTGCAGTTTATTTACACAGGTAACAACCACTTACTTTCCACTTAAAGCAATCAGAACGGTATCACTATTTTCTTTATTTATTTACTTATTGCAATTGCACTTGACCCAGGAATTCTGATGGTATTTTAATTGAACAAATTCCACTCCGAAGGATATTTGGAAGGATTCCCAGTTCTTCACACCAGCCACCTTGCAAAAACTTCCTATTCCCAACTGTGAACTGGAGGACAAGGTTATACTCAAGAAGCAAATAGCTTCTGCTCTTCCCTGCAGATGCCACATGTCACTTTCATTGACTGCACAACTGCAAGGAACAAGAGAAGACAATGTAACGCACGACTGAAACCCTGGCTGTTGTCAGCGTGCCACACTACTGTGAGCTTGTGCAAGCAGAACCACTGGTAAGAACACACACATCCAGATTAAAGTCAGTCCCTTTCATATGAATCATCTGTAAGGTTACTGCTGGAAGGGTGAGAAACCTCATCTTAAAAACTGCACTGAAAGGCAGCAATAAACTAATAAAACACAAAAAGAAGCCACATATCCAGCAGAAAACATTTTCCCCCAGAGATGTTCTTCTAAAGGGAAAGAACAGCACCATCTCACCTTTAAAAGTGTATGTAGCTGCACAAATTGTACTGAAGGTGGAAAAGTTGAGATAGGAACTTTTCACCTACGTGTGTTATCCTATGGTAGAGTTAAACAAAGACTTGGCTCCTGCATCAGCATAACTGGATACATTTATCCCAAGCATGAGAGTCATGGTTCAGAAACACAAATGAATTCTTACAGCCACTGCTTTGCTTTTGGTTCATCATGAAGTCTTCCTAGTCCATACCACAGGGCTTTCTGTGCTAGTGTCAGACAACTGACTTGAGCGCTCCTGCAACTCACAGAAAGCAATTCTATCAGAAGTACGTCAAGGACATGGGGAGGTGATGGAAGACACTGAATTCCTGCATCTTAAAACTTCACAGGCTACAGGCTTCAGTCTGCAGGCCCTAGTGAGCTGGAAAGATTGCCCTGAAAGCAACATTATACCTGCATCAGGCAGGTACTGAATAAAGGGGGAAAAGATCAATACAAAGCTCTATGCAAGAGCTGCATATAACTCTTTTGTGAAGGCATCACTGAATAGCTCTCTTCAGCACTAACAGCAATATCTGCCTACTCACCCAAAGCATGCTCTACAAGAGACATCCACCAATACCATCGGTAAGGAAGCCCCAGAGTGATTCATTTGCTTTATTACAATAAGAAAGAAATGCAGAGCCAAAGTTTAACACGGGCATTTAGTTCTTAAATCAAAGCATACGTTTCTTGCGGGACTTGAAAGAGTGCCGATTCCCAGTGATTTCAAATGAGCCAGTCTGTGGGAAATCTCTAAGCCCCATGCTGCACCTAAACATATCCTAAAGGTTATTCATTAAGGCAGACGTGATTCAGTACAGAATCCAGCTCTGGCACATCACTGTTAGTAGTTGATCAGCAGCTCCTGATAATTGAAAGGAGGGTTATATCCATTCCAATCAAGGGATGAATTCAGTTCCTGGAGGAAAAAAAGGGAATATATACTAAAAAGCAGTCTGTTCTTGTATGTCAAACTTAGCCTGAGATTCATTTTCTCCTGGAATACAGTTTCTCACAGATATTTACCTGTCAGTGATTATTGGAAGATTCCCCAGTCATCAGAACCGATTATAGTGTCAGCTGTCATGCACATTCTGCTGCACAAGATGACTTCACTGACTGCTTATGTCTCTCTCTCTTTCTAGTAAACATTGATACAAATATACTCAGAAATATTCTCAGAAGAGCCATACAAAATAAGCAGTAGATGTGGGACAACATAAAGCAGGGAGACTATTGTGTGAAAGACATGAATCCCAGCAACAAATTCTTTTTTACTAAATGCATGTGTGCAAAATCCATATCATAGCTGACCCTTTGAGGTTTTTTTGTGGTTTGTTTGCCTATACCATACAAATACAACATGCAGGATGCCTACACACAAAAATATAGAAGTTCCAAGTAGAGACTGTTCTAAAGAACTGGAAACAAAAGGAATAAGTTTTAAACAACTACAGAAACTTTAACAATTCAGCTCATCTCTACTGAGAAACAAAAGAAAATGAACTGCCATAAAACTGAAACACACACTTGATTAATTTTCTTTAAAAGCACAACAGACAAGAAAAAAATACTGAGGATAATGGCATTAAATTATATACTAGGTCTTATCTATTTTTACTCAATCCTTTAGGCTTTTACCCTCCACTTTAACTTGTTACATACAAGATTTTTCACAGCATGCTTTTAACAGGCTCCAACCAGAGGAGGAGCTTTACTGGACCTGTTGCTCACTGATCTCATTAGGGAGGTCAGAGTAGGTGGCAAATTCAACTGGCACAATCATGCCCTGAAGGAATTCACAATCTCAAGGGATATGAGCCAGGCAAAGAGCAAAGTTAAGAACTATAGATTTAGGAAAGCAAACTTCCACCTATTTAAGGAACTAATGAACACAATCCTGTGGAAAACTGCCTTCAAGGACATAGTAACCAAAAAGCATTGGCTTCAAGGATGTTCCTTATCAAGCTCAAGAGCTCTTTATCCTCAAATGCAAGAAATAAGGCAAAAAAGCAGCAGAACAACATGGTTGTATAAACCCCTCCTGGCTGAACTGAAGAACCTGCAAACAATATAGGAATGTTGCCCAGACATGTAGGGATAGGATTACGACAACTAATGCTCAGCTAGAACTGAACTTGGAAAGGGGTGTAAAAAAAAATAAAATAACAGGAGTTTCTGCAGATACTTTGATCTGAGAAGGAAAAACCAAAGAAGATGAACTCACAACACATTAGACAAGTTGGGAAATCAGTGACATAGAAACAGCTACAGTACTCAATTCTACTGCCTCAGTTTTCCTTGGTGATCAGTCTTCCCAAGTCTCTCAGGTCCCTAGAACTAAAGACAGGCCCAGGGTGAAGTCCCGTCATAGAAAAAAAACTAGGTTAGGAACCATCTGAGAAATCCCTACAGCTAGATCCCTACAGCTAGAAGCCATGCTGAAACATATGAGGGCCAAGGGAGTGATTAGACCTTTTCACTCATACCTCTAGTGATAGGACAAGAGGTTATAGTTTAAAACTGACTAGATTTAGATGGAGTTTACCACAAGGGTGGTTAGGCACAGGAACAGGTTGAGGCTGCCCAAAGAAGCTGCGTATATCTCAGCTTTAAGGGTGTTCAAACCCAGTTTGGACGGGGTGTAGTGTAAGGTGTCCCTACTCCTGGCAGGGTTCTGAGGGCGGGTTGTGGGGGGGAGCAGGATATTACATGTAGGACATGACACTAAATAACCTTCAAAGGTCCCTTCAAACACATATCATTCTACAATTCTATAATTCCTTATTGCAGAAACTGACAAAAAGAGAAGTCAAATTCTTAGCATGGCTGGGGTAGATTCAGAAGTCATTTCTGTATGACACATCCTGTTCAGAGCTACAGAAATGCACACTGTAGGAGAAGGGGAATTAAAAAAAAAAAAAAAAGAAATCAGCCAAAAGCTTCCTTCTCTTTCTCTCAAAAAGCATTTACCTAGCTTCATTCAGCCTTTCTTTCCCACTGGCAAATATACTTTCATTATGTTCTCTCTTGTGATGTCTCACCACAAGCTTTTAAGAGACGCTAACAATTTCATAGCCTGCACTTCTCCTGACACTTCAATACACAGCACCATAGTATTTGAAAACTAGTGCTATTAGCCTGATGCACTTAACAGAAGGCAGCATTTCAACAGCCATTAACTTGTAATAACCCAGCAAAAGCCTGAACATGAACTAAATGCAAGAGCACACTCTTAATATTATTTACATTACAGATGTCCTTGGAAATTCCCAGCCACATCGGGGTTTCTGTGCCCAGGACCCCCACGTCAGATGCAAACCTCTCAGCCTGGGGAAAGACCTGAAGAAGCTCCTGCTGCACAGCAGAGCTACAAACTGCTATGGCAGGCCAGTCACAGAGCTTGAAAAAGAATACAGGTCTCAAGGCCCACACACATCCACACACCCTCCACCTAGCATGCTCCATCTACTTCAAACAGAAGATCGTGGGCTACTAGCCTTCCGGTCACCTATTGACAGGTAGTCAGATGGAGCTCACATTTACAGTACCAATATTAAAGTCTAGTTATGAAATTTGCAGCTGGTTCAGCAACTGAAGTGCTGTGAATACATTGTTTCAAATCTTGTATTTTCTTCACTGATCCAGAAATTCTCCAGTAGTGCTAACTATGAATAGACAAAATACACTTTTATCTGTCTTCTTTTTAACACAGACCACATTCCGGAGCTTCAGAATGAAATACTGTTTTATGCTGAAGACATGCCAACACATCTGATTTAACTTTCCAGTGCTTCCTCCTAACAGAGTCTGGAGCTCAATACCAGAGTCAAAAGGAGCTTTATGATCCACTCTTCTCTGAACCCCATGTAACTGTGCCAACATAGACTACGCATTCTGACACAGAGATCCTGTACTCATAACACATCACAAGCCTGATATATCTATCCTGAAAGCATGCCTATAATCATCAACCTTATTCTGCACACCCTCAGCATTACTAATCTGCATTTCTTGCTCCAACTCATCACTTGCAACACAGTACTGCTGAAATGCAAAGTTCTTTCAACATGAATTCTGCTGACAGCAGTACCAGATGTTTATGTTTTCTTAGTAGTCACCCTTAACTCTGAAGAATAAAGCGCAAAGATAATTTCATCAGCTTTCATAATGAGAACCATCATTCCAAACAGGGACTTCCCAGACGTGATGCTGCAGATAGAGTTGTGGTTATTCAGCAGCACCGAGGGGAGTGTCCAAACAGCAAGTTATGTGACGGATGCAAGTGCTGAATAATCAGAGAATGAATACACGGCATTTGAAGTGACTGATGAAACTCAGAGAAGTGAAACAAACAAACAAAAAAATAATACTCAGGAAGTACAGCAAGTAAGATGCGGAAGAAGCTAATTATTCTGAGAGACGATGTGGAATAGAATACAACTTGCAGTTAGTCTTAAGCCCTACTTTTCCACCTCCTTTACAGAGCTCACATGGTAGCAAGTTGGCTCTTATTTTTAATTGGAGAAAATATTTAAGTCAACTGCTTGAAACAAGAATGCCTGTTTTGAAAAGAATTCCTCTTTTAAGAGGAGTGTTTGCATCAGTGTGTAACAATCACTAAACACCCAGGAAACTTGAACTGGGTGAACCTTTACACAAGGATGTTCTACACCCAGGCTTCTTCTTCATACTTTACAGAGCTTGTGTAGATTGTAAATGTTTATAAATATAAGGCACACAAAAATGAAGTAAAGCAGTAGGAGGACTATTTTTCCTTTAGGTACTCTAGATTCCATCACGTTATTTTTAAAGTGATTTATGGCTTTACATAAGTTTCCTGGGTGTTTTGTGATTGTTACACACTGATGCAAACACTCCTCTTAAAAGAGGAATTCTTTTCAAAACAAGTGCTCCTCTTTCAAGCAGTTGACTTAAAGGTTCACCTTTGCACAAGTGACTGTACTGTCTCTCTGAAAGTTTTCTCATTCTGTTTGCTAGAACTTCCCCCAGGCATACGGCACAGTACATTTTTAAGCCTGGTAAGCTGACACTGAAAATCCCTAGTCCAAGCCTGCACCAATTCTGAAAGCAACAACACTGAGTTCCAGAAACAACAACGATCAGCTAAATCCATTTGCTGTCATTTGATGAACTCTGTTTTAGTTAATCATTGCTATTATGGTGAATTATCTCAATATCCCTATACAGCAGTGCCAGTGCAAATCATGTAACGAGGACCACTGATCCACGAAACCTGAGTGTAAGAAGCCAAGGAAAAAGAAATGCCCTTGTATAACATTATAATATATAATGTATAATAACATTATATAAAAATGATGTATAACAACATTATAGACACAAGGAAATAATCGTGAGACAAGTCAAGTTGCTTAGCTTCAAAGCTATCTTAAAACAAATGACCACAGAGATTAGAAAATCCAGATTCCCACAGTCCAGAGACCGTACACAGAATTCAGAATACTAGACACTGTAGTTCTGACAAATCACTCCAAAAAATTAATTTTACATCTTCACTCTGCAACCTAAACTTATAGATTAGACACAGAAGAGAAGCAGATGCCTGAAAACACTGAAAAAAAAAAAAAGATCTCTCTAAGCATGCACAGAAGTAGTCAATATGAGTTTCTTTAAAAAAAGTACAAATTACCTCAAAATAAGACAAATTTCCAATAAAAATAAATTAATAAATAAAATCATCCTAATTTCAGTGCCTAAAAAGACATGGTAGAAAAAAAATGAATTGCTTATGTAAACTCAAAGAAACTTTAAGTAGTTCATATTCATTTATGGCTCTGTTTTCAGAATTAACTGAGCAATAAATAACAACAGGATGTGCAGATGATGTCACTACAGTGGAGAAAAAAAACATCCTTTAACAGCAAATAGTAATGTACATAAGCATTCAGAACACAGTGTAGGTGGATAGTTTCTCTGCTACACATTGGTGCACCTCTAACCAACTCTATAAACATTCTTGAATTGTTCAGAAATAAAGCCGAACTTAAGAGAAACATGCAATTCAGCTCCAATCCTATTGCAGCAGCTCAATACAACTCACAACTGGGGGTTGGGTGGGGGGAAGTATCCACTTCAAGAAGGAAACCAGCCCTTGAGACAGCTGGCCAACCCCAGACACACTGAGCACTGCCAGAAATTGGACTAAGTTTTCCTTTTCTCCTTTACTATCACTGAAAAGAGGAAATGTATGAAATGTTTCAACAATTGCTGTGGTTGATTCAACATTTGCTTCTCAAGAGGTAGGTTTTGTTGTTGTTGGGTTTTTCTTTTTTTTTTTTTAAAGCACAATTCCTTTGCAATCAAGTAAGGCAAAATGCTACAATAGACTCATTCTTAATATTTGGTTCAAATAATATACATAGCTAAGACCTACTCACTGGTCATACATGTTGCTAATTACGTCTCAGTATTTAAGCACCATCAGTTGACTGAAGCCAACAGAAGAAGATTATTAGCTGGCTAATCCAAATTTAGAAGGGATGATGAGTATTTACATCTCAGATTACATTTTATTTAATACTTCCTGAAGTTCCCTTTGAAGCAGTGAAAGGCATGAAGTGAACCTCTGCCAGAGGTCACCACAAGTTCAGACTACATTAAACAAAGTACAAACAAGACATAAAAGAAGGGAAGGCCTGACAATGGATAGAGATGTTACACCACACCTACGACCTCCATCCTCCTCCTGCAAAGCACAGTTGGTCTGTACACATCACAAGACTTGAAAGATTTGTTGTCCTACTTCAATTAAACATAGCAATAAGCCTGACTTTCCAAATCTCCATCCAATCATATCATTCCTTTCTCGCATGACTTCACTGGCCTTTACACTCAGTTGGGTAAAACTTGGTACCCTGAATAAAACCAACTGACCATCACCTGAATTGAAAGTATTTTTACTGCTACATTCTTACTTAATATTCAGCTATGCTGTTTGTTTAAAAGCTATTTTAATGCACCATGGTTTCTTAAAATTGTGGTGTGTGCAGACATTCTTTATTAACAACATCTTTCACCGCTGAAAGCACACAGCAAGAGAGGATGAGAAGGGAAATAAGGAAGGATTTCACATGTATCTGACATCTACAAATGCTTTCCCCCACACAGCTCAGGTAAGGCAATGAAAACAACCACAAAATCAAACTGTGAAATAATTACACTCCTCACAACCATTTTAATTTTGTTCCCTACATTGGCTCCTCATTTGTGTTTTTCACTTTACAGGGCTTTTACATTGTAACACTGTTCTGTTCCTAGCCTAGGAACTTTATTACTATTATCAATTTTTTTTTGCTAGCTTTAAATTTCTGGAGAACAATTAATTTTTAAATACATACGTTGTGACAAGCATGAAAGCTTAGATCCTTCTAAACATCAGCTCTGGCTCACAGCTTCAGCACAGCATCAATTTTAGATCACAGCTTGGACAGGACAGAATGCAGTGGGAGCAGATGGAAACTCTTATGTCCTGTGCTTAGTCCAGGAGCTGGACATCTCCTGGTTTTTCACACATTTACAGCTTTGCTACCAATGTAGAAGAGCAAGGTAATTTTCCTGTTTTGCAATAGTATCATTATATTGCCATAACCAAACAGTACTGAACGAACAAGTTTTCACCTTCAGAGAATTTGCTCGAAAGCCATTGAAATAGGCAGTTCTATGACATAAGTGTGCAGCTATGTAGCACTATACGCCAGACGCCTACTGCCAGAAGGAAAAGGGGCCCACTTTGAGTCCAAGCTCCATCACAAGAAAAGCCTCTGTGAGCTACAAGACCCCGCCTATTGTACGGCTTAGACTAGAAATTAACAAACAGAGGAGGTACAGCAATATCACAGAGCATTTAGCTCTGTGAGCCTCACTCTGATACAGCGCCAGTGATGGATGGAACAGGACCCAGGTGAGACTCTCAGGTTTCACGTGTCCTGTATCTCATTTGTATGTGGGGAGCTAAAGCTCTGTGTCCCTCCTATTTCCAACTGTGACACAGTTCCTCTGACCTTTGAGAACTTCACCTCTCCAGACAGTTGTGTAAGAGCTACAAGGCAAGACGCGACTGTGCTTCGAAGCCATCTACCTCCTGGAACTGAACAGCAGCTCAGGAGGCAAAGCTTTCAGTGTTCCAGGGAAATGGCATGCATGTGCATGTCCATGCTGGGCAGTCCTGTGTGCACAGGGCCTGAGTGCAGGTACTTCCTTCTTTTTTTTTGGCTCTCCTCTTCTCCTCAGGAGATGCAAGAAGCTGCAGTATCAGCCAGAATTTTTTAAGTGCTCATGTGCCAGAGTATTTCTTACACACAGAAGTATACCACAAAATGAGCTTGATTGCAGGTCAAGTCAAATTCCTGCTTGTATTTTTTTTATTACTATTATTTAAATGGTAAAAGGACATTAATGTAGTGTTAGTCTTATGAAATCTTCAGTAAAGTAGTAAGCTTTTTTTTAAAAAAAATTCTACGTTTACCCTATATATACCTACTAATTAAAAAATGTAAAAGCAAGAGGAAGTTTTGAGCTCTTGTTTCTAAACATGGGCTCAGGTGGATTACAACACAGCAGCTCAGATCACAGTGCCTTGAGACGAGGCTGTTACCACGTTACTGCCATGAAAGCAGGCAGGGCGACAAGATACAGCGTGGGGGCACTCACGCTAATCTAACATCCATCCTAAGTGTTTTACTGCAGCCAATATCCGAAGCACAAACTTGCCAGCACAGAGAGGCAGCGGAACCAACCCCTGTGCCAGCAGCACGGCTGCCGAGCTGCACACCCTATCTGCTATCTCACCCGCCTCACCCACAGCGTTTCAACAGAATCGTGCATCCCGGCACTGTGCCGGGGTGAAGCTCATTTCTGACCCACTGGCACAAGCCACCAGCGCCGGCAGAGCCAACGGGCGCACGCTCAAAGCGCGCTCGCTGACGGCTTCCTCTCCTAACGGGGTCAGCGGGGGACAGAAAGAGGATCTGACACACTTTTACTTCCCGACGTGAGAGCCGCGGCCGCTCGCAGGGCGCTGCTCAGCCCCGGCGCCGCGGGGCGCAGCGAGGTCACGGCGCCCGGTGCCGCCCGCCCGGACCGAGCCTCACTCGCCGGAGGGCGGCGCGGGGCCGCGCCTCGGCTCGACCGGAGCTGCGCGGACGGCCCGGGAAGCGGCTAGGCGATAAGCCCCGGCAGGAAGGGCGCGGCAGCGCGGTCTCACCTGCGTTGTAGAAGCGGTCCAGCACTGCCGTCTCGCCGAAGTCCAGCTTGCCGAAGTGCAGCGTCTCCAGCGTGGCCCCCACCACCTCGCACGCCTCCCGCAGGCTCTGCAGGGCGCCGCTCTCCGCCGCCAGCAGCGGCCCCTGGCTCGCCTCGTTGATCACGTAGGTGACGGCCGTCCGCCGCCCGGCGCCCTTGGCCCGCGCCGCGATGCCCGTGCCGGCGGCGGGGCAAGCGACGGCCGCGTCCTCGCCCCACGGCGAGGCCAACTCGGGCTGGAAGCTGCGGCCGCCGTCGGCTCCTTGCGCCCGCCGGCCGAGCCCCTCCTCGCCGCCGCCCGGAGGGCCGGGCACCGCGAAGCTGATGGTCCCCTCGCCGCCGTCGTTCATCCCTGCGGAGCCGCCACCGCGGCGCGTCCCGGGCTCTATTCTGGCGGCCGGGGTCAGGCGGCTGCCATGCCGCGTCTCTTCGCCTCAAGCGATCCCCGCACGCTGCTGCCGAGCTGCCGGAGGAGAGCGGCGGCCGGGCAGGGGCGAGGCGCTGCCCTACGGAGCCTAACACCGGCGGCTGGGGGCGAGGAGACGAGCGCAGCCTCCCGCGGCGCCCACCGCCCGCACCATGGCGCGCCGCTCTCTTCTCCCCCGCACCTGTAGGGACCACCTGGCGAGCGGTCCCCCCGCAGCCCGCCTCCTCTCCTCCGCGCAGCCGGCAGCTCGCCCTCCCTCCGGCCGCCGGGTCCGACTCGCTCGCGTGCAGGAACCACTTGTGGGACTGCTCTCAGGCGCCCCCGATTTAGTCGAGCGACAGCTGCGCGGCTCCACTCGCGTCTCGGGCGGGGGCGGCCCCGCACCGCGCTCCTCCTTCCGGGCCCGCCTCCGGCCAGAAATAAGGCAGCGGCGGCCGCCGGGCTGAGCGTTGGGATGGGGTGTCGGGTGCGCGAGGACAGCTCCGCTGGGACGCCTGGGACCGGGCGAGGACTGCTGCCCGTTGAGGATGCGCTGCGCGTCTGCTTCCCGGCCCTCGGCGGGAATGGGGCGACGGCTGGCAGCACCCCGCGTCGCTCTGTTTAATGGTCTCGGAAAAGCCGGCCGGCTCCGTCTCCTGGTGTGTTGCTGGCAGCGCTCTGAGCTGGGGGTGCCGGTTAGTCGGCAGCCACCGGGACGGAACGGGTCGTGGCTTGCCTGAGATTTTAAAGCGTGCTTTCACCACCAGACGTGTTTTGATCTAGACAAACCCGTTTCTGCATAAAATGAAGTAGTGGGCAGCGACCTTGTCTTGTGCTTCTGAAAGCTGAGGGGGATTTGGTGGTTTGGCTAGGGACTGTTTTTGTTGCTTCTCTCTCAAGGATGCGGTGACTGGCATTGGGGCCTGGCAGCAAGCGTGGTGCTTGTGAGTGCTGAAGGGAGCACTGGGTTTGGTAACCCTGAGCCCTGCTAGGGCATGGCTACATCAAAAAAGGGTGGGCAGAGGGCAAGGGAGGTGATAGTCACCTTCTGCTCTGTCATCTGGAGTACTGTGTCCAGACTTGGGGCCCTCTGCACAAGAAAGATGTGGAGCTATCAGAGCAGGTCCAGAGGATGACCAGAGGGCTGGAGCCCCACTCCTATGAAGTGCTGGCTGAGGGAGCTAGGCTTGTTCAGCATGCGGAAGGGGAGGCTCCTCATTGTGGTCTTCCAGTACTTGAAGAGAGCTTATAAGCAGGAGGGGGTCTGAATTTTTACACAGTCTGAATGTGACAGTACAAGGGGGGGTGGCTCTAAGCTAAAAGGGGAGATTTAGGTTAGATGTTAGGAAGTAATTTTTAGAGGATGGTGAGGCACTGGAACATGTTGCCCAGAGAAGCTGGGTATACCTCATCCCTGGAGGCGTGGAATTCATCCATCCAGGATGGATGAGGTCCTGAGCAGCCTGATCCAGTGGATGATGCTAACCTTACCCGTGGCAGAAGTAGTGGAACTTCACCGTCTTTAAGGTCCCTTCTAAGCTAAGCCATTCTATGACCTTAGAGACAGGGACTCCACCGCTTCCCTGAGCAGCCCATTCCAATGCTTGACCATTCTCTCTGTGAAGGAATTTTTCCCCAGTATCCAGTCTAAGCATCCCTCGGTGCAGCTTGAGATGGTTTCCTCATGTTCTATCACTTTTCACCTGAGAAAACAGACTGACACTCTCCTCACTGCAGCGTGGAACAATGTAGCACAGTGCATTATTAATGTTTGTGTTGTATCAATAGATCCGTCCTTATAAAGTGGATCTTGTTGGTACTAATCAACTTGCTGGCATGGTGCCTGTTCCCATATCACTGATTTCCGTGGCTTCTGTAGGACAAGGATAAATTCTGGAATGGTTAGGAAAAATTAGTCATCGCAGTACCTTTGGGAACCCTGTTTGCGTCGATCAGTTCCCGTTTTCAATGAGATATGCCTGGCATTTGCTTCTGCTGATAAGGAATGGGTAAATGGGGTGGGAAGATGACGAGCAAACGAAAGACTAATTTAAAGGGGAAAGTTAATATTTGCTAATCTGCAATATACACTAGGTTATTGTTTCTTGCTCCGGTCAGAACGACAATGAATGTTTTCCTAAATAAAGTAGTTTTCCTCAAAATGCAGAATCAGTGTTAATCCACTCAGCATTGCTCTTACATCACCATACAGGAAGCAAGAACAATATATCTCTGTTGTTCTCTAGAACAGCCCATGTTTGTCAAGCACAGAAGGAAGTCAAGGACTGAAAGAAGACGGAAGAGGCATGCTATTCTACTTAGGGCTGCTGACTTGTGAGGTCTGTTTCATTATTAGTGCCATGTCCATTCTAAACACAAGACAGTTTTTCTATTCATTTGGCTGGATGTGATGTTGAGCCCTAAAAAGAAATGAGAAATTAAGTAATAAAAATGCCAATTAATCTGGAGTAACTCACACAAATCTTCTGCATACCTTGTTCACTTGTTTCTCAAGTACTGTAGAATTCACATCTCTAGCACCAGATGGTTTACATATGATTAAGGTTCAGTATCACCCTGTTCCTGCTCTGCCTTTTCTAATGAGAAAAACTTGCAGCAAGTAGTTAGCTTCAAATCTGTTAAAATAATTCCATTTTTTCCTATACATCATTGGCCTTTAGTTTTAACCATGATTAGAATTCTAACACCAGGAATTTTTAATTCCTATTAGTTGAAAATGCAATTTGTGTTGAGTGATAAAAACTGTGTGACAGACGCTAAAGGCTAGATTAAGCCACTCAAACTCATGCTAATGAGATCCAAAAATAAAAGAGGCAGTTTCATGTTAAGCATTCTGATTTAGAGAGATGAAACTTGAAGCACTTATGTCCAAATTATAACCTTTTTTTCATATATTACAGCTGTGAGTGTCCAGTTGAGGGAGAAAAGTGATTCAAGACTAAATCTGCATTTTCAATTTTCTTGGTTGTATTGGAGATTGATGGAATGGACTAAAATATATTGCTATGGGAGTCTGCAGGAGTAAAGTTCAGCACATTTCAATTACGGGTGTAAAGAAAAAGACCTACGAACTTAAACCTGTATACATAAAAATCCAAATGAGATCTCGAAAGTACACACACCGTTCCTTTTCCGGTGAGCTTTAAAAGGTAACTTGCACAGAAATAGAAATGGTTAAACTGAAGTAAACAAAAAGTTATTAAAAAAATAATTAGAGTGAGCGTGAAACTGTAGACAATCAGAAGTAGCCTTTGCTCAGAACTGAGAAGGCAACATTTTCTTATGGAAGAGTCAACTGCCAATCTTAAAAAGAAAGTAAATCTATGATTGAGATAAGCATTAAAAGCACCAAATAAGTACTGGGAGCAGGTAAACAGACTGGTGTTCAATCTGATCATGTTATGCTAATAGCATGGGCAATTCACTTACTGAAATAAGATATGGTGCATAGAAATGGCAATCAGCAGAACCTGCAACTCTCATGCTTCTTTCCAAATCTCAGATTTCTTACTCTGCTACTGAAAGTGTTTTTTCTCTTACTTCTGTCCTTTTTAACTTCCAGAAATGTCTCTGTGCACACAGGCCCTCCTCCCAGCCTCCCCTAACCTTTCTTTTCCTATCTGACCCTGTGAGCTTTTTTCCTTTGCATCAATTCCTGCAACGTCCTTGGTTACTTGCAGTTGTTTATTTTCACTATTGCTGGCTTTCCAGTCTTGCGATACTAAATGCTTTCTTTAAAGCTTCTACTCATGCAGCCTTACGACTGTATGGAAATTTCAGCTGGGAAAATATCTCCATTTCTTTCAGTCAATAAACATTCACTGTTGAAGAGTAAAATGGTGATGGCATAGAGCCTAATGCATGACTCAATAACTAGAAAAGAGCTTACTGCATTCCCTGGGTATTTTCAGTGTTTTAAGCTGCATATCTTTGAACCTAAAGGAACAGCTCTCAGTCTACTTCCCGTGATAGAAAGGCTCATTTTGCAATGTTTTATGATGCCTTGCTGATAACGGGTTATTTAAGGATCTGTGTATGCAGCAGTGCTTGCCACCAGCTCAGCTCATGCCTAAGCTAGCTGCCAGCCAGGGAGCTGAGGGAACGACGGGCATGTGTCTATAGCAGAACACAGATCAGTGCTCTGAAAAGGAGGTGGACTCAGTGCAGGGATATTGCTGTCAGCATCTTGACTGCATATTCCAATGCCAGCAAGGTGTGTAGGATTATGAGCTGAGCTCGAAGAAGTGATTAGTAGTATATAAACTAAGTATAGTATATAGAGTATAAACAGAGTCTAAACTTTGTATACTGAGAGAATGGGAAATCAATTCATTGAAGTGATGCTGTGTGAGGAAACAGAATCAGCGTAGGTAGGGGATTTTTTTTTTTCGGGAGCTGCGGGCTGTCCGCTGTTCCTTGGAGCACGGCTGCCACCTAATGGGGCGTTCTGGCTACACGGGCTTTGTGGGACGTGGTGGGAGGAGCTGGCCGGCAGCACAGCTGTTTTCAATGCTGCTATAAAACGCTGCTGTTACCGGCTGTCTTTATTGCCTTTTGGATCGACTCACCCGCCCTGGTCCCGAGGAGGAAATATTCACGTTTCCCTACTCTCTCTGCTCGTAAAATAGCTTTTATTTCTTTAGTTGTTACCGTATCTACCTTTCATTCTCCCTACGCAAATACTTTTGTTTGCCTACTTCTACTTTTGCTTCCTACTTCTAATGGCCATCGAAGCATGAATCACAAGCTTGTCTATAGGGAAAAAAATGGTGTGGGGTGCTAGTCCTTCTCTCAGGACTTTCTCATAATGTTCTGTCTGCTCCTCAATCATCAACGTCTACAAAAATCCTATTAATATGTCTTCAAAACAAAGCTGGGCCCCTGATAATGGCTGCTTCCTGTTGGTGTAACCTACTATAGAATGTCACTGATTGCAAAAGATGACTGGATCTGAAAATGTGCTTGGTGAAACACTACATGCTAACTTGTCTATGGGCATCACTCCATCCTGCACCTGAAACTTCATCTCACAAAGGGCCACACCACAATTCACTTACTGCACCACTGCAGTGGGTACGTATCTTTTTCAACATTGTTATTTGCACCCTCGTCACAAAGGGCCACTACTTAAAATGCTGGCTCAGAATATTGTCCTTCGATTTCAATTTTGAAAAGATCTATTGATTTTTAAAGGGTTGCACAGAGGCTAATGTTGGTGGAATTTGGCCCAGAGCAGTTCATTCAATAAAGCATTCCCCTGCCCCAGAGTCAAGAAGTCTGAGTTCATATGATACATGTCAGTGATACCTTATGAACTTCCAGTTGTGAGCTTTGTGAGCTGCTGTGAAGCTTTGTGCTTATTAGGTAATCTAGTAGACACATTAAATGAGCTTCTCTTGCACTAAATTTGGAGTGATTGTATCATAAAGTCCTGGAGGCTGTTCAATAAACAGAATTACAGAATCGCCAAGGTTGGAAAAGACCTGCAAGATCCACCTGTCACCAATAGTTCTCACTAAACCACGTCCCTCAACACAAAAACCAGCCGTTCCTTGAACACCTCCAGGGTCGGTGACTCCACCACCTCCCTGGAAACATATATATATATATATTTAATTTGTACCATGAGGTCAAAGGAGTGCAACCACATAATTCAGTGATCTGCCTTTAAACGCCAAGTTAAGAATTAGGCACTCAATGTTGCTTTACAGCAGATTTTTTAACGCAGGTTTAGCTTAAAAAAAAAAAAAAAAGCGTAATAGCAGGAATGCATCATTATTCTCCAAGACGAAGTCGTCGGGTAGAAGAAAACTCGTTCATATAAGGATCTCCGCCGCAGACGCCCGAGGCATCTGCCCGCCACGCTGCCAGCACCAAAGATGGCGGCACCGCCGCATCCTCAGCGTGGCGGGCGGGTTGCTTCCGGCGCTGCTCAGCGCGCTGCGGGACGGCGGTGCCGCCTCCTGACTTCGGCCGGGGCCGGGCCGGGCCGAGGCCATGGGCACGGCGGGCGGCGGGGCTCTGCGGCTGCCGGGGCTGCATGGCTACGCGGCGGAGTTCTCGCCCTACTGGCCGGGGCGCGTGGCCTGCGCCGCCGCGCAGTACTACGGCATCGCAGGTACTTAGGGCAAGCGGGCCGTCTGCCGGTGCTTTCGCCGTAGGATGCGGATCGCGCCGCCCTCGTGCTGGGTGCTTGACCGGCCCTGCTGGCTTTGCCGTCCCAGTGGGGATGCAGAGCTGGCTTCTTCGGGGTTGGAGCCTTTTCGTTCCCCTAGAAGCATTCGTTTTAAGTAACGTTTCTAAACGTGGAGTACCCTGGCAGTATCCTGGTCATAAGAGGGAGCAGTACCCGTATTTTGTTAGAGCTGATCTGGGTGTTTCCTTTTTGGTGAGCCACGTTTGCATTACAAGATCCAGTTTTCACAGAGTGGAAATAAACACAAATCAAAGTTACGTCTGCTGTGTTACCGAAAAGGTATAAAGGAGCCCGTGCCAGTATGGCTGTAACACAGGGCCTGTGGGGAGGGTGCACTTCTGTGCAGGAGGTGCTGCTTTTCCAGCCTCACCTGCAGGTGTACTGTGGGAGGTGTAATTGACGTACATTGATCTAATTACTGTTTTGGAGAGCAGAAGAGACAACAAGCTCTTGGGCCTGTGTGGCCTCTTAAAGAAGTTTAGTTGCGTTATACTCACAGGAGCTATCACAGAGCTTGCAGGGTCTTTGGTGTGGGCGAAGAGTTGTGATGTTTGGTTGTACTGTGCTGTTTTAGGTTGTGGAACTCTGGCAGTGCTGGAACAAAATGAAACGGGGATTGTCCTGCTCAGGAGGTAACATTGTAAATATTCTCTGTTGTGTAACTAAGATGTAAACCTATATTGTTGTTTGTAGAAAACGCTACCCAAATATTTTGGGGTATTACTATCAATGTAAACTATTGTATCTATACCACGTTGTCTACTGTGTACATGTATTTTTATCGAGGTGTAAATGACTGGCTTGCATTCCACAGGTCTCACGCTTTCCATAGTGTAAGCCATTTAATGGAAAACTGGCAGTGTAAATTAAAAGCTCTGACCTAGCTTGAAATTGGAAGTTTAGTTGTTTGTTGTTATAAGTGTCACCTCTTTTTACCCTTTAAAATTGGCTTAGGTTGAAAATAGAGCAGGAAGCTGGGATGAGTCAAGGAACCCTTTCTAAGAGATGGAATGCTCCAAGAGAGGAGTTTGGGTAGGAGAAGAGGAGAGATTAGTGCTTAGCTGCCATTCACCTAGGTTTTGAAACAATGGTTGTTTAGGTTAAGAGAAATGCGATAGAAGTGTTTAGCAAGAGGTTAGAAAACTCAGAGAAGCTGTTTTTAATTTATAATTATCCACCTGACTATCTAAAGCTGTTAAACACGCTGTTAGTTCTGCAAAGCTTTCTGTTCATTTCTGTGTTTCCAGAGACTCCACTTGTTTTGTGGTGGAAAGTCCTGTGCTTTCCTGAGCACCGAGCTATGTCATTTTCTCCGTAGAAGCTTTCTGTGTGCATGCCTTTCTCTTGTAATTACTGCAGCATGCCACAAAGTTTAACCTGAGCTGAGTTAAACCTTCAGTGAAAGGGGGGTAAATAAGTTCGTATTTACCATGAGATAACAGCGTGGTCATTGATAGTTGGTGCAGAGCAACCAATGCATGGTACTTCATCCTGCAAGATGAATCGGTGGTGTGTCGAGAGCCCTTTTTAGGAGTTATAGAGATCTTTCATATGGTCATGACTGTCCTTCTGTTGGTTTTTCGTCGTCACTCAGATTCTTAATGGTGTTGCAGATTGGATAGAGACCTCCCAATACAGTTTTATTTCTTTGTTACTGTAGACTACAGGCTCCGATCACTGTAGCAACATCGTGGGGTGATGGTAGGTTAGTCTGAGATATGCAGCACCTCTCTTCTCTGATTTCCCAGCAGTTTAGTACTGAAATCAGATTCCATTCTCTGTATGGAAGATCCTTAGCTCGTTCACGCTTCAGTTTAATTGACCTATTCTGACCTTGGTCAACCTGTTCTTGTAGAAGTTAACATTGTATCCACTAAGTTGCTCTTAAGGAGATTGACTGGAAATTGAAATGGGTAACAAAGCTGTTCAGAGTGGTAGAGATTGATTTTAAAAAAACTACTGTCTTTGCACACAGCTAGTCTGGATTTGTGTTATGCTTTCCCGTGGACAAATATCTTCATTGTTTCTGTTCAGCTTTGACTGGAATGATGGCCTGTTTGATGTGACGTGGAGTGAGAATAATGAGCACGTATTGATCACTTCTAGCGGGGATGGATCTCTGCAGGTCTGGGATATAGCTAAGCCCAAAGGTCCACTGCAAGTCTATAAGGAACACACTCAGGAGGTAAATCTGGCAAACTGCAAAAATTTGCTGGGCTGTCTAATACTTGAATTACTTGAATGAAGGGGATATTTGAAGACTCAAAATCAGAAGTGTTTTTTTGTTGTCTGTTTTTGAACTTTGTTTGAATCCATGATTTGAATTTATAGCTTTATGTTATTTTGAATAGAAAGTGAATTAATGCATTCTACATACTCATTTGTACTTTCACACTCGGTAGTAGACATCACTTTGTCAGGTAAATGTAATACATTCAGAAATAGTGTTTGTGCTTCCTTCTAGACTAAGTAACCATTGAGTTGTATGAAAGTCCTGAAGTCATTCTGTAGCTTTAGAGGACATTATTGGATAGGCCAAAATCAGGCAGCTGACGTGTATAGCCGAGTTATCCTTGAGGGTATAGAATGATAGAAATGATATCAATCCTTAGGATTTCTGCATCTGCCTATCCTTTTCCATCCTGGCATCTCTCAAGTTCTTGCTCAGATCAACAGTAGTCAGATACTGGGACAGCATGTGTGTATATTTTTTATATATATATATATTTATATATATATTTTATGCCTTGGTTGTATACTGCTGAATTCAATTTGCTTAATGCCTCAGTTTCTTTATACCTTACATTATTGGTAGTGAAAATGCCACACTTATGCTCATGTTCATACATTTGCACATTTTAAAGGACTTTTATGCCTCTCCATGTTTATCTTCCTCCAAATGATTTTTTTACTCTATCTTTCTTCATGCTTTCCTTCTAACTTTGTTCTTCTTTTTGCAAGTCTTTGAAATTCAGATGCAACCAATTTTAGCTTGAATTAATAACACTTTATCTTAGTGAAATAAATGTGAATGAAATAAGCCAGTGTGTATGTAGTCAACAATTAACTGTGGGTATTCAGTTTTGTATTCAGAGAGACATCCTTCTTTCTTTTTTTTTTCCCCATATACAAAACACAAGGCTAAAATCTGAGTGATTGCAGTTATAAGACAATCTGTCCTTCTTATGTTTATTTTCTTTGTAATTTTGCCACTTTGGCTTAATACATATACTCTGTAAATAAGGAATTTTGAGAGGTTGTAATCAAGATTATATGATAGTGTTCAAAGACTGATAGAAAGATGTAGGCAAGGCATAATACCAAATTATCTTTTGTCTCTATCATTATCTCTTTGGAATTCTGTCCATAGGATTATTTTGGTTCTGCTACACCATCTGTTGTTTGTGAAGTGAGAATTTCTGTGTCCAAGTCCTGGTTTAGCAGGGAATGTGGGGAGGTGGATGCATTCAGCCGTGAGTGGGAAAGACAGTGCAGGACACATGGGCTGTGTGTTTACAGTGAGATGTCAAGGTTCTGTATTGATTCTTTGTAAGTGTATATTAAGAGGATAGATCTCAGTGGGAATATAACTAATAGGTTGTAGTAAACAGTGGGAGACAGTGCTTTTTAAAATCATTGACTACTTCTTAATCTGTAATCCCTGTCTGACACTTGTAAATGATGGTTTTGTTGCTGATTTTTGTAGTGTTTCTACTGATGGAACCAGTTTCTTGTTTTCTAAATGAGATTGTTCTCCCCCTCAAAAATAATGTACAATTGTAATTTAAAAGCACATCTTTCTTATTAAAGGACAGTGAGTTTTATTCTAGCACTAACCAAGTGCTGAATCTTGTGAATAAATCAGACTGATTTACTTTGGTTTCGATGAGGTGTCACTGGATTAGGGGACAGTAGAGTACTTAAATGCAAAGACTCACTTTACAAGACATATCTAATTAATTTTGAACTACTTTTTGGTTTTACTTTTTTCCTTCATCTTGTTTTCATCTTACCTGAGACATTTCTTATTACAGTGTTTAAGCATAAGTGCATTGATACATTCTATGATTGAAGATAAAGAAAGATTAATGGTTAAGGTTTGTGTTGTGTTATGAGCTCTACTCAGTTGCTCAGCACAGTTTCTTTTGAAGCTTCTGTAGATTTATGTTGAATGACAGCATGGAAAAGTAAGAAGAATAAAAGTGATCCTTCTTTGGTTCTCTGACACTTTCTTCTTATTATTCTCTTCCCATTTCCTGTATCTGCTGCATGCCAAATGAAAATAGCTCTTGCTTTTTCTGAGCCTGTTGTCTGTTTGGCTCATAATCCTTGCCTGGAGGAGAGTTTGTCCAGGTACCATTATCTGTTATGCAGCTGCAGAACTGGGCAGCCACAGCTATTCCCGTCATGTGTGTGCAGGTCACTGTCACAACCTGTTTTCAATTGATCTGCATGCTGATACCCTTTAGCCGAGCTGTAAGCTATATGTGATTTTTGTGTTAGCTCCATAGTAGATCTGATTCGTGCCCAATGTGTGGGGCTAGGTGAAGTATGTGACACAGATACATATTTGTCAAGTATGCATTTCTTTCTTGAAAATTCTGGACGTATGTGGCAGCCCAACATTTGGAGTGAGCAGGATTTGTAGGGCTATTGCATGAATGAGGTGTACTGTGTTGTGATACATTCTGGGACGTTGTCAAATGACACCAGTTTAGGAGTTGAATGCAAGAGCATCATCCAGATGTTAGCAAGGAGCTCAGGGGCCACCTGGGAGAACTGTGATGTCATCTGTTCTTAAAACATGAGCATGACTTGTTTGTGTTATTGTTATTTTAATAGGGGTAGGCAGGCTGAAAAAGGAACTGTGGTACTGGTAGTGAGCTGACAAAGTTAGAGTAGCCAAGGGGAAAAAGACACAGTTTGGAAAAACAAACAGAAGAATTACTGTTCAGTTTATTATTTGGCTTTTGTCAAATAGCGTATGGCTGTCTTGTACATTTAGGTTATAACCTCCTCACACAGGGGAGCTAGCACAGAGTGGTGCCAGAGCAATAAGCCTTTCAGTGTATGGAAACAGAAGATTGTGAAATAAAGAAGGAAAATTGCGGGTGATGCATTGTGGTCTTTTCTGTGGGCAGCGATTGCCTTCAACTTTTGGGAAATATGCAAATAGATTAAAGCCAGTCAATTTAAGCTGGATCCAGCAGTCTGAAATAGTTTGTAGGAAGGAAAGTGATATCTTGATTTCCTTTCTCTTAATGTAAATATTTGAATAAAATTGGATCTGAGATCAGGAATCAGTTTGAATTGTCTTTTTTTTTTTTTCCTTTCTTAACTTTTTTGGATACCTTTCTGAGTCTGTATGTGCCTTCAATGCCAGACTGAGAGATTAAATTTAATTTTTGCTCAGGTAAATGGCATTATTGGCAGCTCTGTGATGCTTTACCGGGGTGGGTTTTTAGCTGATGATGATGTAATCTACAAATCCAAGTGTAATTAATGGAACTAGAATTAATGTATTTATGTATAATGTAGTTAATGGGTAACTAGAATCTCAGACTTATGCTTTTTCTAAACTGGGCTATTGTGTCATTTGTAGGCGTATAGTGTTGACTGGAGCCAAACTAGAGGAGAGCAGCTAGTGGTGTCTGGTTCATGGGATCAAACAGCCAAGCTGGTATGTTGTTTTCTGTTGAAGGTAAAAATGCAATTTGTTTTCAGGCCGACAGTTCTAACAGCATTGATTCACTTTTCCTCTATTTTAAATGGAAGCTATAGCTCTGTTTTAACTGAGATGTTTTTATATCCTTCAGCTGGTATTGGGTGAAGTAGTGCTTTTCATGATATGTGGTAAAATCAGGAGTTGGTCTTGATGATCCTTAGGGATCCCTTCCAGCTTAGGATATTCTATGAAAAAAAGTTCTTAGTCCTTTTTATATACATCAAACTTTTATGTTCATTAAATCTTTTCCTTTCTCATTGCATGTGCACCTCAACAATTTTCTTTTTATTTTATTCAGTGGGATCCAGCAGTGGGAAAGTCATTACGCACCTTTAAAGGCCATGAAGGAGTCATTTACAGCACTATATGGTCTCCCCACATCCCTGGTTGTTTTGCATCTGCTTCAGGTAAACACAGTGGTAAAGCAGTTCTCTCAACAACTGAAATGCCTATAATCATTCAGCACTTTCTCCAGCAGATGGTAGTATGTGTCATAGCTAAAAATGGAAGAAGGCAAGATAAATGTACTGCTGCAGCTGGATTTGTAGGTTCTATTACCATCTTTAAATTGTTCTCTTGGCTGTTCAAACAAGGATCAGCAGTTTTCTAGCAGTTGCTTTAGTGACTTGTGACTTTTTTTTTCCTTACTTTATGTAGCTGTCATCCATTCATCCAACTTCTGTTGGCCGCTAAAATATTTTATAAGCTTTAGTTCTGGCTTAAACTTTTGATCAAATTGTCTCGAGCATCAGCAATCTATTAGACCTGTGAAAAATGCAGTCAATTACCATTACTGCTGGAGATCACTGTGTCGTGTTCTTTGGGAAAGTAATCATATATTATACTTTTCTACCTCTGCCAGCACTATGAAACTTGCTGACTAACGCAGTTATAATTGAGCTGAATGTATTTGCTATCAAGGAGATGTTACAGTAGTCCAACAGCACAAAGGTGGAGTTAGGGGGTGCAGTGAGCCACAGATTTTGCTGGGAAACTGGGGCCAATAAGGTACTGCCTCAATACAAATGTCAATATATTAGTATTACCAGATTCAATGTCTCTAGCTTCAATCCTGTTGGATTTCTGTGGTAGTTCAAATAGACATTATTTAGGTCTCAAGAGGGTAAGCAAGTAGAAATGAGAGAGAAAAATCAATACGCACAGATACCGGTTTTCTCTATTCTAAGGGAAATTGTGGAACAGAAAGCGTAATTTCACCCAAAACTCAACTTCTACTGAGCTGAAGTTGGAACTGGAGAAAAACTGCAGTCTCAACATAAGGGCTAACTAGGCATGATGTCTAATTTACAGTTTCTCTCTTTGATATGCTTTTGATATACGTACTGGGGGACTGACGACCTTAAGTGTAACAGTCTCTTCATTTGTAACTGTGTGTAGTCTTGAAAATTACTAATGGAAAATGTGCCTGGAGGGACACTTTTTGAACTTCCTTTCATCTCTCTCTCTCTCTTTTAAAAAATAAAAACACGACATAATACTTTAAACAATAACCTTTTTGAAGAATGTTGTTGAAGGATTCTCTCTTTGAAGAAAGCTGAGCTGCTGTAGAATTGTAATGTGTTTTTTTCTCCCTTGTCTCGTCCTACCTCATGCACCTGCTCACATGCATATGCTCACCCAGATATTAACCATGGAAAATGCTAGTAGACCAGAAAGTAACTATTCCATGTTGCAGCTTCTTCATTTTTGACTTACGTAATGTCTAATGTCTTAGTAAAATAATAGTTAAGATAATAAGTATCTTGTTAATTGCAGTTGGAAAAAGCAGTGATAATGAAATGTTTCAGATTTAACTAAATGTAGGTGAAGCACCTAAAAGTTATGTAAAATATAGGCAAGTCTTTTTCCCCTTTTTCTTTTCTGAAAGTAAGCAGGAGGGAGGGAGCCTTAAGAACTTTTGCATGCCTCACTCTTGCCCTTTTGCTGCGTGTATTTGAATCCATGTAGACACCAGCAGGAGTTTAATATTGTCTTAACTAATTACGTTTTCTGTTCTCAGTGTTCACAAACTAATGCACCTGCAAAATAACTGCTCATAATGACCACTGTGGGCCTAGTCAACTTTTGCCTGAAGCTGATAAGGTTAAATCTTTGCATTTGGAATATGCCTTTCCTCTCAAACATTTATGAGACTAGAAAAAGTGTAGGAGTGAAGAAAACTAAAAACCTATGACTGTAATATAAAACAGCTGAAAAAGCATTTGATACTACATGTAGTATATTTTGTTTGTTAAGTCTTTGATCTGAATGCGTACAGGGAGACTAACTTTGTGTACAGGAGCCAGTGAAATGTAATTATGTTATGCAACTATGTCTAATATATCGTTTAAATTAGCTTTTATTTAGCATCTAATATATTTCCAATTAACATTTACAGGGATGTGTAGAGCATTATCTCTTTAGTGCTGTAGTCATTACGTACGATCATTGGTACTCTTGAAAAGCTATCGAGTACTTGACTTATCTTGTATTGTTTGAAATTGGGAGATGTTAATAGTAACTGAACAGTCTGCTAATTCTGTATATGTAAATACATTCTGTTGTGAAGTCAGTAACTATTTCTGAGCTGATAAGCAGGATGTTCAGGTGTACAGACAGTACCAGCACATAGCCCTGGTAAATGTCTGCCTTACACTGATAAAACAGCAATGTGGAAAATGCCATTAAAGAAATGACATAAATAACTAATTTCATGGCTAAAAGGGTTTAATGAGTCATTGTGTCATTTGCCCAGAAGGTGTCTCTCTCTTTTTTTTTTTTCTTTAAATATCTTGGGGAGCAAATGGATGAATAGTGCATACAGAGTGCCAGATACACACAGCATTAGGCTATAAGCAAACATGTCAGTTCTACTCTCAGAAAGCACTGAAATAAAAATTTTCACCATTATTTTCAAGCAATTTACTTTTTTTTTTTTCAAGATAAAAGACTGAGGTTTGCTCTGAGGTAACTGGAGTCTCTTCTAACCAGCTATGTTATATAGCTTACATTGTGCGTCTGTATTGTCTGGCAATAATTGCTTACCTGGTGGCTGTCACGGGACTTAAGGGTTTATAATCAATGGATATAGGTTAAATACATCTGTGAGTAAAAATCCAATGTAAAGCCTACATGAAATTTAAATGTTAAGTAAACTTTATCTCTTTATTGTGTATTTTCACATTAGCAGTCATCATCTCACATACGGGGATGATGTACTTGTAGATTAGCATCTCTTTTATTAATTTTGAATAGATGAGTATATATTGTGTAGTTCTATTGATTCGTCCAAGATTTCACAAATATTCATTAAAATGAAAGAAGGCAAGTATAATGTACAAACAAATCTGGAATCATAATTATCTTAACAGACCAGCAAAAATCTGTTGCTATAGAGAAATTGCTTCTTACAAAAATAGAAATATTTTGTGGGGGAAATGTTGGCCGTGTTAGTGGTTGCTTACTTTGGGATGCCAACTGGAAGTGACTCCTAGTGAATATGATTTTATTAGGTGTGCTGTACTTGTATTTTCCATTATTGTGGATAGAATAAAAGAGTATCCTGACTTAGAAGGGATCTGTGAGAATCATCAAGTCCAACTCCTGCCTCCCCACTGGACCACTCAAAAATCGGGCTATATATTGAGGGCATTGTCTGAATGTCTGAATGCTACTTGAACTCCAGCAGTGTGGAACTGTGACCACTGCCCTGGGGAACCTGTTTCATGCCCACCGCCCTCTGGTGAAGAACCTTCTCCTGGTATCAAGCCTGAGCCTCCTCTGTTGCGGCTTCATGCTGTTCCCTGGAGTTGGGATAAGTTATCTTAATTCTGCTTTTTCATGGGAAAAACGCATCATTTATAATGCAGTTTTCAAGAAATTATGGGGATGTGGGAATTCCAATTTTTTTTTCACAGCAATTTTAATTGAAATGAAATATGTATGTATTCTGAGGTCATAGAAAGATGTTCAAGCAAAAAAAAGAGATTTGTTAAAATGTGTCACGTATCAGCTTTATACTTCTTATCAGATACGTTAAAAAATATAAAAACAGATTCTTTCACTCAGAGCTTAAATAGAAAAATAGTATTTGCCTTTGGCTTTAATTCAATTTGTTCCATTGGCTGAAAGGTTGACTTGTGTGCTCTGTTATTCCATTAAAAATATTTCAGAAATAGTGCCAGCATGGTGAATGGCAGCTAAGAATAGCATTTTTGTAGGAAGATAAAGAAAGAAAAAACGGAAAATAACTGATTTTCTCATGGGTCAGCATTTTCTATTAAAAGACATGAAAGAACTGGGACAATTATATTTTTAGTGTCAAAGTTATTATTGTCTTGAGTATTTTTTTCCAATCATTTTTGGCTATAATAACACTATAATGACTGATCTCTGTAGCATTTCATTCTATTTCACCTGGGGAAATATTTATTTGCTTTGAAATGTTTCTTTTTGTCTGTAGTGAGATATGAGCTTCCCCTTCAAATCTGTGTTATTTGATGAAACCGATATAATAGGTTTTGAAGAAGTCCATTGTTGCATCTTCAGAAGACTTAAAACTTGACGTGAAATCTGTCCTGAGGTTGGCAGGGCTGGCAGAGGGCGGATGGACATGCTGCCATTTTTGCCAAGATCCTGCTAGTTGTGTTTCTTCTCACCATATGCCATGCTGTTTTTATAACCACCGTGGGGATGTTTATGGCTTCAGTGTGACATTGCCAGGAGTGCTTTATGTATGCAGGGCAGCAGTCATCCTTGTTCCTGAAAATAGTGGAAGTAAAATAGGGGATTAATGAAAGGATTATTGAAAGGAGCTGTGATTTCCTGTGCTGGTCTGTACGTTTTACAGAGAGCGACCAACTGGGCTTCAAAAGCATCAAAATGCTTGTATCTAAGCTGCATGCTGATGATAACCAATTTGAAGATTTTCAGAAGTGTTACTGATAGAGAAATTTCTTCAGTAGCAATGTGAAGCAAATATTTTAGTGTAGACAGTACTGATTTATTCTTTCTATACCAATCATGGATGTTTGGACACAACTTCTACTGATTTCATTTGCCTCTTGAATGAACACCATATAGTCATGGGTTCCTTTTGATCAAACCAGAATTTTAAAGGGTAATTGAAGTGTTAGTAATAAAATGAAATTCTTTTTTTCCAGTGGAAGAACAATACTAAGTTCTTATTCCTTTTGCACGTTGCTTTAACCTCCATGTCTATTATATCCATAGTTTATTTGGTTTGAGTGTCCTTCTATAATGATTTATATTTCATGGAACAAATAAATGGTTGACACCTAAATACCAGTGGATTAACTGTATCCCAGACTCAATTCATCACTGCTGAATGAATTTTTCTTTGTTTCAGGTGACCAGACTTTAAGAATTTGGGATGTGAAAGCCCCAGGAGTCAGACTCGTGATACCAGCCCACCAGGCTGAGATCTTGAGCTGTGACTGGTGCAAGTATGATGAGGTATAATCCTCTTTGTTCAACTGTTTTCCTACATGAACCACTTTTGTTAAGTAGCAGGGCTTTTTCTTTGTTTCTCCTGAAACATTAAAGCATCTTCTAGTTATATGGGAATAAAAGCAGGTCTAGTTGCTCCTTTACTCTCATTTGCTAGCTGCATTTCCAGAAGAACGTTGTTTCAAAAGATAAATGATCAGGTTGGTCTGAAGTTTTGTTCACTCTTTTCCATAGTGGGCAGTATATTTTTTTAGTGGAAACAGTTCATGCTTCTCTGTTGTCTTCAATTTACATACTGGAGACCGCATTTGTGATTTATTCGTCTGTATTTTTTAATTTGCCTTATTGTTTTCTCTCTCTAAATTCTTTGCAATTTAATATTTAAGTTGTCCTAATACATCTGTGTTGTGTGGAATCATCAGAACTTGCTGGTAACCGGTGCGGTTGACTGCAGTTTGAAAGGCTGGGATTTGCGTAATGTCCGGCAGCCAGTGTTCATCCTCCTTGGTCATACCTATGCTGTCAGAAGAGTGAAAGTAAGTTGCAATTTATTCACTGCTGCCTATCCTTGAACTGTTACACTTTAAGCATACACTTTAATCAATATTATTATATGTGATCTAAGAACTAGGGAAAAAAACATGTTGACGGTCTTAGATGGTGGAGTTCTTGGAAATTGTTCAATTTAGCACTGAAAGACTTTTTTATGTCTAGCAGATTGATGAGCTTTCATATATTACAAAGAGATGTAAGTACTTTTAACACATTAGGTGATAGACCTTTGGATTTAGCCCTATGTTCAGTGGGATCTAATGAGAGGGTAGGAGGCGTGGGGCACGAACTGAAATACAGAAAATTCCATTTAAACATAAGAATTTAATTATTTATTCTACTTCAGAGTTGTGCAAACACAGGTCTACATCCTTAGATATTAATCCAATTGGATGCGGCCTTTAGCAACCTGCTTTAGTTGACCCTGCATTGAGCAGTGGGGATAGACCAGATGATCTCTAAGGTTCTCCTCTAACTGCAGTGATTCTATGATTCTCTGATAATAATCTTCTAGCAGCTAGGAATATTGTATGGAAGAAATAGATGACCAGTGACTGAATTCTCAGTCTCCTTCTATATAGCATCTTCTGTTGACTTTATTGAAGTCAAATCAAATGGGCTAGAAGACTGTTGGCCTGACCAACTAGGGCAGTTTTGTATTGTTAGGTAAGTTTCCATTTGATGGCCCATCGTTTCTCCCTGTTTCCTGAGACACCTGTAAATGATTCTTAGGAGCTGGTTAGCAATAGAACTTTCATCACAGCCAACTTTGAGGACAATTCCTTAAATGGTTTTAAGGAGGCAGTGGAGTGGCTGTGTATGCAGACTTGTGTAAGGAAGTATGTGGGAATGTGTGACTTCTAATCCATCTTAGTAGACTTTCATAGCTGTCACTGGGAGTTAGATGTGGCATCTGTGGGTGTAAGGTCAAAGAAAGTAGGCCAGCATTTAGAGGTGGTGCAGTGTATCCATGGTTGTGTGGTGTGTCTCACCAGTCAGGCTTCAATGAGAGACGCCAGGATGCTATCCAAACTAAGATTTTCTTTCCCCCTATGCTGTGCTGGCACTAGCAATTACAGAGCTGTGCAGCAGGCTGGCTCTGCTGACTGCTCTTGCTGAAAATCCTGTCACTAAAAGAGACTAGGATATTTAAGGTCAGTGGCAAAGCTTTTCAGCTTTGAAGATTGTTTTACTTCGTCTGAAAACATTTGAACAAAGCTGCCATGGGGGCATGTGGGAAACTTGCTACTATGAACTTGATATTCAAGAACAAGCAAGTCCTTGGCAGAATTTTACAGCTTAGCCAAGGTGTTCTTTAAGTACTTGCCTACTAATTTCATGTGTTCCTTTGTTCTTGGCTGAGAAGAGACCAATCAATTGTGTTTAAATGTAACACGACTTGGTTTGTAAGGCACAATATCCTGAATTCACCTTTTAGCTGCTGAACTCAGAGCATCACTACAGATAGACATGCTGATTGCTTCAGTGCTGTAGTTATCAGGAGATGATGGTATAATTAGCACAGAAGTTCTCATTTCTCTTCATTGTTCCTACATATCTTTTCTTTATTCTTTCTTCTCTTGTTCCTTTCCTCAGAATAAATCTTGGGTCCTTCCCAGTGTGCAAATGCAAACACAGACTTTTTTTTGTGGCTGTACATAACAATCCTGAGCAAGTGATGTCAGCCAAAAGCAGAATTTGAGTGTTTATGACTGTTTTAAAACAACTTCTTAACTTTACAGCAGGGTCACTTAGAAGTGCTGTAATGAAAGAAACTCGAACCACAATCTCACAAAACAGTGACTGTAATTAAAAGCATGGTGGGGGAATTTGTTGACGTAATCTGTATTGTTGCAGTGTCATGTGTACCTACAAAGGCAGCTTAAAAAACTAAACTTTGGTAATTTTCTAATTACTGTAAGTCTGTATTTGCTCATGATTTTTCCTTTAAAAGTTGTTCTGTTTTGTCTTCTTACAGTTTTCACCATTCCATGCAACTTTATTGGCCTCTTGCTCCTATGATTTTACTGTGAGGTACGGTTTTTTTTTTTTTATTGCATAGAATAGATAATCCTTCTTAATCTTGCTTCCGATAGAAAATAATTCTAGCACAGACATAGTAAAGTGCAGTTAATGTTGCTCCCAGATGTTTTCTCTCATCCTAAGACATGTTGAAAATACATGGGCTCTTTCCTTAAAAACTGAGTCAGTCACTCCTTTCTGCACTGACAGATGCTTTCTATAGGTCTTTTCACATTGTTCTGCGGCACATTGTTGTGTTCAACTGTGGTAGCCTCTGATAGGAGGGTAATAATCTCTAAGATCAATGTGGTTGGTGACTTTCTATGTTTCTGTGATTTATTTTTATTGAAGTTTTTATAATGATTTTTTTTATCATAGCGGAATCTAAGGAAGCCTTTTAGTGTTGTTCCTCAGTATGTATGCTGAAGCTGTTTAGGTGGTACTTCAGCAAGTTCCCTTGGCTTCCCAGTAAAATTAGTAAGTACTGGTGAGTGTTTTATTGTAAAGCTGACCGCTTTAATACAAATTAGCTGCTTCTCTGTTTCTTAACAAGAGAAACCATGTTGAAACCCATTGATAAGTTTATTAGAAATATTAGCAGAAGAGAAAACTTTCTTTCACTGACAAGCTGTTTAAAAATGCCTAGTATGTACAGGTTGGTGTACCTGGTGTACAATAAAGATTACATTTTGAAGGCACCTGTTTGTAGGATAGATAGACAACTTCACCGGTTTCAGATTCTCTCTGATGAGAAAGCAAGCCTCTACACCTTTTGTAGTTGTATAGCTTGTGATATTTCTATATTTCATTTTGTGAATGATTAATGCAAAGGCTTGCATTTTATGCTGTCCTAGATATAACATACTTTGGGAGTACAGGACAGCATAGGCTTTAAATTTTAATCTGAAATAAGTGATTAAGACTCAGTGTTTGCTTATATATATTTAAATATGTAAAAATCAGGTATTGCATGTTGGCTTGGAAAAGGAAACTCCTAAACCAATTTATTTCTGAATTCCTGAAGTTATATTTGATTATTACTTTTTGCCTATGGACACATAATATCTACTGTGTCAGTCCTGTGATTGTGAAGCAATTTTCAGCTGAGAATAATGGTTTTAAAATAGAAAATAATTATTGTTTGTAAAACCCCACACCAGGAATCACTGAAGTGACAAGCTGTTTTGTTTTTTTGTTGTTTGTTTTTTTACAACCACGGGGCCTTCTTGTGAGCTATGGACGCTTCAAGGCAGGCATAAGATCCATCTGATAAAGTAGGGCAAGGACAACATGTTTCTTAATAGGCTTGATAACTTAGTGAGGAGGGCTTTGAAGCAGAGAAACGTTAGGAAGGAGTGACTGTAACCTGAAGAGAAGTGAAGGTGTGAGGATCAGAGAAGTGCATGCAGAACACCATTATGTTAGAGACTTTCTAAGTTGCCCTCTGAAAGCAGACTGATCCCTGTATGCAGCAGAGAAAGCAAATGGGTAATAAGAAATCTATGTGCAGCTGCACAGCTGTAGCCTCTTAGGGGATTGTAGAGATTTAGTAGGACATTGCCACCTTCATAGCCTTTTTTTCCTGAAGAACCTTTATCCTTTGCCACATTCCAGCATGGTGAGCTGCTAAGGACAGAGGTTCTTGAGACCTTTTTCCTAGGTTTTAATTGTTATTCTCTTGCTTAGTGTAAAAAGGAGTAGTGCCTGGACAGTGAAATTGTCTGTTGTGTGGTTGCTGCCAGGAGTCTGGCAGTCTAAGTGCTGTGTTGTCTGTACGTATATAACCTTATAGACTGCTGTATCAGCATTCTGTCTTATATAAAGTGCCAAATTTTATTTAGGTCTAGGGCTTACTTGTCATACCATACAGCACAGCAGTCTGCGGAGGTTTATTTATGTGATCTTCTTTAGTGTCCTCTACAGACTTGGTGCCAGCTGGTTTGTAGTGTATGGTTTTTCAAAAGGCTTCAAAGTCCAAGATAAAAAGTGGTGATTGTTTTATTTTCCAGTGGCCTTGTTTGTACATTATGATTGATAATCACCATAATAAATGGCCAGTGCATTTAAGTGATTTTAATGCATCCCATTGCTCTTCCCCTTTTTGACACCCACTGTATATCCTTCGGGTTTGGCGCTAATGCTCTTCATGTAAGATCTAGCTTTGCTTCATGCAAAATCTAGTGCATTTTCAGCTCTGACATTTAGTTTACGAAACTTTCAGCAAAGATGGGGAGACCTTCTACCTCATCTACCATGGTGCCTATAAATGCAGAGAGTGGAGACATTTTCACAGAATGCCATGTTTTACTCTTGGCGTAATTCTTCTGTCCAAACAATTAGTTGCTGTGACCAGAGAGAGAAGGATCAGAGATGAAGAGATGAAATGTAATTATTTAGGAGTTTTCTAAAATCATTAGTTCCTCGTTTTAGCATGAGTGAATGGCAGGTGGAAGTCTTTGAAAAATATGGCACAAGTAAAATATTATGTATGCTGGGGGAAACTTGTCACTGCCATACTTTGGGAGTGTCTCTTCTAAAGAGAGTAATATTATGATGAACCTCTACCACACAACGTTTACTGTCATTTGCAAGAAGGAGTAAGAAGCAGAGTTCATTGAGGAATGTTCTCAGTTTGACTGGATGCACAATATTCCCTACCTACACGTATGTGCATGCATACTGGCATGTATGGACCTGCACATACATATACACGTGGGGACATGACTGTGTACGTGCAAGACTGCATGTTTCAATTTAATAAGAAAAATACTTGACAAGTATATAAATAGGCAAGAGAAGTTCAGATTCCAGTGCATGCCATTAATTTTATATTTTGTAGAATCTACTCAAGACTTGTTGGTTTTTAGCCTCATGTTGTAGTAATCCATAGAACAGTATGGCATGGCAGTCCTTTAAAAATTATGATTCCTTGTGTGCACAAGCTATTAAAAACTCGTTCCCATGCCAACTTCATGCTGGGAGCTGAGAAAATAAAAGGTGTGGTAGATCTGAACTTTACTTTTTGGTACTTAAGTATAATGATATGTATCTAGTCCTCTGTCTTATAGATCCTTCATCAAGACACATTCCTTACTCTTTGGAAGAACTCAAAGGAAAAAAAACAAAACAACTAGGCATGCTAATTCAAAAAATCTGTTTTAAAACAAATGAATCATTAAAATGCCCGGAAATGTGCAAAGTACAGGAACATTTCCAGGACTTATTTAGGTCTGCATGCGTGTTCTTAAGCCTTATCTCTATCAAAATTTGGTTTGAAAGAACTTCAGTGTCATCTCTTACCGGAATCATAATGTTATATATTTGGAATCTCTTCAGTATAAAAAGATCCTGTTGCATTAGGCACAGACAGCGTTCACCCAGATCTAAACAGATGATCTGATAAATTGAAGAACTTCATTAAGCTGGTATCAAGCCAGATCTTGAAGCATGTTCACAGAATCTTGCCTATGAGGTAAAGAGGCAATTTTTGTTGAAAGTTTATTCTGCACTAGATAGCAAATCTGAAAGAAGCTTTAAGGTGAACTACAGACTCTACCTGCCCGTGATGTACAAGTTCAATGACTTGGATCACAAAGAAGTCTTCAGAACTTCTGGAATAATGCTACTCACAAAAGAAACTTTTTTTTTTTTTTTTTACTTCAGTCACTTGTCCTTTTTTGTTGTTGTTATTTTTCCTTCAAGCTGAGAAAGTGTTTTGCTTTGCTCCATTGCTCTTTTTTTTTTCCATTTTTCTTTTTTTCCCAACTAAAAATTATCTTCCGGATAATTGAAATATTTATTACTGGCATTTTCCAGCATGAAACTGAACGTGTTAATTTGAATGTCTCAGTTGATGGGAACTCCCGTAGTTTGGTAAGAAGTTTCATTGGTAGCAAAGTTGCTGGTGGTAATCAGAGCCTCAAGCATTACATCGGGTGAAATTAACCTAATTCAAAACTGATTGTAACTTTCCAATTGTGATTTAACTTTATTACGACTGTGGAAGTCAGAATCACTCACAGACCGGTTTTAAGCATATTTTTTCTTTCAAGTGCTTCCTTTTGGTATTAAGACAGGAATTACAATTGGTATTAAGACAAGAATTACAATTTTATGCTAAATATTATAACAAATATTAATAAATGTGACATTCTTGCAGTTCATAAATTCACTGCCACTTTCCTTTCTGCATGTGCTAGCTTTCTTTAAAAATAGTGTTACAAGGTAGAATTTCTCTTAAAGTTCAGAAAATGTTGACCGTGGGAGTTACTCACCACATGATGCAACCTCATAAGTGAGATGATATCTTTCTTCTAGCAAAACAAATTTCTGCTGCTTTTAATAGCATTATAAAATTGTTGAAGAATACCGCAAAGGGATATTTGTGTATTTTCTTTTTAATTTATTCTAATAAACAGATCTGTTTGTATAAATATTAAATATTTGTAATTAACATTTTAAAGTAATGAATCTTTAACAGTGGCAACATCTGAATATATGTTGTTGTTTTTTAATTGAAAGCGCATCTTTCCATTAAAAGAAAAAAGACAAATCTGGGAACAAAGAGTAAGCAGAACCACACTAGTATTGAAAGCTGGGGCTACAGATAGCATTTTTCACTTTGTACTGCATTAAATTATCAGAGCCAGCATGAAATTGTCATCAGTGGTTTTCAATCCTAAGAGTGTACAATTTTTGACCTTTCCTCACCTTCTGATGAACAAATGGGTGAGGATGAAAATGCTGAGATGGTCTTTTTGCCCTTCTCTCTTGCAAAATAGATTGTTTATTTTAGATCTCAGGTACTAGGAAAAAGTTAAGAGGATTGTTGCTATGGCACAGCCATTGTACTGATACCTTTCTGGTCATTTATTAAGGAAATAACATTTACGTATTAAACAAACTGACTCTGCTGGCTCCAGTGTTTGCTATTTTACCTGAATTGGTTTGAACATAAAGAGCACTCAGTGTAGTTAGTCTGATAACAAATGGTTCTTATTAATTATTTTCACTATCCCCAATTAGAGTAACACGAAGAGACCTCTGTGATTGTTAGAGAAGAAATAAAGCATCTGATTGACCACTGTGAGAAGACTCAAGCTAGAAAACCTGGTTACAGCTGCCACCTCCTAGAATGTGCAATGCTGTGCAGCTTGTGGACTTTTCTAAGAAATACTGTATAATAATAAAAAAAAAAACAACCAAAACCAAATCTTTCTGTTGTGCCATCATTAGACTGGTATTAACTGTGTAGTGCTACTGATCTTTGCAGTACAAATTTGTTATTGAATTATAATGTTTTACAGAAGTGCAGTTTTGAATTAGAGACAGGGATCGGCCAATGTCATATGTGAACATGTAGTTTTCCATAAATAAACATCTTGTACTGAACGATACCAAAAATTAAGAAAAATCATAATTTGAACTGATAACTTACAGGGATATAATTATCCAGCTATCAAGAAATATGATGAGAATATTCTATCCTACATCTTTTTCTGTTTTAGTAATGTCCCAAATGCTGGTCTTTGGTGCCAATTTTGATCTCACTTTCAGCAACAAGAAACAAAGATGGTTTTACCCGGTGAGGTTTAATTTATGCAAATCAGCAGATGGCTTTTCAGGAATATGATTAGTTATGTTTCCTAAGTGGATGAGTTTGCTCTTTTAAATATCCTGGCAGCAACAGATTTGTCAATATCTCAAATTATATATTTTAAGTGGCCTTTCAATTACTTTAATGGTGGTTTGTTTGATTTTTTTTTTTTATTTTTGATTTTTTTTGATTTTTTTTTTTTTCTTCCTTCCACCCTCTCTTTCTATATAGATTCTGGGACTTTTCCAAGCCTAACCCTTTGCTGGAAACGGTCGAGCATCATACTGAGTTTACATGTGGACTAGATTTAAGCCTTCACAAATGCGGCCAGGTAAGAGATGTGGCAGATTTACCTTTTGCTTGCCTGTTCTAGCCAGTTCTGTCAGGCTTGGCTGCAGCCTGACATAACAAGCCACCAGATCACAGAAAGCTTTTGGAAGTGAATCTGGCTGAATGTTTATTAAGTAAACTCCTCTTTAGGTGCATATTTATTTATGAAGCAGTTATTTGCGTTGAGCTGGAGAAGAGGACAGATCTGACAGAACTGCCAAATCAGGTAGCTGAAAGCCATAGCAAGCTCATGGAAAATAAGGTGGCTTTATTTTGGAAGGAAGAATAATGTAGAATGGTCTTAGATACTAAGCAAAGACACGGGACTTTGTTCCATCTGCTTGAAAAGTCAAGTTTAGTATTGCTAGTGTCACACTTGATCTCTGAATCTGGTTTGTCATGTACTATAGGAGGCTCAACATATATTCAGAACTGTAAAACCTTCAGATCAATAACTGAATGAGTGGGACCCATTTTGACAAGGGCATCTCTTTGTGTACTGGCTGTGTTAGGATTCTGTCCTCTGCAAATATTTCTGTTTTATAAACAGAGAGTTGTTATATGTAGTATGAATTTGTTTGTTTTCCCCAGCAAGAAAGACAGAAGAAAACTGAAAATAAAATTCATCATTTACTTTAAAGTATATGGTTTTAACACAGAAGTTGATGCCACTTGGTTAACTGTGCCTCAGGTGTTATTTGCATCTAGACTCTTCTCTAATTCAAAGTGAAATTCATTTTTTATCTTAGATGAAAATGACTTCTTTCATTTGAGACGAAATTCTGATTGGACAAAATAAAACCATCCTAATTTCCGCTACTGACAAAATAACATGGGAGTAAAATGTCAGTTTGGCATAATGCTTAGCTTAATGTGTGTGGACTCATTCTTGGCATTGGTGTAGGATTGAAGAGCTTCATGCCAGACTGCTTGTTCCCTTCATTCTGCTGCCTTGGGGTGCTGCAGTAGCTATTAACAGACTGTGCTGTGAACAATGCAGGGGAATTTGTAAGGCTGAATAAAAATCCCAAGTTTCAGGTTATTTTTCATTGGGGCAGGGCAAGAGTAGTGTAAAGGCCAGTTGTCAGAAATTAAAGCTGCATCCCAAGTGAGTGCATAGATATGATTCTGTCTGAATTGGGGCCAAGGGGAGCAGGAAGCATAGCTTAGTGCTTTACGGCCTTAGATCGTTACCTCATAGCATCCTCTGAGCCCAGCTCAAGGTATCCACAAATCCCAAGCTCAACTTTCCACGAAGTTTGTGTGGCTTTTGCAATGCGTCTGAATGAGATGACAAAAAGGGTTTTCTTCCTTTGTATTGAGGATGTGATTGCATCTTGGTTCTAAGCCTGTTGGAAAGATCCCCGAGTGTTACAGTGGATGGTGTTTTTGACTGTCTGGCTAAATACGTCGTCTTTTTGTGTGATACATCTGTCAAACTGAGTCCCTGCTGAAAGGACATTCTTTCTTTTGTAACTGCAATGTATGACACAGCCTTCTTGGAACAAGGCTCATTGATGATAATGAATTCAAAGCAAACAGCTGCACCTGCATTGGTGTGTTGGAAAAAAGGAAAATAATTATATGTATACCTATCTACATTAGGGCATTCGTGCATCTAGATGGCTTTTTCCATGCAGAAATTCTGCAAGTCTTGTGTTGGACTTAATATGGAAGTACCAGCCTGTAAATCTAAAGTACTTATTCATGTACAGTTCATGCCAATGTGCCTTCCAGACAGAAATTTGGCATTTGCAACAGCTTTAATATTCCTCTGCTTTTTCTGTTGAGTTGATTTAGTGTATTGTGATGATTGGCTGTCACAACAATTGGCAATGTAAACATTGCTTTAAAAAAATAAATAAAAATAAATATTTCATAGAATTGAAGTGTAACTACGAGATCAAGAGTGAATGCTTACTGAACAGTCTGAGCCCTTGAAGCCTTTCCTTGATTTCTACATTGATCCAGCAAAGATTATTTGCCTAAGTTATACTGCTGCTTCCAGTATGTAGGTTGCTCTTGTGGCTCTTCTCTATCAAGAACTGATAATGAGTCCCAATACCTGTTCTTCCTGCATTAATATGACTTGTGATTTTTCACTCTGTACTTCAGAACGAGTAACAATTTGAGATCAGAATTGCTTTGCTCCTCCATGCAATGGACAAGCTGTTAATTTATAGTCAAATTAAGTATACCATTCTGGTCATTAACCTTTGCTTTCATTCTTAATGCTGTCTACCCAGATGATATTTTCCATGGCTATGCCCAATGAATTTCAGTATTTTTGAAGTATCTCCTACATGTCAAGAAAAACTCAGTCTATACTCTTGGAAAAGTGTTTAAAATGGATACCATGATTAAGTATCCAATTTAGGATTATCAAAGCATTCCTGTGGAACTGACTGAGCTTTGAGCAGAATTCACAGGCAGGTCTGTGCTGACAAGGGGCTTTTGTATATACTGTATAAGGCAGGCATCCTGTCAGGGAGAGGTTTGCTGGTAAAGAATGGATACCAGATAATGAAGATAAGTATTAGCTAGATGAAACAGAAAATTCTTCAGTGCTTAATTAGTATTCTAATACCTATTTTGGAAGTGTCTGCCTCTGCATAAAGAAAGTTTTTGTTGAAAGCTTTGCCTTTATATAATCAAGGGTGTTGCTTTGCTTTTTTTTTTTTTCGTTCCTTTCACTGTTCGTGTCATGTTGATAACAATTTCAGACTATGAACTTCCATATGCAAACTAAGCAGGCCTAGGAGGTATATAGAGAATAATGAAAATGATAATCAGCTTTATATTATTCCTCTCTATAGGCTGATAGTGCTAGACAATATATTGGAATGGTATTCTGTACTTCATCAGATTTCTGACTTCTCTCCTGGTATGTACTTTCCCTGTATATTATTCTTTAGTATTCTGATGAGTGAAAATAAAGTACCCTCTTAGGTCCAGTCCTTACTGGGGTTTTGCTTTGTGCTTACTTGGAGAGTTGTAGACATTATCCTAACTTCTTCTGGTATTTCAGCAGCTTTCTTTGAAAGCAGTCCTTTTTATATTAAAAAACAAACAAACAAAAAACCCAACAACTCTTGCAGGTTGAATGTGGTGTAGTAATCATGAATCCATTTTGTAAGTTTTTTAGGCAATCCATCAGTGGCAGATAAAAAGTACAGCTCCTGTGAATATTCACTTCTTGTCCAGATTCTGAAACTATTTCAGTAAGTACATAAAGAATAATGGAACAAAAACCCCAACCCTTTTTGTTGTAAAGCTGTATTTTGCTTAAAACAAACATGAGAGAAGCCTGAAATATGTCTGAAAGTCTTTCTCAGCCTACACTTTGAGTCTACCCTGAACTCCAATAGGCTCACATAAACTCACATAAAAAGTGGAAAGTACATTATTGCTTCCCATTGAGCCAGCCTTTTTGCCTTGCTACTGAGAGTGACACCAAGAATTTAATGAGCAAGAGAGGAATCTTTCCATTTCTCTGTACTCTGTGAACAATTACATTTAAAAATTATGAGAATATGAACTTCAACAGAAGTGATGGTAAGTGGTACAATGACCTGGAATTCTTAGCATGTGAAGAGGGTGTTAGACACCAGTGATGTGCCAAATCAGAACAGGATTTTCATGATGTGCAATAGCGAGATGTTTCCCTTGGAAATTGAAATTGTTCTGCACCATTTCACAAGAATGTTTGTTGAAGTCTAGGTTTTAGTATAACTTGTGAACCACACAAGTGATAATCATGTGAGGTTTTCTTTTCCTTTCCCCTTTCCCCTTTCCCCTTTCCCCTTTCCCCTTTCCCCTTTCCCCTTTCCCCTTTCCCCTTTCCCCTTTCCCCTTTCCCCTTTCCCCTTCTTTCCCCTTTCCCC